>CAESWR010001107.1:36140-57764 GCA_903171835.1 Mullus surmuletus | reverse complement strand
CACAGCTCCTGTCTGCGGTGTGTGTAGATAACAGGGCAGGAAAACCCATTGTCACAGAAAAATCTCAGTGGTCAGTGGGGTTAATGGGTGCTCAGCAACCAGGGGATCTACTTTAAAGGTTCTTAAAAATGAGAAGGTTCTCTCAAATGTCCTTACTTCATCACTGGGTATTATTTCAATGAATTTGTATTTGACTTCATGTCACACTTAAAGGATGGTAAATTTAAGAGTTACAATGAGAGGCATCAGGGGTGAAAACTATGTGATCTCATCAAGTGTCAGCTTTGAACTTTTACAGAGGTAAATGGAATGGCAGAGCCTGACAAATGAGAAATGATGTATCCTGCTTTGCCATGGCAACTATGGTTAGGAGTGGTGGGCAGTTACTGGGACAGCTGTTTTCAATCTATTATATAGAGTCATTAAGTCCTAAAAAGCATAACACGACTTTGGTATTGTCAACTGCTCATCACCTGAAAAATCAAGGACTTTCCAATAACTCAATGTGCCTTTTTTCCAGCTGAAAGTTAAGCAGATGCCTTCCCTGCAGCATCCAAACGCATGAGAAAAAGCTGTCCGAGTGGCTAAATGCATGTATACGCCGACTACTTGTGTAGCCGAACAAACGCCCACCTAAAGCAATATGAAACCTTTGTTAAAGAAAACCCTTAAAACATCTCCAAGGAATTGGTTTGCCACATTAATACCCTTGGAGCATAGTTTTCTTTCCAGTTGTTCTTAATAGTTTTTTTAATACATTTCAAATGGCAGCCAGTTAAATTACACCAACTGAAACTTTCCTACCTTGTACATTTTGGTTTCCTATGGTCCAGGGCTCATCTGAGTCAAAGTGCGTATCTCCACCCATTCCAGGCCCAGGGAAGTAGGCATGGGCTAGAAAGCCCCCTTCCCCATCAAAAGGAGAACTGTCACCGTGAAAACCTGATGCAAAGAAGATCATGATGTCTGGCTCCTTGCGGCGTCCATATTTGATCTCCTGGTAGGGGATTTCATCAAACGTCAGAGGGGTGACGCTCTCCCAGACTTTAAAAGCTCGTCGGATGGCCTCATATGAGTTGTACTCTCCAATCTTTGGAGTATAGTTCTGGATACTATAGGAAAAGAAAAAGGGCTAGAATGAAATATTTCCACCGCTGCAATTTTGAATTTTGGCAAGCAACACCAACTGCATCATAGTTTCAAGACACTTCTACATCATACGAAGAGCATGTAATAGAATTCCCAACAAAAACTCTTTCTACGTATACTGTGGATCTTTTTTTTAATCACCTGTACGTGAGGTGGTTCTTGTTCCATTTATGTCCGGTAAGGGCATAGCGCTTCCGCCGAACGTTGGTTTTGATCTGGCCTCCAAACTTGTCAGGCACACCGCAGCGGGGTCTCTTCATTGCGCTGCAGAGGTTGAAAGAAGTCAGTAGCAGGAAGTGGTGCATGAGTTGCAAGGAAGGAGTGCCCAAGAGACAAGATGAAGGGGAGCATGATGATAAAACTCTGGACAATCTCTGCTTGGTGTTCGTCGACTTTTTTTGTTTTGTTCTTTAATTCAGAACACACGTGTGCGCTGTCAAGTGTGACCTGGCTATTGAACAACTTCACTCTAAGTTAAACCTACATATAATAAAGAAACTGTCAGGCTGAGGCTCGACTGACCTGATGGTTTGAGGGTCCATGTGTCCAGTGACCTCCAGGCCATAGAACCTCTGCATATCGCTGATGGCATTAGACAGGATCTGGGCTGATCGCATGGTTGACATCTGTCTGTTGCCCTGAGGCAGGTAACCGTACATCCTCAGCCAGGACTGGAGACACACATGAGGGAAAAACAGAGAGTTTGTTGAATGAAGAAGAAGCAGCTGATGTTGGCATAATTTAAGAGAATGAAGACCTGTAGTAGGTTGGTAGGATGTGGGACAAAATCACAAAGGAGCTTTGTTCGTCTACATCAAAAGCCCAACTCAAGTGGCTTTTGATGTGAACAGCAGAACCAAGGCTCTTAACATGAGTTGCGAATTAACCAATTTAAGCACAGACATGTTTGAATTTGCAATTTCTATTTCAGGAATTTGTATTTATGCAGTTAATGTTTTTTGTACATGGATTTAAGTTGAGAAGAAAGAGAGGGGATCGAATTTAATCCGAATTCAATCCACTGTGAAGCCTTCTGTGTCAGACTGTGCTAAGGGAGTCTGCAGCAGGGAGGGCCTGGGGGTGGTGGGGAGGCTAATGACAGACTTGAGGGACAAGACGTGATACTCGACCCAATCACAGATGACGCAAAGTCTGTCGCACCTGTTATGTAGAAACCTAATATATCAGGGACCCACACACCCACACACAAGCACACTTGCATATACGGTGGTGTAAGATACTGGATACGCCAACAAGTCTGTGTGTTTGTGACCATGGATGTGAATGTTTGAGAGTGGAGTTTATGCTCATTGTTCGCATTGAAAAGTCCCACTGATAGAGCACTGTTTACTTAACCACTCCTTTAGAGCCATAAAAGCAAACTAAAATATTCCAATCTTTCACTCCTCCATACATACATTGTATACATTTGAAATACTGTACATAAGTCCTCTGGCCAGATATATGTGTTGCCCAAGGAAACGGTTAAATCCCTCCAGACCGATGAAACTGCACAGGGTCGCAGGCATACTTTGAACAACCCTGTTCATACTAAGCCTGGGTGTGCTGCACTGCCATCAGAATGTTACTTCATGTTCAAAAGCAGTGAATTTTGTGACTACCAAAGCAGTCACAAATGCCCTGTGAGTGAGAAAGGTTGGGACACCGAATCAAGACAGAAATTCTTTACACATTAAAATAACCAACAAAAAAAGGCCATCAACATCAAACCTCAACGCATCTTGAACCCCTGTGGGCTCTTCACTTGTAAAATTTCCTGATGGACAAATAGAGTTCACAGAGTCTGCATCTGCCCTCCCTCCACCATGCTGCTATGATTAATTATGACCATGTGAACATCAAAGACCCAATCGATCAGTCACTGTCAGTCACAGAGCTGAGTCTGACACATCCTGATCGCCACTCATCATTTCGTAAATGACTGTGGTTGCTCATTAAATGTATGATCTTTGTTGGGTGACACACCTCTGTTCTTTTCCTCTGAAGGTTGGGGTTTCAAGCGGCGCTATTAATATAATCATAATGGCATTTGTTTTAAGTGCATACTATTCTTATATTGACGGAAGGTGTCAAAAGCAAATGACATGGTTACAGTCAAAGATGTGAATGCTGTCTATAACTCCTTTGTTTAAGTTAGACAAAATGTTCGTAAAGTTATTCTTAAAATGTAATTCATACACATGTACTTCAGAGATGCTATACTTCTTTGCAACGGACACCCGCTGCCACATGTTTACCATCTATCCATTTTCCATCAGAAGAATCAAGGATGAAAGGCGAAAGTTCCCCAAAAAACCCATAGGTTTCGGAACACTTGGACCAAGGCACTCCTAAATTCTAAATCTTTTTCATTTTGGTATCTAAAAAACACATCTGCATGGACACGCTGTGGATAGGTTTATAGATGCATATATCCAGCAGTTGTTACTCTTTTTTGATAACTCTCTTGAAAAAAAGAAATATTTTTCAAAATATTTTTTTCTTGCATAATTTTTCTTGTCTTAATCGGCTGTGTACACGTGATTGTGCACATTGTGTATGTGTAGGTAAGAGGAGGAAGAGGCGTAGAAAGAGCTGAACTGGATATAACCCTGACCCACCTCTGCCTTTAGATAAGGAGGCTTCAAACACTCTGAAACTAAACACACACATCCAAACGTAAGCAAGCACTTCCTAAAAGTCTCTCAGTGCACTCCCATTCTCTGTGTTACACACACAAAAAAACAGATGCAACAAGAGAAACAGGTGGCAGAATTCCCAAACAACACTCTTTATCTCTTTCACATATTTTCTGCCTCTATTGTAACTTGTAGTAATACTTGATGAACAATAATTCAACCAAACAATCCAGGATGAAATATCTTATCGTGTAGCTGACAGAGGTGTTTCAAAGCATGGCTTTGATTTCATTATGAACGTTGCATCTAAATTCATTTGTCAAGCAAATGTCTGACAGGTTTTGAAATGCAAACTGCTACTAAGTGTATTTCCAGCAGCTCGGCTGAAGGGAATAAATCCACTTTTAAATGACAAAAACCATGTTCACAAGAGACTTTTCAGAAACAATTAAGGATGAAAGTATTGACTGTTGTCTCATATCCACTAATGTTCATAGGTCATTCTGCCTGAAGATTTTTTTTTAAAGCACAATGGTCAGGGAAACGTGGGCAATACATTTTCAGATTCCCCCGGAAAATCAATGAAAAAAATTCCGGCAATTGTCATGTGCAATCTCCAACATGTATCTCCTCACATTCCAGCCACTTCCTCCTGACTCCTCTGTGATTGGCTATCAGAATCTCCACATGGTTACCATTGCTGCAGTGATGGGACTTGATGAAAAAGGGAAATGCCTTCATGTCTGTTTGTATCTTTGCAGAGTGTGTGTGTGTGTTGTCTGATTTAGCCTGTACACACTTTTTCTCTGTCCCATCCTGTCTTGGTGAGTATTTACAGCAGGTACTGGGCTACAAGGGCAGAGCTGCAGTGCTGCCGGAAGATGAATGGAGGCACATGAACCCATGCCACCCCTCACCCCCTCTTCTAAAACACTAAAGTGCTTTGGTCTGGCTGGACACCTTCCCTCATCAGCTGGGTTGAATACAAAACAAGTCTTAGACAACACAAGGAATAGGGGAAGGTGTGTGCGTGTGTGTGTGTGTGTGTGTGTCAGTGTGTAGGCCTCGTCTATTAAATGGTCTTTCACAAAGTCCTTGAGCTTACCTGCCAAATCCAGACCCAGCAATATACAAGGAGTTGTAAAACCTGCCAGGAGTGGGAGTGCATATGTGTGCCAGTGTGTGTGTGTGTGTCAGTGTAGTTGTGTGCGTGCGTGTGTGTGTGTGTGTGTCTGTGTGTGTGTCCACCACAATGTCAGCCAAGATACTAACAGAGCTTTTATTCCGAAGGCTTGGTCTGCTGCCATCTCTCACCCTCCCCAAAGTCCCACCAAGAAGATGGATAAGTAAATGGAGGAGTGAGTGAGAGACGGCCATAGAGGAGGATGAAGGAGACGTAATTCAATTTGAAGATTTCATAAAGCCCACGTGGTGTGTGAGTAAATGCAAACAATCATGCAGACCACAAGACAACCCAAAAACACCGGAATAAGCGCGCCTGTGGCAAAGGAAGCTGAACAAGATCACATAACTCTACTGAGGAGTCGTCATATGTGGCGCAGTGTATTTCTGATTTCTCCTTCCCTCGCTACTATCACTCCTCTTTTGCTAAAAAAAAAAAAGGTCATTGTGTACGTTTAGCTTTTCTTACATGCAGCCTGACTTATCATATCCATGTTCCTTTCTGTGCTCCCTTATCCTCGTTCACTTATATTCACAAGTTTGCTCTCACAAGCCCTCGCAGCTCCCCCTCCTCAGACAAGAGGGCCCATTGTATTTCCGCGGATGCCTCCTAGTCCCAGACCCAGCATGCCTGTGCACAGCTTGTGTGTGCGTGTGTGTGCGTGTGTGTGTGTCCCAGTTAGAGAACAGCTGTCACATTCAGCCATCACATGCTGCACAGCTGAGACTGACCGCTACCATCAACTTTCTCCCTCATCTTTGTCTTTGCCGCCCCCCTTTTATAAATAGCCTAAATCATCATTTTCTCGGGACAGTCGCTGTGGAACTTTCAGTCAACATTTCTCAGATTCGCACGCTTGCCTCTTTTCAAGCGTCCCTTTTCACCTCCCACTCCATCCCTCTCGTCCAGACAGGGTAGGATCTGGTGTCAGACCAACTCCTGAAGACGCACTGAAAAAGCGTCTCGGTGCCAACTAACAATAAAACACAGAGGCACTTTAAAAAATGACAGCTTCTCGAGATAGAGGCTTGGAGTGCTTTCTGAATTTCCATGAAAATGCCTTCTAAGATTCTGATGTAATTACGGATGTGAGTAGTTTTACTGTAAAGTAACCACTGGGGGAAACAATATTGCTTGGTTTTCATGCATCTAACATTCTTGTGACTGATTGCATTTTTTTTTAATGGCCCTTGCAATTGTTTTGCTGACACACACAAACCCACACATTTAGCAACAAGTGTTTGGGAATGGCTCATCAATCCACACATTGTGCAAACCTTTTGTCCCCTGCTTGTCTCAGCACATGTACACACTCACCACAGCTATGTTAATGCCTCGTCAGAATGCACTGCAACCTGACTGCCCCCCCCCCCCCAACACCACCACCACCTCACCAAACTGGTAAGTGGGTGGGTGGTTGCTAATGCAAGCTCACTTCTAATAACTGGGAGGTCTGTCTGTCTGTCTGTCTGTCACAATCCCCTTCTTATCGTTACGCCACTTATCTTCAACACTGTCTCGCAAAACAAACAAGCGCTCTGCAATAACAGGCTGGTACTAGTCAAATCTTGACGCACGCCTTAATAAACACACAATGGATGTGTAGAGTTAATAGAAGTCAAGCCTCAGGAAGAGATATGAGCAAGATAAAAATAGCAGGACTCATGGAAAGATACCAGCAGACATTTCATCTGCCAGCTTGGTTCTCCTAAAGCAGTACAGACACTACTGAGTTGAAGGTGCGAGTATGTCAACATATGTATATGATTAATGACAGTGTCTGAGGAGGGTCCCTGGTATCCAGCGTGATGATGATGAATGGGAATGGGTCAAAAAGTGGCAGCCAAAGTCTCTGAGCTGCAAAGTTGTGTAATGCACGTTAACAACACAGCTGATCCAAATGGAACTCATCGATTATGGAGCGCAAACTCCCTCCTGAAACGTTGCCGGCCGGAGGAGCGCCTGCACCGACGGCTTCGTGGCTCCGTGAAGGCACCGCGTAGTAGCGTCACTGATTCGGGCATCACGGGACACACACTGGACGGTCACGTTTGGCGCTACGGCACATTTCCCGGGAGGAAAGTGGCGCTCGACGCCTTTTGCAGTTTGACCTCGTGACTTTTTGGGGGCTCATCTTATTAAAAGACATTTAAGGCTGCGTTTCTTTAAACACAGGATGCTTCACTTCGAATAAGAATGTCGTTTTTTAGTTGTTTTTGTTGTTGTTGTTGTTGTTGTTGTTGTTTTACCTCTGCGTTGAAGGCAGCGCTGTCATCATCCGCACCCCGCGCGCCCAGTGCGCACAGCCACAGCGCGAGCAGGGTCCGTCTCCACAGCAACCAGAGGCAGCGGCGGTCCCGCGAGGCGCAGCCGGCCATGGCGGTCCGTCGTCCGCTCCCTTTCAGTGTATCGCCAAGAAATGTCTTTTGTGCAGTTTCACCCCCCACCAACCCCCCCCCAAAATACAGTGCCGGTTAGAACACGCAACACACCGACACACTGTAGAAAAACTCCATTCCGGGTTTACAGTCAGAGCCCCGCGGCGGACCGACCCTCCATCGTGGGAAGTTCTTTTTCCAACCGGCTCACCTTTCCCGGGAGTGCTGTTCCCAGATCAGTGGCGGGGCTGCCCCGGCGGAGCGCTCAACTCATTCAATCAATACTGTCAACACTGCCCCCCCCCCACCACCACCACCCCCCCCAAAAAAAGCTCCTTCGAGTGAATAATTAACAGGCTCCAATCGACAACAACATCCTCCAACACCCTGAGAAAGTTAAACTACAACGAGGGAAAAGTTCACCGCACTTGTCCGACTCATTCGGCCGCGGCGTCAACCTCTGTTTCACACCGCGCTGTTAAAAAAACACAAAAAAAGGAAAAGAAAATCCCCGGTTGACGGTCCCTGTCCTCTCCTCCCGGAGGAATTCTTGCTCGACGGATCGGATATCGATCTGGGGTCCCGTGTGAAGCCGTCGGCTCCGTGTTTTTATCCTACGGGAGCAGGAGCGACAGTGAGCCGCCGTGCGCGTGTTTCGGTGCCTAAAAACACGCTGCTTGCCGCTCGCGTCAAGTTAAACACCGCGAAAGGGACGCGTTCCGGAAGTAGTTTCAAAGTAAAAGGCCCCGCGAACGCTAACATTCGTAGCTGTTACTCTCACATTACAATTGTTGAAATAGAGATATGTAGATACATGACACAGCGGGGATGTTTTATTTTTCTTTGGATATTTCAATTAAAAACGTTGTAACAAAAACATGCGTGCAACTCTGGTGAGGAATTGAGCTGAAACGTTTTACACTCTTTTATTTTGAAGGTGGAGCTCTGTCGTTTGTGTTTCGGCTTCCTACAGTCGGTTTGAAGGAGCTGTCAATGCACTCATCAGTGGGACGGACGCAGGGGGTGGAAGTGGATGGGAGGAAGTCGCAGCTCACGCACATCAATAACACAGGCAAAATAACATTTATACCACCATTAGGGTGATAAGGTGAATACAAACCATCTATTCATTAACTCCTAAATGTAGTATTTGTTGAGAGTTTGCGCAGGCTCAATCCATTCTATTTATGTTATAAACACTAGTGTTATATCAACTATATGATCATTTTATTTGAATTTGTTATTAGTTTGAAATCAATACCAAAAGATCTAACATTGTTATTTAATGTAAATCAGTAAATGACTGGAATCAGACTTAGACTGGGACTTTTTATTGTCATTGTAGGAGACATACAACGGAATCAGGCCTTGTCATCACTGGAGTTGGAATGATAAGACAGCAGAGAATAGTGTTACTCTCATTTCCGGTGTCTCTGAGTGATGGAGGCTGCCTCAAGCCATGCCAGTATAATTAGGTATGGATCCGATGAAATAGCATCTCACAGAATCGGCAAGTTAAATGTTGTGTTTTAAAGAGTTTGGCCGGCTCGCTTAGTGATTTTGTGGCCTGAGGTCCAAACAAGGGGAGAAGTGCCTCTGTCAACTGAACATGCACTGAGGTCGCCGGTAACATTTCCATTGGGAATATTTGTGTTTCAATGCGTATTTTGAATGTCTCTTAGCACATCTTAATGTTTGCAACCACAATGAAAGAAAGAAAGCACAAGAGCTGGGACTTGAAGAAATTTGGTTTGCAATTTGGTTTGATTATGTGGAAATCCCCCATCGCAGTCATTTAGCATTTATGCTGACAAGGATGGTGGACTTTTTTCTTCTTTTTATCAGCCAGGTTTTACTACTTTGTCATCATGAGGCTGCACGCCTGCTGTGTGTGAGTCACCATGGATCAGTGGACGCTTTGTATCCAGGTGAGCAGTGGTTCATCAGATGTAAGTTTGAAGCCCCCTGAGGCGAGCATCCATCACCACCCACCCACTGACATCAGCATTCAAAGGGGAAAACAGACTACAAACAATTTGTTATTGTGTGTTGAAACTGTAACCAGAAAGGGTTAAAAATGAGAAATAAATGCTCAGGATAATGTTCTATTCTACCAAAGCATAGTTGTTCTGCTTTATGAAGTTCCCATCTTGCCAGTGAACCTATTGGTGGATAAAGAAGCAAAATGTGTAGCGCATGCACGCACACAAGCACAGCTGCTTCACTTTTTAGATTTTCTATCCAAATCATTGTTATCAGGAAGGACGAGTACTGTGACAACTGGCCCTGCTTTTAGGTTTTGGTTTTTGAATTGTGTTGTGCTACACTGCCCTCACTTGGTAAAACAGGCAACTACGAACTAAGTGTGAACTAAGTAATGTTCAAATTATTCTGTGATCAGGTGTGACGATTGTGGTGTTCTATTTTCGTTACCAAACCATGAATTTTAATTTTTTTTGAAGTTCCTTTTTCAGTGGAAGCATTTTATCTTTTTTATCTTTGATCTAAAATGACTTAGAACCACTGATGTCATGGTGATGCAGAAGGGGAACAAGATGTATCAAATGTGTAACTTTTAGACACACCCTGCTTCCTCTTTTGGTCTCTCAACATAATTTACATGTTTTCTTTAGCACTTCCTAAGAAGGTGTGTGATTCCAACTGGTGTCACTTGGCTGTTGTCTGTCACACACTTCTGTTCTCCAGAGTTTCTGCAGCATTGAAAGGTAGAATTCTTTGTTTTTACACATTTACATCTGTGGAGCTGTTGATATCTGGCCGGTGTTCTTACTGGCAATCAATTTATGTTTGTAAATGTAAAATTAAATGTAAATAGTATAGTTTGCCTCCTATGTTTAGTAGGGGTGGAACGGTGTATTCACTACGCAGCGGTTCGGGATCGGAGCACGCAGTCATACGGCGAATACGTCTATTTGATATATTATTAAAAAATACATATATATTTTTAAAAAATGAGCGTAAAAGCTGTCAGCAACCGCCATTAGCGTCAGAAGAAGAAGCCGTGAAGAAAACCTGTGTGCAGTCGCGTCCGGTGCGAACGGGACCGACGCGCGTCGCTGCACTCACGCCATGAGACGGACGCGACAACAGCGCCTTTTATTTTGTAGGCTGGAGTCATTGAAACACTCATTATTTATTTAATAGTATTTTACTAGATTTCCAGTTTTGGTGCTATTTGAAATTTTTTTTTTTGGATTGAATATGCCAGTATAGAAATATTGCTAATGTGAGAGCAAAAGTGTTTGTTTCCTTATAATGAAGTTACCAAAGTTCCCAGTTGTCACCTGACTACCTCAGTCCAGCCCCACCAAAACAAAAGGGTTTTTTCTTTTCCTCTGTATGAACAGAATCAATGGTATGCTGCTAATGCATTTGTTTCATTTTCTATTCTATTCATTTAAAAGATTACTTTTATAACAGTTGATTTAAGTTTTAAGTTTGAAGCCAATTGGGGTCTGTTCAAAATGACGGGGGAAAAAATGAGTCTTATACCGAACATGTACCGAACCGTGATCCTCACACCGAGGTACCGAACCGTGGCTTGTGTGTAGCGTTACACCCCTAATGTTTAGGTCATTTTAAATTCTCTTAAAAGTCGAAATTGTCCTTTCTAAATTAATTATTTTAACTCCACAGGATGAAGTGGTGGATCCTATCCTTGTTTATCATATCTTTGGTGTCTCATATGGATCAAGCGGGCTCCAATAATGGGAAGGGAAAGGACAAAACTCCAAATTGTAAAAAAAATAGAAAAGGTATGATGATTCAAAATTATGTATGTAAAGTACATTATCCATATTTATCCTGATCAGCTATAAATCATTGTTGCATTTTATAGCCATTGCAGAGACCAAAAGGTGCATGCAGGACATAAACAGAATTGTGGAAAATGACGATTACACATTGGATGACACTGTGGAGTAAGTATTCAACTTTCTAAAAAGAAAGGCTTTTCTTAAAGACATCATCTTGAAGAGCAGGCAGGTATCCTACAATACAGAAATTTGGAACTTCTAATTTCCTTTCTTGTCCAGAGTAATTGAGAGCCTTGAGAAGGCTCTAGAGGAAACAGAGGTGGAGCAGACAATGCCCATGAACACGGGGAATTTGATTGCCGTCCTGCACAAGACCAAAGGCCCATTCAAAGGCCTTGAATTTCATGCTAGTGACAAAGAGGTGAGAATTCTATGGAATTCAAAAGACAAAAAATATTGACATTTTTAATCTGACAGCAACTACCTTTTCAAACACTGCACTGTAATACAAAATACAAATAATACAAGTTGTATGTGCTTCACATTCTTGTGAAGATAATTCTCTGCGTCTCTGCCTCTTGTCTCTGATACAGGCACGGTCAGGTGAGACTGTCAGCGATGCTAAAGTTAGAGTCCGGTTGCCAAGGGAGGTGGATCCTGGGTCAGACAACACAATTGTGTTTTGCATGATAACCTGGCCAAAAGCAACTGTGGTTAGAGACTATTTCTTTATTATTCATTTACATATCCACGTTGATTCAAATCTTATTGGATGACAGTTGGATTAGAGACCATTGCATTTTCTTAATTGATGAGAAGAATGAGATAATAAGAATTTTCTCTCTCCTTTATTACCACCCATTCCCCTCAATTTACTTCTACTACTATTCAAGGGACTGGGAAATATGTTTTTTGTTTGTTTGTCTGTTTTTTATCACAAAGCAACACAATGCAGGCAATTACACTTTAAATAACAAGGCCTGAAGCATTTTAGATTTAGATTGTAGCCACCTTTATTTTCAATTGCATATACCTGACAAAAACTAATGTTTGATATAGTCTTTTGGATTCCTGCCACTTTCCTGCTTGGAGATTTTAATTAATGCTACAAAATTAATACAATGAGTAAAGTAAAGACTAATCTATAACATTAGGGATCTGAGTAACTGCAACTAAGAATTATATGAGCAAAAAATGTGTCCAAAAAGGGAAGAGTGTGAACACACGCTTTTTCAATATGGGGAACAATATAACTCTCAGACTTCTTGAATTAGAAGTTGTTTCTGTTTTCTTTTGCACGTTATGGTGCAACAGCAAAGTATACCAGACTGGAAAAACAAAGCTTTTGTGGAAAATGTGGGTGACTTTGACCATTCAATGGAGTAGGTTGTTTGGTTTAATAAATTGAATGTGGTTTGTACACCAGGCACCATGGCGAAGTCAGCTGTATGGGAGCAGACTGGTTGGCGTCAGCGTGAAAGGGAAGAATATTTCAGGACTGCAGGAGCGTGTGAATATTTCAGTATCTCTCACTCTGAGTGTAAATACAACAAAGACTCCATTGCACATCATATATACTCTGCACTTCCTGCCTCACGTAATCCTCAGTGAAATAATGTCAACCTGTTATATTATTTATCACAGGGAAACCAAAAACCAACATGTGTGTTCCTTGACCTTTCAACAAAGAGTGAGTAACTAATCATCACTATATTCATTTGTAACAATGATGAATCAGTTGTGTGTGAATTCAAAGCTGATCAAAAATGTGTGTGACTTGCCAGACTATAGCTGTGAAGGCTGTCAAACATTGTGGCTGGATGGCCAGGGTGAAGTCACCTGCTCCTGTGATCACCTCACATACTTTGGTGTGCTTATGGTAGGTGTGCTTGTTCTCACCATGCAATGAAAATTACCAGCAGTAACACCAATGAAGGTCTGAATACTTATGAGTAGTACTAGTAGTAGCAGTAGATGAAAAAGGAATTTGAAGTCTTTTAGGTTTCATTTGTGATCAGGCTGCTGTGGTGGAGTGGATTTCACAATTTAATTGGGCAAGAGGCTAAAAGTGTGAGAATGAATGAAAATGCCATACTTTCAGTTGTGTCTTTGACTTCCTGTCTTGAAGAGACGTAGCGGAGAGAAAATGTCAAATTGTTTAGTTCAGTTCTCAGTTGTTCCTATTAAGTAACATTTAAAATGCATAGTGATAAATTGTGATAGAATGAGTAATCATTTGACACTTCATTATCTTCATTATCAAAATTATTATTTTGCAAAGATTTTTTTCTATATTAAATTTAGTTACATCCAGTTCAAGTTATGTTCATGACCATGACCGCCTAATGCTAATTAAATATTGCTAAAATGCTAATTCATAATGGCAATAATTTTGTAATATCATTTTCATTTATTCATTCATCCTAATAAAGTGATTTTTTGATTTTTGTAGTTTTGCCAGTGGTGATCCAAAACATGTTCAGATTACATGTTTTTTGAAATAATAATAATTTTTTAACAGTTGAATTACTGCTGTGGTTGTACATTGTTGTGTAATATGGTGCTTTTATTGTGCTATATATGAGATATGTATACAGATCTTCAATGCAATCTCCCTGACCATCTATTCTTTACTGTGGCAGATGGTGCTCTTGTGTGATCATAATACCACCACTAGATGGCACAAAAAGCACACATACTAATAAGCATTATGCTTCATAGGCAAAAAAAAAACAGAAATGTAAAGTGGACTAAAAAAAAAGGCTATTATATGCTAGTAGTATTACATCTAATATTACATCACATGTAAGTGACTAAAGTAGCTGAATAATTGTCCTTCCAGGTGTCAGCAGATGTCTCCAATGAAAATGCCATTGCCATGTCATACATCACTCTCATTGGCTGCAGCCTTTCGCTTGCTGCCCTTATCATCACCGTCTTGCTCTTCATCACACAAAGGTTGTTTATTTATTATTTTGCGAGACTGTTGACATGATTCTCTCAACCTTATGAACTTTATCATCAATTCTTAATTTCTTCCTATCCTGCTCACATTTTCAATTACAGCTGCTTATCGACTATACGTGTAGTTTCACATCATCTAATTCTACTGTAGGCCTATGAATTGTTTTGGTTATTCTCTACCTTGGAGTGCATGCATTTTCTCACTTGTTGCATGTATTTTTCTTCCTTCTTTGAACATTACCTACTACTCACTATTACTGCAACCATCTTTCCTCCCTTGTTTGCCACCACAACATGACCATGAGACCTACATATCACACTGCGCAATTCTCACATGTCCGACAGAAAAATCCACGGCGATGTCTCCATGAAGGTCCATATAAGCCTCGCCGCTGCCCTCATCCTCCTCAACCTGCACTTCATTTCCAGTGGAATGGTGGCTGGCATCGACAACAATGGACTTTGCATCTACATGGCTCTTTCTCTGCACTACTCACTGTTGGCCACCTTCACCTGGATGGCTCTAGAGGGCTTTCACATCTACATTCTCTTAGTCAAGGTCTTCAATATCTACATCCGAAGATACATGCTCAAACTCAGCATGGTTGGATGGGGTGAGTAGAAGACATTTAGAGCTTCAAAATCACCCAGAGGCACCACATAGTATAGATGACTCTTGTTTTAAATACAATCTTCTCTCTCTACAAGGGAGTAACAATTATTTGCAAGTCAATGTGTATTTGAATAGATAAAGTTATGACAGGTGTTCTATACTGGGCTTAATTCTCGCATTTCAGGTTTTCCAGCAATCATTGTGTCCCTGGTGGTCATCGTTGACAGCGATTCGTACGGCCATGTTCCTCTGACTTCCACCAATATTACCATGTAAGTGTGAAGCACAGACTAATATTTGACAAGATGAATGTAGGTTTTGCATGCCCAGTCCACATGTTGCTCTCAAGCACCTTGATGTTCTTTCTCTGTGGTGTTTAGGTGCTATATACGCAGCGAAACAACAAAGATGGTGACCACAGTAGGCGTGTTCAGTGTGGTGTTTGTCTTTAACCTCATTATGTTGGGGGTGGCAGTTCGGCGTGTCACACGTCTTCACCGGAGCAAAGAGGTATTGGTTTCACAGCTATTTTTTTTCAAACATGTTATCATTGTTCTCTGATATTCAAGACCTTTCATTCACACACAGCATTATCATAGGTAAACTTTGGCTTCCAAAAGGGTTCTTCCTGAAGAACCAACACTTCCGCAAAGATCTTTTTATTCAGAGAAAACTCTCTTTGAAGAAAGATTTTTTTCCCCCATTGAGTTCTCTTTATCCATCATTGTTCTAATATTATTATTCATTATTTAAAGACTTTACAAACATTGTACAGTAAAGTGACAGTCTCACTTACAAAAATATAGTATTTGGTTGTGGTTGAATATCTGGGATGTTCTCCTTTTATTGTCAATCACATCATGTTTTTTGTCTTCCAACTCAGTTTGGGCAGGGAAACACTAAAAGAGCCAAACAAAATATTTGCACCCTGCTGGGACTTACCACTCTACTTGGCATCACCTTTGGCCTCATCTTCTTCTCATTTGGACCACTAACTACACCAGGGCTCTATATCTTTGCCATCCTCAACTCTCTACAAGGTTTGCAGAGCCTGCTTCTTCATCCTCAGATGATGTTGCAATATTGCTTTAAGATGAATATTCAGATGTATACGTATTATAATAAATATGGGCAGCAGAGAGTGATGCTGAATAGATAATCAATTTTCCTGTCTATTAGTGGCACTTGCATGATTTCCATGATCCACTCTTCATCCTCACTCTAACACTCTCCATCTGTCTTTCTTTCCTTTGACCCATGCAGGCTTCTTCATCTTCTTATGGTTTGTGATGTCGTTGATAAAGATGAAGAAGTCAGAACCTGATACAAGTAACGTGACACGTAGCACCAACAGCTAGCGACCAGGACCAATTGTGTATGAATGTGTGTATAAATGTTCTGGTGAGAATACATACGGATATAATGAGGTGTGGCACTATTAGATACATCTACTAAAAACGACGTGTATTCCAAGCAGACGAAACTCGCACTTTGAACATGCCAAAACGTTTGTTTGATGCATACAATTCAAAGCAACGACAAGGATTCTTAAATCATTGGGAGTTAGGTTTCTGACCACCCGGTGTAGTCTGCTAATACCAAAGCTCTTTGGGGAAGCGTTCCATTCAAACCTCGTGAGATGCTTTTAATCACCTTTTACAGACAGCTTCTCCTCATACTGAGGATTTTCAAAAGTTCATGCTGGCACCTCCAAGATCAGATGTGGGTTCTTCTTGGAACCTTTTGGATGTCATTATGGTATGTAGCTCTCTGATATCGTTAGGTCGATCGACCATCAGGATAAAGACTCACTAATGAGTCTATTGGTTTCTGGTCTTATGACTACTTGTTTTGCCACCACCCTCTTGGGTGGATAAATACCTGAAACTAATTTTCACTTATTTGAGGTGGGTCCAGTTGCCGTATTTCACGTTTATTCAAGATTTACCATGACCTGGATGACTGAGAATATCCACAAATAGTTCTCTGATAAGAATGATCTGGAGGTGTTAATTCTCAGTAGTAATGTTGATTTAAGACAGCTTCCAACAACTTTCATTTTTAGTTCTACTATAATATCTTGTCGTTAATCACACCATAAATTTTCCCGTTTACATTTGACACTGCATGTATTTGGGTTTTTCTTGGGATTTTGTCCCTTTCATCCCCTCATGAAGATGAGTCACTATGCTGGTAAAGGTTAAACTGACAAAAAGTGAAGTGTTGCAATGTCAAAACATACCCAACGTCTTGTTTAATCCAAAGAATCTGAGAGGTCTGCTCTCACAGCACTTTATGTTACTGAGAAGAAATAAAACTGATTCAGGGCCATTGGTTCCGCTCAGTGGTACTGAGCATATATCAAGCTATATTGAAAAAATGTAATATATTGATTGTTTCTTTCTTTTATTTCTTCTTTCTTAATGGCCATCAGCACTTTGCACATCCGAAATATTGTTAAAGTTAACCCAAACCCAGCCAAACCCGGTTAATCATCTTTGTTTATCTCCTTCATCTTTGGCTAATCTGAGTTTGCAGGCTGTGTTTGCTGTACAAGCAAACTTTGTACGTTCTTGGTAAGATCAGCATTGATTCCCAAAGATTTTTAACAACTATCAGAATGCTGTAAACATGCTCGACAAAATAGTCAGCCACAAGTAGAATTATGTAGTATACATTGCAGTAATGACAACATATTGAGGAAGAAAAAACAACGATTATCCATAGCAGAGCTGCAACCTTGGGCCAGGACTCAGTTGTCCACCTAATATTATATAATATCTAAAGAAATATAATGAAATATGTTAGTTACACCTGATTGTTATACCCATTGTGTATTTAGGAAAGGTAAACATACATTTCTTTTTGTTTTGTTTGGTTTGAATGATGTAATTGTAATTTGGGAACTGAAATGGAATGTGATTGTCAGATAACTATTTTATTATGATTGTTATTGTTGTTGTTTATTGTTGTTGTGTTATTGTTATTAGTGCTGTTTATTGTATTGTTGTTTTTCAACCACTTTTTGAGGTTTTTTTTAATGGGTTTCTTGGGTCGAAAGATTTCATTCAGATTTGGAAACGTTAGTGTGTATCAATGTTTTTCAACCCCTGTGACATATTGTCAGGTGTGCTGTGGGAAATTATCCAATCTCACCCAATTGGTGTAAAAAAACATTCTTTTTATACAAATGAATTATTATCTGCAAATAATGTGCCATTGTCGAGTGTCTGTGCTGTCTAGTCACTGGACAGAACAGACTTTATATTATTAATAAAGGCTACAGAGTTTCGTTTTTTTTAACATTTCCGGCTGGTGGTGTGCCTGGTGATTTTTTTCAATTAAAAAAATGTACCTGGGCTCAAAAAAGGTTGAAAAACACTGGTGTATATTGTATATTGAATTGTTTTGATTTTAATCAATGAATGAAAAAAATGTAAATAATAAATATGAAGTGTATGCAGTAGTGTGCAGAGGCAAAATGTCTTCAAGAAACTTTATGAAGTCCATTTGCCCACACTGCGCTAGGAACAACAGCACTGACATGTTCTTTCTGTCCTTAAAGGTCACCTTCTATGGGGTATTTGACACAATTTCATTTAGTTGCCAGAGGCCCAAAAACATTATTTTAAAAGTTTTTTCCCCGCAAATTCAGCTATGGTACTACTTCAGCTGGTCTAAAAGTGGCTTTTGTGAGCTCTCCTGAGAACGGGCTGTTTCTGTGCTTTTGCAGGTGCACGTTAATGCGCTATTTTTTACGGCAGAAACGCCGTCCTTCAACCGTACCTAATTGAAGCAGAATCGGACACAGAAGTAGAGGTTCCCGTTCCCGAACATGTTCAGATTCTGCGGCTGCAGCAGAACGTTTCAGAATGGTTGGTTAAGTTTTATTTTATTTTTTCTAAATCTCTTATTTTGTTCATATGTGTGGTTTCAGTTACTACCATTTAGCTAATGCTAGCTCCAGCTAATAGTGAGGCTCATCTTATCTGGGGGGCTGGTCGACAGCAGCCTCCACTACAGCCAGGGGGAGTGGCCAGTGACTTCCACGTCACAGGTTTCCAACTCTCAGATCCGCTCGTTTCAGCTCACAGTGGACAAAAAAATGGAAAAAGTAAGTAAATGAGGACCTTATACTCATGCTACGGGGACACATATGACTGCTAGAAAACCTTCAGAAAATGATTTTGGCTCGGAAGGTGACCTTTAAAGGAAAAGAGTAAGTAAAAATATGAATGGGTGTTTGTGAGAGCGGTAACAGTGTGAAATAAGGAAAAGAGCCCTGCAGACTTTTCCATAGCAAGCATAGCCTCGAGACCTACCATTTGCCAAAGCATTTATTCGCTTAAAAGAAAAGTCACAGAATTAAAAAAAATATTCTCTTCAATATGTATGGAGGAAATATTTATTTATACAGTACATCCTCTCCCAATGCGGTTTCTTCATTTGTTTAGCTGAAATCTAAGACTGAAAGTAAAGTAAGTGGAAACATTGTTGTGAACCACATTTCCATGGTTTGCACATTTGCATTAGCAGGGGTAGGTGTTTACAGTGCAGCATTGAGCTCCAGACAGACAACAATATGGTCACAGTGGGGATATGGAAATTAAGGGGAAAAATTTGCACATAGAAAGTTCAAATGAGAGCCAATATATGTTGCTGAGAAACTCACAGAGCCAGCACACACCATGAGGACTAGAGGTGAATAGAGAAAGTCATCTTTTTAGGTGTCTGCGGTATGTAAAGTGTCAGAAAGAGGTCGTAAGTTTGTCTACAGAAATTTTGGTAAGAGTAAAACCTTGTCTGAAATACGCTTTACTCTCTGATTTTTGATTTTTAGTGTTAATTGTGATTTTTCCACTATAATGAGTACTGACACTAAGCTTTTGTCTGACACTACTTCACGGTTAGTTACTATGTCTACATTGATTTGCATTTATGTGAAATGGGATGTGACTGTTCTTGCTCTAAATCTTCTTCCATTGTAGTACGGTAGTACAATGGTTCCGTTACTGCTGCTACTTCTGGGGCTGGGAACACAGGCTAACAAAGGTATGATGAACTAAAGTGAGACTGTGTGGTTTTTCTCCCCTTTTTTTGTTTTATTGATTATTTGATCTTCTCTTCTCTTCTTTTACAGTGGCAATCTGCTTGTGCTTAGTTATTTATGCGGTTAAATTTAGTCAAGGATTGATGTTATATCATATGTATATAAAATGTTAATGTATACAGTACACCCACACACATTTTATTTGTGAAAGCTTACTGTTTGTTTGTTTATTAAGATCTCCATTGGCTGTTGCAAAGCAGCAGCTATTGTTCCTGAGTTCTTTATATGCTCAAAAACAGTCACAGTTCTCTTTAACTGACAGGTAGTAGTATAAGTAATTCAGAAATTAATAAGCAATATGAAATCAAACAAAATAGATTGACAAAACAACTCAATAATCATGTCTAAAACAAACTTGACTGGAAAAGATTTTTGGTTAGATATGTTTTTTGAAATGTTTCAAATGTTTAAAACATTGATGATAGATTAATCAATAATTAATAAATTGATATTGATAATGATAAAAAGCAACACAAAGTTTGCTAGGATTCAACTTGCACTTCATCTCCTGTTCCAAAAAGTTTGTTTGTGTGAAATACACTTTTCTAAATAATCAATAATCTCTGCACTTTTCTTGATAAGCAAGCACTTATACTGTCTCGGTTCAATGTGATATGGTATGGCAGTTATTTCTGAAGATGTGTATGTTTTAATCATCTTTGCACTCATTATTCCGGCATTTCTGTGCTCAGTTCGTGTCAGTATTTCAGATGGTGTTATTAAAGTGACCCTGCCAAATATTGAAGTTACTGAATCACTTCATGGCCACAGTCAGTGTCGTCTGGTTGGAATACCCTGCATCTTGTTTAATGGAACAGGCTCCGTCAATAATTCCCAGGTCTTTGATTATAAGGCAGAATTGGTAGAACAACCAGTGCAGAGGACTTACTTTAGCATTCTGAGTAAGTACACTCTGGTGCATTCTTGGTTGCATCATATATACATATGTATATATATGCATATATATACATGTATATACATGTACATATTTACATATATATATATATATATATATATATATGTGTGTGTGTGTGTATATGTATAAATATATATATATATACATAGTCTTCATTGCTTTCCTACTCTCTCTTGCAGATGCACCTTTATCTTTTACATTGTATTTGTGCAATAACATCTTGCCATATGTTCGTTCACTGAACACACCAACTGCAGACCAGGAAAGGCTTTTGCGCCTTCTCTACATATGGGATTTATGCAAAGAATTCTTCCTCAGCAACAATATGGCCAAAAAGACCTTTTTACAGCAAGTATCAAAACTCTAAGGGTCCTGACAATTTTATATTATCTGCACTGTTTGTTGTTGTTGTTTTTCCCCAATATTGTTTTGCAAGTAATACAAATAACATTTAAGTGTAACAAGTGCTGTCAACTTTTCAGTGTGGAAACACAGTTGATCAAAAATATCATGGAAATATCTCGTGACAACACCCCAGTGACGTTCAGGCTGAAAACGATGTCTATCAGTGTGCTCAAAATGAATGACAGCATCTTAAGCTGTAACGGACCCGAGTGCAGCATCCCGTTAGATCTTCCGCAGGTATGTGCGTGCGGAAGTTCTGTGTGTGTGTGTGTGTGTGTGTGTGTGCGTGCTCGTGCGTCCTGACTTAACATCATCTTGTGTTCATTGTTAGTTGCTGTCTGAGAATGCTCCATTCAACCCCTCAATTCAACTGCCCATGAGCGCCCTGCGCACCCTCCCAGAGGAGAAGAGGTTGATAGGCTTGGTCAGCTACAGTGGGCACAACCAATTCCAAGTATTTATACAATATCCATCAGTCCACATCATGATGC
>CAESWR010001107.1:0-12549 GCA_903171835.1 Mullus surmuletus | reverse complement strand
TCATATTTCCACAGACAGAGAAGTTTAGATGTAAAAATCTACTATTACTGGGATGAGGTTAAGATGACTAAGTGCTACCTATGAGGTCAGTCAGTCTACAAAAGACCATTAGCCCATGGGCAGAGGATTGATCTGATAGCAGCATAAGACTTTAACTGCTGTGCATACAGCTACATGTTTTTGTAAATATGCTTATAGGATATGGCAGATCATCCATCGCAATTTCATCCAGGTCCACGGCGGATCCTCTGCAAATGAAACGGTTCATCGCTGTGTGATGAGCTTTGAGTTGTTGTATGAAAACTTCAGTAAATAGCAGGACAGAATGTGTTGTAATGCGACACTGATGGAAAGTGGCAGGTCTTATTGCAAAAGCTAATAAAAACTGAAAAATGAAGGTAACTGACTGTAAGTGACTGTTCATAGAATGTGCAGGGGATTCGCTGCTACACAAAGTGATGATACAGCAGTATGAAAAGCTAATGTGTTTATGCTGAGCACGCTTTGGTTTCCCACATATCAGCACAACTTCTCAACAAGGTTGACTCCATTCCAGGGTTGATTCCTGTGACCTTCGATTCAGGAAGTGCCAGCCAACAGATGATAAAATTCCCACTCACTGACATGTTTATTTATTGGTTCAGGGTTGTTGTTTTTTTTTTTTCATTAATATGTATGAAGTTGAATAGTCACTTATCTGTTCTCAAATTTAAAGAAAACGAAAAGAAACAAACAAACAAGACCTGGGTACTCTCTGTAATAGCTGGGGTTAAGCTGCCCACTTACATGCCAGTCAGGTTATAATGGGGCAGCATCCTTTTGCAATTCACATTTAAACACCCTGCAGCCCCTGTGAACATATAAAATCCATGGTATGCTGCTTCCTTGCTTTTCTCTGATTCCTTGTGATCCTGTGATCCAAAAGACAATGATGTGACATTTCTATTCAACGCATGAGAAAAAAATGTTAAATGTAACTTCATATTTAGTGTGTTTTGATTTCATTGGTGAGGAACACACCCACTATGTTAAACAGAAGCAGAGGTGAATCAGCAGTGTTATAAGCACAGCAAAATAAAATGCAAAACACACGTCCCTCCAGCTTCTGAAACAGATGGTTTTTGAAGAGGGAAATGATATGAATCACAATGAAGCAACAAAAGACGCTTAGCCTCAATCTAAGCATCCCACTTTCTGCAGATTAACCTGAAAATGAGTTTGCTCTCTGCAGAGCTGGGAAGGTCATGGCCTCTTTGGACCGTAGCCCACCTGCATGAACTGACGGGCAGCAGCAGTGAGCTGCTGCATCACCAGTTGTTGACACACTGCCACAAACTGATGTGTGTAACACACAATGACATACTGGTCACTGAATCTGTTTGTTCACCAAACATCTACAGACATTCCAGAATAACGCATATCCTGAGAAAAGGTACTGTATAACCAATAAATTACCAGACTCAGTAGTTTCCATACTATGCGAGCTCTATCATAGTCTTGATTTAAACACATTTTGAAATAGTATGAGTGCTCTTGGGCAAAACTGTGGTCCGAAAAGCGAGCATATATCAGCAGTGTTATAAGCACAGCAAAATAAAATGCAAAACACACATCCCTCCAGCTTCTGAAACAGATGTTTTTTGAAGAGGTTTTTATGGTTTTTAAATATAACTTGAAGTAATAGTATAGCAAAAGTGTAGTTTTAACCCAGATTTGAACAGGGGACCTACTGTATCACAATGATACAAAATGGATAAATCCCTTCCAAAATACACTTCTCCATACAGTGGTTAGTGGTGGACTGCCCGAGACATATAATTTGCGTGAGTTTGGGACTGATCATATTTTGAAGAAATAATATGCATGCCTTTGACAAAACTGAGATCTGGACTGAGATTTGAAAAGGGGACCTACTGATCCAAAGTCAATATTATTAACTAGTTGACTACAAGGCCACTTGGTGATTGGGTACATAAGTTCTATCGTCGGTTTGCTGCTAATTCTCATGCAGGTGCTGTTAATTGTTATTCGACATATTTTGTGATATTATGATCAGAATTATCTTGTCTTTGTTTTATCTTTGTCTCTGTTTGTTTTTTAATGATGGGTTCTATTTTTGTCTTTGCCTTTGCCAAACTGAATCTTATATATATGCTAATAAATATTTCACCTATATAGACCTGGTGGTGTTCAAGTGACAACAGAATGCCACAAAATGTTAACGCACCCTGATTTATCTTGCTGATTGTATTGTCCTGGTTTGAATTTCAAAAGAGAATTTGTCAAAAATGGACAAGAAAGCATTTGCTTTTACTTTTTGATGATAAATGCGGTTAATTTTCATCATTTGCATTGGTTTTATGAGAGAATAAAGGATTTCCCATCTCTGTCTGTCAGGTGAGAATAATGCAATGAACAGGTGAATGCTGCATGATTGAGTTGTTTTTCAGGTGAGGGCTTAGCAGTCAACCTCGCAGCATACTTGGTTTGGGTCCAGGTTTCTCCAAATCCTGTCTGAACATCTTTTCTCTCTGAGCTGTGGAAAGGGGATTTAAAACCAAATGTGTGTTCGGTGTTAACTTCTTCTTACAAGGGAAAATGTGTGAGTTTTCAGTCCTGCTTTGATTATCAACCCGTGCTCTCTTTCCACAGTGGTTATATTTTCACAATATTTTATTAGTACTGTCCTTTGGCCCGATTAATCATGCTAAATCCTCCACTTTGGAGCTTTAGTCACATGCTACAGTGCAAATAAAGGATAAGCTGTTGAATCATGAACCGGGGAACACCATACATGAGACCTTTCTCAATCAACCATGGCAAGTCCTGTGGAGGGAGCGATAAGGGAGGGGGGATCTACTGTGTTTGTGTGTGTGTGTGTGTGTGTGTGTGTGTGTCTGTGTGTGTGTGTCTGTGTGTGTGTGTGTGTGTGTGTGTGTGTGTACATACAGACATGCCTGCCCCCCCTGCATGTTTGCTAGTACATAAATAATATTTTGGGGGAAATTGGTTAATGTGTGGACAAACAAAAAGATTGAATTTGAAAACTGAATATGTTGTATCCCCGACTGCTTAAGTCAAACCCATCATGGATTGAGAGCAGTTTCCTCCAAAGATAATCTCCTGTGTTTGTGTGCTTTCGGGTTTGCTGCTAATGGAAGACAGATGTAAGGTAGAGCAGTTCCTCATGCTTTGACAAAAACAAGAACATTGTGCATTAGTGGCAAGTGGAATTTCCCCAAGTGAGTAAATAATACAAAGCAAAAGGCCATGGACTGTAATGTATGGAGTACACAAAATCTGACCTAAAACAGCCTTAGAATCACTGTTCTCAGATGAAAATCCAGCTCTGCCAAGGAAGGCGCCACCTGTATGAAACTGGCTCTGGATAGTTGTATAGTTCCTTCTATACCACCTTAAAGGTTGTTTGAAATAGTTGGATGAAAAATATGCTTGAAATGTACAGAAAATGGACAATTAACAGGTGAATTGAATGACATCAGCTGAACCACATTGAACCAATCACCTTCTCCCTTAGAACAGTCGTGCATTAGACCAGCGGGAGGCAGGCAAATTGTCAAGCTGTGAGAACATTGGAGCGAGTGCCCACATCTTAATCAACAGGATGGGGAATTCCGGGAATATTGCACACATTGGCTTTTGGTATAAACAGTGTTAAAGCTGACCTTGAATGCCCACAGTGGTCATGAGATCGGCTACAGTTTACAATACAAAGTCGTCTGAAAGGCTCAATTAAAAAAAAAATATATATATCGTTTTATCAGGTCCAACGCATACTGAAGTGCAGTACAGGATGCTGTGTGTCGAATCCTTCAGTCTTTTTGGAAGAACCAAGCCATGCACTGCGATGAGATCCAAGTTAAATAGCCACCCTCTACCTCTAAACATCTGGTTGTTTAAATCATGAATGATCGAGAGACATCTATTGGCAATCATCTTGTAAATCAGATGATAGCAGGTCAGGAAATGGCTGTGAATTAACAGTGGTTGTACCAGTATGCTCTAGTCCACATGTGTCAAACTCAAGGCCCGGGGGCCAAATCCAGCCCTTGGGACGATTGTGTCCGGCCCACATGTTAATATTTTAAATCAATCAGAATTGGCCCACAGGTTATTTCAGTACGCACAACTGGTACTACAAATCCCAGACTGCATTGCAATAGCGGGGATTTTAGCATCAGGGAGGGTCGTCAATCTGCACCCCGCGTGCAACTTTATTGACAAACTCCTTGGAGTCTCATGTTCACTGTGTCTGGTTGTAAGCCCCCCCCCAAACACAACTGACCCCCCAAAAAACGGCTAACCCCCCAAATATGGCTAAATCCCCAAACACGGTTACCCTCCCAAAAAACAGCTAAACCCCCCCAAATATGGCCAAGCAAAAGATGGCGTCCGAAAAGAGAAAAAGCTGCCTTGGGACAAACTAGAGGGCTAGGCACAGACTGGCATACTTACATAAATGCTGTCTCAGTGTAAAAAATAAAATCCATCCTGGTCGGCCCGTGATTTGGAGTCGGTTCTTCATCTTGGCCTCCTTTGCCCCTGCTCTAGTCAGTGCGTTCTGCCATGTAGTGCTCACATGCATGCTGGGCTGTTGACTTCAGTCCATCCAGCAGCCAGAAGGTTCACTGTTGAGTGGTGATTTCAAATCCTCTCCAATGGACCTTTAATCATTCACTTCCTGAATGCACTCCGAGAGGATTATCTGTAGATCTACATTCATATGTCGATAATACCACCCACGCCTATATAAGGATCACAATGTTCAATTTCTATAGAATTTGCTCAAGATGTTTATTTAGGCCACTTTGTAGACCAAGCAATAGCAGCACAGAACATTTTTAAAAAATTAGTGTGGGGGACGCCTCTATATTGTAGACCCTCCCATCTGCATCACCAGATTACTCTCCATCATCACCATCACGCTGCCTCACACAGTTTAGCGGTGTTGCTGCTAAAAACGTTTTGATGGAAATTATGCTAAGAAGTGTCGGGTTGTCTGATAGCATTTCATCTGAGAGCGTTAAAATTAGAAAGTTCGCCAGGATCCGCTGAATCGCTCCTTGGACGCGGCTGCGCAAAGCGAAAGCGCGCATCACAAACTTCGGAGGGCAAAGCCGGAGCGCCCTCGATCTGACAGCATCGCCGTCCGCATCCAGATCTCTGGAGAGGAGAGTGATGCAGCCGCGGCGCAGACGGAGACTTCCTGGGAGCGGATTTTCCTTTGACCTGTCGCTTAAATACGGACATCAATGTGAGTCGTTTGTTTTCCCTCTGTGTGTGTAAAACTTATACATTAACCGTAAATGTGCAGGCAGTGATGACTCAAATGATGAAGCTTTTAACGCAATCCTATTATTATTATTTTTAGTATATAATAATATTAAATAATAGTATAAATAATATTGACTCATTAAAGAAGAAAACTCTTTAAATCTTTAAACCAAAACAATGACTTTAATCTATTTGAACAAAATTTGTTTCTGAAATTATCATTATCACCCACAAATGGATTTACGGGGGCTTGTTTGTCCTCAGGGGGTATTTAATTGGATTAGTTGTCATGTGATACTGGTGTTGCATGTTCTGTAGTCTGGAGACCCTCGGTGCACACATGTGCTATACTGGAATAGAGTCCCTCTGCCAGCTGTATTCTTACTCAAAGGACCAATACGCATTATTATCTTCTCATGCAACAGCAGCGATTAATCTCTGTTTCATCATCACCGTGAATAAGGCAGCATGAAGTGAATGATTGCCTCTTCTGTTGTTGCCTCTGCGCAGCTGAAGGAGATGCTCGCTCCCTGATGACAGTCAGACAATGAATGCCTCCTGCTGTGGGCTCTCCGTCATCATGTATCAGCAGAGCTCCTCGCACGCCCTCAATGCCAGCTGTGACAGGCTGTCCCCTCACTGCAACTGGACATCTGAGGACGGGGTGCCGGAGCTGCCCACCTTCTCCACGGCGGCGAAAGTCAGGGTCATCATCACGTTCATCCTATGCGGCGTCTCCACCCTCTGCAACCTGGCCGTGCTGTGGGCCGCCAACAGCCACAAGCGCCGGTCCCACGTGCGGGTGCTGATGGTCAACCTGACGGCGGCCGATCTCTTGGTTACCTTCATTGTGATGCCGGTAGACGCCGTGTGGAACATCACGGTTCAGTGGCTTGCTGGCGACCTGGCATGCCGGTTCTTGATGTTCCTCAAGCTGCAGGCCATGTACTCCTGCGCTTTCATCACAGTGGTGATTAGTCTGGACAGACAGTGGGCCGTCCTCGATCCTCTGGCCATCAGCATGGCTGGCAGGAGGAACAGGCTCATGCTGATGGTGGCTTGGACGATGAGCGCCTTGCTCTCCATTCCTCAGGTAAGGCCAGGAGAGCCTGAGCAGAGGTGAATGGCGAGTTTGACGAGACCTGCATATTATTCCACAAAGACGGGTTACACCTTAGGCAAAGAGGAAGTAAAAGCTGGTTTTCAAATGACATGAGAGGAAATTATTTTTTGCTCAAACTCCCCATTTACATATTGTATCTCATTGCATTTGCATAACATGTTGCTCCAAAGCCGCCAAGAATGGGAATCTGTAATCCTTCCCGAGTAGATGCTGGGTTTGAACTAGTGAAGCAAAATAATATGATGCCCCTGATCTTACTGTTAAGATAGATAAAATAGATAGATAGATAAAAGCTCAATTGTTGTGAAAGGGCAGCCGCTCTCACTGTGGTGTAGGACACATCCGTAAGCCTCTGGATTGATGTCAGGGGAAACATTAGTTACTGGTTTGACAAATGGCATTGACTATTAAGGCCAAACACGAGTCCGAGATTTTCAAAGGTTTGATACATAGTGACCCGAATACCTTTAGGATGGGGAAGGTTTGTGGGAGAAAACAATTTGAGGATTACTTTTCAGTAGTAGGGGCATTAGTACCGCTCCTCTCTATGTTCTGTTTTTGTATTGTTTTGTATTATAACTGTCTGGTTGAGGCTGCAGGGATTTCTCAAAGTGTCTTTTCTGATAATAATGACAGAACTCCAAGAAGTCTGGCTCGCTTCCTCAAGGGATTGTGAAATGAGTTTTGTTTGTTTTTTTATGTCAGGGGGATTTTTTACCGTTTAAAATAACAACGCCACCTCTGTTCCTCTTCTTTCCCTTTTTGCTCTTCTAAAAATCTCGCTACATTGATGCTCAATATTGTTTGAACTTAATATTTGAGCTTGTTCTATGAAAGCAGTCACTTTAGGCAATACTTCATGTGAGACACTGCAAAGAAGCTCCAAAATGTTTGAGAAATGGAGCAAAGCAGGGAAAATATATCCTAAATGCTTGTAAGGGTCACACAGACGTGCCCTTAAGGCACATTGGTTGGTTGTTGCTAGAAAGTTTTGACTCTGAACTGCCCTCTAGTGGATTTGACGTGTAGATCGATTGCTGTTTGAGTTGGGATAAACATTGTTGTTGTGACCTGAGTCAGCAAAGACCTGATACACAAAGGACACTGTTTGCATCTAAATGGTGCAAATGAACATGAATTATGTGGTACATGAATGTGGCACGTTAGTATCAAGGGCCACATAGTCTGTTAACTTGACTGCACCAAACAGATAGATCTAACTAACTCTAACTCTAATGCTAAACGCTGAATCTGAAAGGGGATCATAATCGGTGTGTGTTTCCTGTTCTACAGATATTTATTTTCCATAATGTGACCATCACATACCCAGCAAACTTTACTCAGTGCACCACCAGGGGTAGTTTCACCACTCACTGGTGGGAGACGGCGTACAACATGTTCACCTTCTCCTGCCTCTTCCTGCTGCCACTGATCATCATGATTATCTGCTACACCAGGATCTTCATCCAGATGACAAAGAAGAGCGGTGAGTCTCACAGCTGCATTCACTGGCTCACACTTTTGAACAGAAACATCCATTGAAAACTCTGAATTGTTTTTGTCCAGTGTCGTCCAGTGAGCCACATCTGCGATGCTCCAAAAACAACATCCCCAAAGCTCGAATGCGAACTCTCAAAATGAGCATCGTCATTGTGATCTGCTTCATCGTCTGCTGGACTCCGTACTATCTGCTGGGTTTGTGGTACTGGTTCTTCCCAGACGACCTGGAGGGAAAGGTTTCTCACGCCCTCACTCACATGCTGTTCATCTTTGGGCTTTTCAATGCCTGCCTGGACCCCATCATCTACGGCCTGTTCACCATACGTTTTCGCAAAGACAGGGACGCGAAGAACACCATGCGAATAGAGTCTTCGAAATGTGCAGCCATTGCTTCGCTCTCCAAAAAAGGGATGCGGTCCGCTTATCAGGACCACAACTATGCACGGGAGGAGCAGGCAACTGCCTGCAGCAGGTGTATAACTGTGCCCAGTCGAGGTGGAGAGCAAACATGCCATGTCAATCCCGAGAGCACAGTATGATAAAATAGAGCAAACCAAAAGCTGACTACTTCAACTGTTGGATTGTTCTGTCTGCAACTAGAAACCTTGTATACTTGTGTATGTTTCTGGATGTGGCGGTGGTCTTCATTAGCTGTTTTATATATTTAATAATGAATAATCCATTTTGTTTTGACTGCAGTGCAGGCACAAAATGAAACCAGAGAGACAGAAATGTTCAATAATGTTTTGGGGATTTTTTTTTGGTAATTTTCTGTGTCCTTCGTTGTTATTGCACAGCTTCAGCTATCCACCTTACTTCCTTGTACAACATGTTACTGAACATGTGAGGAGCTGTGTGACACCGTCTGTGTCGTGTAAGTAGGCTTTCCCTCCTGCTCCTGCGAAACTTCAAAGCTCCAAAATGAGATTGTCAGGTTTCAAAGCAGTGGTCACAGGTAATAACAGAAAAGGTTCCCTCATTTAATTGGATGTGTTCCGCTGCTCAAATTGTATATTCTTTTTATATCTAAAATATTAGAACTCTTCAGAGGACTATGATATGAAATGCATCAACCATGTTAACTTTATAGTTGCAAATGTTGACTCTTATATCTGCTGTCTCCAAGAATTCCTCCCTCCACCTCCATCAGCAGTGGCCTCATCAATAAACACTGTTGACCCACTTCTAGTTCACTGTTGGCCACAGATGATGCTGTGTGCAGTGGTCTATTTGCTTCATAACAAATGATCCAGACAGGTTCTGATTGAAATGAACGCTGAACAAACAATAAGGGAAGAGGGCTTCACTTGACAATGATGCCCATTTGAGCCTTTGCTAATTGGGGGCTCTGTATGTACTGGGTGTAATTCCTCCCTGGTGTGAAGGTGAGAGCTGCTGTCACACTCTGCTCTCTGTGGTTCACCACAATGAGCCAAAAGGCAAATCTCATTTATTAGTCACTTTTCATTCAAACCCAAAGTTACTCTTAGTCTATGACCAAATGTGGACTGTTGTGGCTAAGGAGAAAAGGTAGTGTATCAAACAACCCAAGACAGGTGTTGTTCAGAATTTTTGGAGAGTGTGTGTTCTACTCAATACAAATTCTAAGTCTCTACCACAAAACCACCAATCATTTTTCGAGCACTGCTCAGTCACAATTAATAGTGTCCATTGAGACCCATGTCTACACTGCTGAAACTGCTGCTGTGCTTTTCACCAAAAACACAATTACAGTCCACCTGGGGAGAAGTTTGATAACTACTAATTTTCCTTATTCTATTCCTACTCTCTTAAAAATTAAGCTTTTTTTGTTTTCATTCGTCCGTCAGGAATGCACAAAAGAGGTGCATTGTGTTGTACAGTGAACGAAATAAGTTGAGCTGGTTTCCTTTGCTTTCACTGTTTTCACCAAGCTAAGGAGTTCTTAGATCTAGCTTCATATTTTATGTACATGCAATATCAATTGCTGACTCAACTCCTCTCTGAGCAAGTAAGCAAAAACAGTGTGTTTCAAAAAATGTTCTTTTGAAATAACATGAAACAAAACTTTATATTCTATAACCCAAACTATGAGCATCACTTTTTGGCACTGTATAGGCACTGGGTGCATTTTACTGTATGGCTGCTGTGATAAAAAAAGAAAAGAAAAAAAGTTAGTCCTTAGGGAGTGAGCATTTTATCAGCATTTTTTTTATCAGTCCTGCAAAGACCCCAGAGCATGAATGTTACCAGAGCAGTCAGCACATCTGGTCAAGGGCGATAATGTAACTCTCGCCTGACAGCCTCAATGAACAAATAGCCATTGGCCTAATGAGAGAATAACATTACACCAGGCAGCCGTTGCCGTCTAGGACAACAGAGTTGCTTTAATCTAGTTTAATGTTGTTGGACACCTGCCATGATCTCTATCACTGAAAGTGTAGCTTCTTCAAATTACCTTTCAGAAACATTTTAGTTGTTAGTTTTCTTGTTCATTTGAAGATGAGCGCTAGTCTTGCTGTGTTGACTGTCTGCATTAGAACGAACTCGCTGCTTGCATGCAGCTCACTGATCCTTCCCGTCTAGTCTCATTTCGTCTCCCTCACCGAGAGGAGAGCACATTGCCTGATGAGTGCACCATCATCACATGGGCCTCATTTCATCTTGTATTCCAGCCGCCTGGCTCACAAACAGCTGTAGGTACCTGCAGCTCTCCACAGGCCAGCTGCTGAACACAACTGAAACATGCATACTTGCTGCATTGCCTCACTCATGGAACCTTCACATCATTAACATCAGATATGCAGTGGAAATGTACAGTGTGGAGATTTGGTTACAGGCCATGGTTACAGGCCAGTATGGATGAGCAGTACTTCCTTTGCACAGCTCACTGTTAAATGTACTGTCTGAAAGCCGAAAATAAGCCAGCTGCTTTGCAGATTCAACTGTTCATTCACTTTTCACACATTACATTAGCAGAGCCGGCCTCAGAGATCTTAGCCTGAATACATTCTCTGGATTACTACTTCAATGTTGTAAGCCTCAGTGATTTTCTTGGCCAGTGGTGATCACATGTAATTAGCTATCAAGCTGTGGGCTTCGTCTCTCCACATGGACTACTTGTCGCTCTTCATGTTCTGAAAATACAACAGGGTCACGTGTAGCAAGAAGTCACACTGTTCATTGTAATGCTTGCTACGTTGGTGTTCTGTTTTAATTTGTAAAGCATGTTCTTAAAGCACCATCGGTTGATTTTGTCCACACCTTTTTGGAAGCAAACTGTTTAGATCCAGCAACAAAGCACTCATTACTAGTCATTTAGTCGTGCTTCTGTCCATGTGCTTAATGGAAATACAATAGTATACATTACATTAACCCTGACTTCACTAAGCGTAGGAAATTTTAGCTGTACAGCTCCCATTGTGTATAATTGATTTAACTGTTTAAATTCCCTATAAGTTGCATCTATCCAGACATCATCTAAAGCTGGTAGACTCAAGACTAGTTTTTGACACGAAGCATTATCATTTGAAACGGACAATTCTGCAGACCTATTTTTTAAATACTGAATATTTACTCATAAGCATCAATCTCCTGAAATGCAATGTTTTCTTTTGGAATCCTGTCTACAGGCGTGAACTGTCAAGATCTCTTCCCAACCATAAATATTCAACTTTGCTAGCTTGCAAAAAAAATGTAATTCTAATCACTTTAAATATCCAGGAGGGAGCTTTGAATTATGTAGAAAGAATCTATAACAATTTTTTACAAGCGCCGCTCCTTTAACAAAAAAGGGGGAATACCACTTTGGAGCCAAGCGTCTTCACTTTATAAAGGTCAATCTAAAGTAATGACAGATTTGTCAAAGGCTAGGTGTTAAATGCACTTCCTCTTTGGACCGATGCAATTTTCCCTGTCAAATATACTATTCAATAATAACTATTAGTGATTGGTTGGATCATTTCAAAGCAACACTTAACACATACATCGCGTCCTGTTTTTATACAACAACCAGAAACTCGAGTTTGCTTTAGGTTCTTTGAAAGTTAACCTATATATATATATATATATATATGTATATATATATATATACTGTATGTATATTGAAATTTATGAAAATATTGACCAGTGAATCAGGGGATTCAGTCTATTTTATGATATATTGGTTTATCTCTGGATCAGACAACTGATAAATGTTCTATACCAATTCTTGCAGACTCACAGCTTGTGAGTGACTGCTTGCCATGTAATGGAACACATAATATACATTTAACGTACACTCAGCTGATTCAGTTTTAATGAGTTTTAGGTATGTTTTCTGGGAGGAAAAAACAACTACGATTATAGCTGTCAAAAAGCATGCAGAAAGAATTGATGGAAATAAAAATATGTATGTATGTTTATTTTTTATGTTTATATGTTTTTTTGACCCAGGCACACATATGGACATACAATGCAGACAAACTATTGTTTTCTTCCTTGGGCCAATTGTCATATAGAGAAAGACCAATGTGCAAACATCTTGTGTTTAAAAAGTAGGTTTGTCCGTGGCGTGTGTGTTTTCTGAGGTTTATTTAGGCCTAGCTGTGAGGACCCCAACCCATAATCCTCCTGCAGCCACACCTGTAGAGGAGAGTATAAAGGCCGTCTGC
>CAESWR010001106.1:414416-433426 GCA_903171835.1 Mullus surmuletus | reverse complement strand
AACAGGAAACAAAAGGTTAAGTGCAAGTTTGGAGCAAGACGTACTCGGACAATGATAAGATTTACTATAATCTGCCTTGAAAAGATGTAGGTGTTGTAAAACTTCTCATTCAGCAGGATTTTGTAGCAACGTTGACGACTTCGTAGCCCATCAGGCAGGCTTTAATCTTTTCAGTCAAGGCAGATATCAACTCCGTCATGTGGCCTTCAAAAAGCTCCAAAGATATGCAGTGATGATGGAGTTTAGTAAATGTGGAGAACAAGGTGCTCTTTAGGACTGTGTGCACCATCAGCAGTAACGATCCTTGTTATTGAACCTACTGCTTCTTCTCATTTTGACACATTTTTAGGGCATAAATCACAACCAATGTAGGCACCTCTTTAGTTTATGAGCAGCAGGTGAAAGTTGATCAGACCCGAGGATGACGTGTTGTCGTTGTTTTTCTCAGAGACGGCCGCGCAGTACGAGGCCAGGTTAGCCGTCCTGCAGTCCCAGCCGGCCGAGTGGAGGCGAGCCAGCCTCCACAGCCAGGTCAGCAAGTGACTCAGTCTTTCACCCAACACATTATAAGCCGGTGTTTTGACTTGGGGGTTTTTTTTTCTCTCCCTTCCGTGCGCTAGATGAGTGGAAGGAAGGGCAGGATGGACGCAGAGGTCGGCGGGAATGAGTCACAGGCGTCGAATGACAGAACGCACGGCCAGCCGGGCGAGCTGGAGGCGGCAGCGGCGGATGGCGAGGGGACGGGGCTGACCGCCGAGGGGTATTTCTCGCTGCGGCACTGCGACTCGGCCTCGCTGTCCTCCTTCTCCTTAGACACGCCCTCTCTGCCCCGGAAACTCAACGCTCAGGATGACACGGACTCGCTGGTCTCCACGGGAACCCTGGTGCCCGAAGCCATCTACCTGCCACCAGCTGGACACCGGCTGGTCACACACAGCGACTGGGATGCTCTCAACGCTCAGGTTGGACATCTCACCTCAAGATCCGGTTTTCAACTATGTATCTTGCTGGCTGACTAGCTGGCCGGTTATTTGAAACATTAATTAGATTCTGTAAAACTCTACTTAACTCCCCCAAATGTGAATGTTTGTGTGTTGATGAACAGGTGTCGGAGCTGCGAGGGGAGGTGAGTCGACTGCTGGCCGAGAAGGAGGAGCTGGAGAAAGAGCTGGACGCGCAGACCAACCATACACACAAACAGGTGGAAAGAAACGCGCTTCTGAATACACACCAATTCAGTTATTCTATGTCTAATTCAGACCGTACTCAGTAATCGTGGTGAATATGAGCAGGATTCCTCTTTCACAGCCAAAGTGACAGGGAGAAATAAATCATTTCAGACTGTCTTTGGTGTCGTGTGTGTTTGCAGAATGTCAGTGTGCAGCCTGACACACGTTTGCTTTGCTGTTTAGGTGTCAGTGCTCCAGTCTCAGGTCCAGACTTCAGAGGCGCTCCTCCAGGACCTGCAGAAATCCTTCAGCCAATCACAGAATGCCGTTCAGAGTCGCCTGGTGAGTGATGCTGAGTGTAGAGTTATGTCGTGGTTATTTTTTTAGACCGTAAAAACGGCAAGAATATCAAATAACTAGCATATTTCTCACCACAACCCCACACTTGCTTGGTACCAGCATTAAGCCTGTGTTTTATACCATTGGAAAGCCTGATTAGTCACCTTTACAACAAAGTACAACTTGTAAGGATTGTGCATTCGTGGAGTGAGCAACACAGCTAAACATGTGGGTAACGCCCCAAAAATTGTGCTGCCAGGTGTGTGTGTGTGTGTTACCTAAGTGCTTACCAATTGGTGCCATTAAAGGGGAGGAAATAACCTTTTCGAACATTTTTGATTACCACTCAAATTCATAATTATTTAGACATGTATGCATTAGGTGTTAATATTTTCAGGCTTTAAAAAAAGATATAATCATTTTTGAGCACAGGCAGAGCTGTCGCTTTCTCAGAGGAAGATGTGCAGCGAGCTGTCCAGGCTGAAAGGAGAGGAGGTGGAGGAGGAGGAGGGACCAGATGCCGGCTCATCATTCCCAGCAACACTGCAGGTGAGCACATCGGCCTTCGGGATTTCATAGCTCTGCACTCCGTGCCGTTTTCATTGTTGGACTTTAACCTGCAGGGGGCGCACTGTGAGGAGCGCCTACGCATTGAGATAGTCAACCTGAGGGAGCAGCTGGACACTCGGACAGAAGAAAATGGTCTGTATATAAGTAGTAGTATGAATTATTTTGAGGGGCTTGCTTGTCCTTTTATTGGAGGCACCAGTTTTTTATTGAAATATTTTTTATACTTCTCTTTCTCTTTGTGCCTGCTGCAACGTGGAACAACCATCAGAGGTTTTAGAAGGTGAGTGGAGCAGTTATACATGATATTAGGACGGTCACTTTCCTTAAATTATCTGAGAAGTGCCGCCCGTCTTTTACTTTAAACACGTTTTTTGTAATCAACTAGCTGTACAGATGCAGAACAGGTGCCTCTTGAGTGGTAAAAACGTAGGTGGCGGCGCACGTCGCATCATAATCACACAGTTACATAACATCCAATCAGCCGTCAGCCCCTCAACCAGGAAGACGGCCACAATTAGTCCCCCATAAAGAATAAAAGCACTTTCTCCCAGACTTGCTAACTGATGAAAGACAATGAGGGGATAAAAATGGCTTTCATGCAGCGGTGTGTGTGTGTGTGTGCGCGCATTCAGTGCAGCTCTCCAGTCTGAAGACGGAGACGGAGAGGATCCAGGCCCAGAGGGAGCAGTCGCAGGCTGAGCTGCTGGCCTGCCGCACCGAGCTGGAGGCCCTGCGGGTGGCGCTGTCTCACGTGCAGAGCAGCAACAAGGCCCTCAGCAACGAAAAAGTGAGTACAACGATTGATCTAAATGACAGTTAATTTCACATGTACATTATATCTCAGAGGTACGTGATGCTTAGAGTTAAATAGTGGCCTTCACACAATGATCCGAATGTGCGACTCAGATGAACACTTCCTGTTTCCTGTCAGGCCGCCCTGCAGCAGCAGTGTCTGGAGCTGCGCAGCCAAGTGATCAGCCTGCGCTCACAGGTCGACACCAGTCAGACTGTCCAGAGAGACTTTGTCCAGCTCTCCCAGTCGCTGCAGGTATGTATGATGTGATGATTTGCAGAGGTGTCAAGCCACAATGTACAAACACTTCGTTACTTCACTTAAATAGAAATTTGGGGTATCTATACTTTACTGGGGTAATTATTTTTCAGCCAACTTTTTACCTCTCCTTACATTTTTGCACAATTATCTATACTTTCTACCCCCTTACATTTTAAAAATAGCCTTGTTACTCCTACTTCATTTCATATATACATTCCAATAAAGGCTATTGATAACATGCCTCTGAAATGTGACTTTTTGCACCATTACAATACTTACAGGCAACTAGTCATCATATCTTCCGCTCCATGAAACACATGTTAATGCTCAGTAGGGCACATATGGTTCCTTAATGTATTTGCATTGTACAAAAATGTGTTCATTTTCAATAGGCATTATTTGGGCTGAAACAGGTGCATCCCAAATGTTTGAACACTAACATTTTAATTTAACTTTACAGTCATTATGGCCTTTAGAAAAATGTGTTTTTGGGGAGGTGGGTAGTGCACTATAGGACCCTGAGGTGCGGCTGAAGCTTTGTCCTTAATGGCATTTTTTCCCCCCTTTCATTACTTTCACTTTTGTACTTTAAGTAGTTTTGAAACCAGTACTTTTACACTTTTACTTAAGAAAAAAGCTTGAGTTGATACTTCAACTTCTGCAGAAGTATTTTTAAACCCTAGTATCTATACTTCTATCTGAGTAATGAATGTGAATACTTTCGATACCTCTGATGATTTGTCATTTCTATACAAAGTCATGTAGCCGTTCCATCAAGGCCTCACATGTTTGACTCTGGTTTCTCCTCCCAGGTGAAGCTAGAGTTAGTCCGGCAGGCGGAGACTCTTCAACAAGTCCGGGAAATCCTGGGCGAGGGAGTCAGTGAGGCCAGTTCCACGCCGGCGGACGCCTCGTGAGTGTCCGAGTGGCAGCAGGAACCAAAGAGCACGGACCACGTGAGACCTAACAAAGACTGACCAATAAAGCTCAAACGCTGCAGAAGAACCACCTATGGAATTCTTCCCATCTGCTGCCGACGGCACTCTGGCAGTGACGCTGAAGGCGGCGCATGGTTTTGTGGTCCATGTCGGAGATGACTGTTGTCTGTCAATGACCGTAATGGTTGCTTAGTGACCAAAGTGATTTTTGATGAACTGTGAATTCTTTAGTGACACTTAAATTGACTTACTCTTCATTTTCCTCCCCCAAAGTAAAGTGTTTATTCCTGTACTAATACACATGTAAAGGTTTCTGTTTGTGGAAAACTGACAACACCAGCAAAACACTCATCAGCCGGACTTATAAACTGCATGTTTGTTCTACCATGTAGACCGCATTTTTGAAGATATCAAGACCTATTGCACAGTGCAATAATGAGTCATTGAAGTTCTATAAAAGAGACTCCTGAAGAAACTACACTTTAGTTATAATTTTATTGAAAATATTTGATGTATTTTTTGCGTAGAATTGCTAACTCATTCTGTACTTAATACAACCGTAACTTTTATTTACAGCAAATATGATTGTAGCAAATGAAAGACGCTAAGTAAAAGAATTCTATTAATGTTAATGTGCATGTGCTTTATTTACATTTTTTGTCCATTCATGTCTTTTATCAGCTCAGTTTTGGGCTGCGATGTTTTCTACATTGTAATGCTTAGATAAAATAATTTGGGGGGTTAAAAAAAAGGAGGACACGATTTTTAATGAAATTGTTTCCATTCAACTCTTTTGTAATAAGTAAGTAAACAGTATGCAGAGTGATATCATTAGTTTATGCGACTTGGGGAAAAAAAACTCAACGCTAACATCAAAGTTTGTCAGTTTCTTTAATACATATCTTTATTCTTTAAGAATAGAATCAACACAGAATAGTTTTAATAACTCTGACCTATATATTAACTTCAGTACGTACACAGAAAAAATATTTTGCAGGTTTTTTTGGTGTATTTTCAGATGGCTTATGCATTTTTCTTTTGTATTCTCGCCACTTGATGTGTTGATTGTGTCAAGTGACTGTTGGCACACTCTTTCACTTGGAGCGCTCAGCCTCTTCGCTCCATCTGCGTGACAGCCGCTGTCGCTTTGCTCGTTGCCTCTAGACTTTCCCTGGATGGACAAAAACGGGAGCTAATCAGTTATGACTCATTGATCTAATGCGTTTACCAGTTGACTCAAAAAAGACAATCAAATCGAATGCATTTTCCTCACTTTGGGACCAGGTCACAGGAGAAAATGTTTGTTTCTTTGTTTTTTTCAATGCAGTAAGTTAATGAAAGGTTTTACAGTGCTGCTCATAGATCAGTCCAGCAGTACTAAATTAAGTTAATGCTAACATGCTCATACAGACCTTGCATCTTACATTTGTTCTTCTAAAATGCCCCAAAAATATTTAGCTAAAGATGGCAGTTAGTGCATGTTACAAGAATATTGACTCATCTACTCGGTCCTTATGCAGGTTTTTTTTTCAGCACCATGAAAAGGTGTTTTGTGGGTATAGTGGTGAGAGGATAAGTGAGCTATCTTTTTTGAGCATTTGTAGACAAGCAAGGTCAACCATTCTAAAAGCCACACTGCTGTTTTTCCTCAATCACACCAAGAACTGAGATTACAATCAGTCTAGCATTACTATGAAATTTAGCATAGCTGATTGCAATAAGGGAAAAGTCAATCAAAGTGGCATGCACAATATGGATAGGAAAAAATGGCAGCCATGTAAACCCATGCCTGATGCTGACATTAAAAATCCAACTTTGTGCAGCAAATTTCTGCAGAAGAACGGATCTCAATACCCCAAAGCATAACTTATACAGTGTGGATGCACACAAGACAGTAACAAGAAATGAACCATTGACAGTAACTTTAAACTCCAAATGAAACTTTCAATACATGCCGGATGCAGAGTGCTGAGTCCCTCAGCTTGAGTCAAGGGAACACCTTGTTGTGTTACAGGGATTTTGTGGAGGAGGAAGGGGGGGGGGGGTGGGGGCAGGTTTAGACTGGGTTGTCAGAAGGGGAATAAAGGAAAAGAGCATCCGAGGAACATTAGAGAAAAATATCATCAAAGGAAGCAAATCAGAGGACAGAGAACAGAAGTCCATTTCAACTGAGGAACAAGGGAGAACGGAGAGTGGTTAAGAGTTAAAATGAAAACATTAAAAGACATTTAATTGGGAGGTTTTCCATGGATTAATCATTCACATTTTACAGAAAAGTATTAAAAAGGAATCCGAGATAACATAGGTGAAATTATTAAGAGGGAGGATGAGGCCTGTTCATTCCAAAAGGTTCTCACATTATGTACACACAACAATTTGAATAACTCAAAAGTAGATATTTTATATTCCTGTGGAATCTGAATACAAGGATTTACAAGGATTTATGTTTATTGAATAAGCAATAGTCAAATTATGGACATCTGGATTAAAAAAAAAAGATGTAATATAAAATAATGTAATTAATATAGGAACATGTTAGATATTATGGTCGTGGACGAATTCAGATGATTCAAAACCCTACAGCTTCATGTGAGCTTCATACTGACTATGAACACATCGCGAATAGAACACAGGAAATAAAAATACACGTTAAACACGCTTACCCTCCAAATATGTGCGAGCCACAAATTTGAGAAGCTCATCGATGAGGATGACGGGCAAAGAGAGCTTCATCACCACAACCCACTGCTCCACATTCAAGTGAGTGAGCTTGAAGATCATCTGTGGAGACATTGCGTGTTAAAACTTCTGCAACCTTCACATTTTTTTGGACAATGTTAGTGAGAGCATCGAGATTGGAGGGGGAGTGTGTGTGCAGGGAGGGTGGATGTGTGACTGGGTGATGGATGTCAGACTCACGGGCAGGGGGTCGACGTAGATGATCATGAAGTGAAGAGACATGGAGAGGCTCATGGCACCCACCAGCCAGCCGTTGCTCCACGGAGGCATGCGCACCAGGGACTGGTTTTCAGACAAGCTGGGGGAGGAGGACGGGGAGGTGAAGGGTTAATTTGATGCAGAGAGAACATGGGCAGAATACGTGTGTGCAAGCGTGTATAGATTAAGGTATGTGCTGTGTTCAGAGCCAATTTGTCTTTTTTTTTTTAGCTAATGTAGTGAAAAAGGGTCAGACCTGTTGAGAGCGTTGCACATCTCGATGGTGACCAGCACAGACAAAGCCATGGTCATTGGAGGGCTGGACTCAAACACCTCACAGAGGACACCGCTGAAGTCCTCGTTGTCTTCGCTGCACTGCATGAAGTGCGACTGAGAGAAGAAAGGAACGCTCAGTTTGGTCTGCAGATAAAGACCCTGGTGTGGTAGAATGAAGACGTGGTCTCGGGTGAAAATTTGATGGGATTTGAAAACTAACCAGCTGGTAGAAAGAGACCATGGGCCCCTCATCACTGTACAGGAACCACCAGGCGGCGGCAGCAACAGTTGCAGCACCAACGTAACCTGCATGAGATTTCATCATATAATTAGGAAGTCAATTAGTCACCTTGAAATTTAGACTCACATTTGTCTCAATATGAGAATGAGATATGAAAATGTTATGTTCCGAAAACATGATAAATGATTTATGCAGTTTTCAATTCATGACCAAAATTGATCTGCCAAGCACCCAAGACACGGGATAATATTTTGTTTAAAACAGTTATTTGAGCATGACATTGACATAAAAATGGGATCAAACTAAATAAACATGCTTCATGGATATCAAACTCATATTTGAGAATGCAGCATTGTAGATTAAACCTTTGTGAATTGGTTTATAGATTCAGTCTTATGAAGACATGTTTTCAAAAGAGCAAATATATAGAAAGAAAATGTTGTACCTCCAATGGCCAGGTATCTGAAGAAGAGCCATCCAGAGATGAGGGGCTCCTTGGGGGATCGGGGGACTTTTCCCATGATGTCCAGGTCAGGAGGGTTGAAGCCCAGAGCGGTGGCGGGAAGTCCGTCAGTCACAAGGTTGACCCACAGCAGCTGGACGGGGATCAGAGCCTCGGGAAGACCCAGGGCGGCGGTGAGGAAGATGCTGAGGTGATTTAGGGAGGAAATTTGGTCAAGTCTCGCCAGTAGTCTGTATGATGTTCCTCATGTTTACTAGATGCCGTCAAACATCAAACAAAATGACTGGGCCCTCACCAAACAACCTCCCCGACGTTGGAGGAGATGAGGTAGCGGATGAACTGCTTCATGTTGTTGTAAATAGCTCTGCCCTCCTCAACAGCAGACACAATGGAAGAGAAGTTGTCGTCGGCCAGGACCATCTCAGAGGCAGACTTGGCAACGGCAGTGCCAGAGCCCATGGCGATGCCAATCTCCGCCTTCTTCAAGGCAGGGGCATCGTTGACTCCGTCACCAGTCTTTGAAAGGAGAGCAGAGAATCGGGGCCATTTTAGAAAAACCTCCTCCCTGCATCATTCTAGTCAAACCTGTCAAGCAATTTTGAGCTTTTGTCTTCTCACCATGGCCGTGATCTCATCGAAGCCTTGCAGAAACTCAACGATCTTTGACTTGTGGGACGGCTCCACTCTGGCGAAGCAGCAGGCCCTTCGCACAGCGTTTTTCTGCTCATACGGGGCGAGGTCGTCAAACTCGCGGCCAGTGAAGGCCTTGTTGGTCACGTCCTCCTCCTCAGAGAAGATGCCGATGCGGCGGCAGATGGCCACAGCTGTGCCCTTGTTGTCGCCTGAGAAGAAACCAGGTGCTTGCTCTTTTCTTCTCTAATGAGAGCGCGATAGGTGTCCACGTACGAATACCCACCAGTGATCATGATGACACGGATGCCAGCAGCCCTGCACAGCTGGATGGAGCTCATGACTTCCTTACGGGGAGGGTCAAGCATACCAACGCAGCCCACAAAGGTCAGGTCAGTCTGGAAGCCAAATTGTAGAAGAGTTTAGTGAACCTCAGAGCTCTTTCATGGTCTCCCTTTAGACCTCAGCAATACAAATTACCTCATAGTCCACAAACTTAGTGGAGTCCTCCAGGACCATCTCCTCCTTCCTGAGCGGAGTGTCGCGGGTGGCCAGTGCCAAGCAGCGGAGGGTGTCGCGTCCGGTGCCCCATTCCTTGATCACGGACATGATGTGGTCTTTGACGGGGCCGGTCAGGGGCATACGGGTGGTGCCCACTCGGACGTACGCACAGCGGTCAATCACGCCCTCTGGAGCGCCCTGGTGATGCATTCAGCACATCTTACCATCGTGTTGTGCATCTCAGAGGTGACATAGTCTGTTTTTTCTCTGCTTTTTCTCCGATCACAGTGTCCCTAAGAAGGACCGTGGAGTAGGGCTGTCGCGATAATCGTGGTGTTAAGAAAATGAAATTTCAATATCGTGTTAAAGATGATAATATCATGTAAATGATCCAGTGTCACTTGAAAAGAGTGTTTCACATCTGCCCCTGTTTTCTTCCGCCAGGGATTTTGTTTCAGTTAATTTTGTAGTTATAGCAGATATTGCACTTTGTGGATCCTCTATTTATCAGTTCACCTGGTTACCTTTTAACTAGCTATTGAGTGTAATTCCACTCTTTGTATGCGGTTGTACACAGTCTTTGTACCACCAATAACATTAAAGATCAATTCCATTGATTGTACTATTATTATCTAAATGTTTGTTGATATCGTGATAATGTCATTATTGTGACATTTTTTGCTCACGATAATCGTGAAGTCAAAATCTGATATTGCGACAGCCCTAACATGGAGCTGTCGTTGTGGATCTTTGTGTATAATTTGTGTGTGACGAGCTCACTTTGACAAACATCTTGTTTCCCACTGGAGCTTTGGCCGACTTTGCAGGTGAGCAGTAGACTGACATGGACTTCCTGTCTCTGGAGAACTCCAGGGTGAACTCCTTCTTCATCAGCTGCTTGATTACCTGAAAATGTGTGACAACGCGTATGCATGAGGAGTCTACACATGATTTTAAAATCATGCAATTTGTTTGATTTAGGTGTGTTTTAATGACATGTATAGAATGCTATGCTGCAGATTTTGAGGGACATCTTTTGGACTTACAGTGCAGCAAGCATTTGCCCGCTCCACCTTGGACAGGCCGCGCACTTCGGAGTTGAAAACGTTCATCTTCTCCACCAAGCAGCTCAGCGCTGTTTCAGTGGCCTCACCGACTTTCTCGTAAATGCCCTTTGACTGCATTGCGGGGAGAGGGTATATTGTGAGTATATAGAAAGCTTTACACAGTTGATGCATTGACACAACAAATGAATGAAAGCTCTGCCGACCTCATTGTAGTCCAGTGAGGAGTCGTTGCACAGAGCGCAGATGGTGGCCAGCTCCACCAGTCCGTCATACTGGCCGCACTTCACAGATGCACCATTCTTTGTACTGGAAAGAAAAATAGTGGTAAGTGAGGAGATATTGTTGCTCAAGAGAAGCTTATTGTGTTTATGTTTGTCCCTTAACACAAATCTATCACTTACACTTCTCCCTCAGGGGTGTATTTGGAGCCAGAGATGTCGAACTGACCCAGAGTAATGCTGTCATCCACCATTTTGTCAATAATGAACATCTGTGTGGGAAAAATACATCAGATCTGACTCCTTTGATCAAGAAATCTGAGGTGTGTGGAATAGTGGGACACTTGCTTGTACGTCAACCTACCTTGGTCACACACATCTGGTTGGTGGTGAGGGTACCAGTCTTGTCGGAGCAGATGACGGAGGTGCAGCCCAGGGTCTCCACGGAGGGCAGGCTTCTGACGATGGCGTTCTTCTTGGCCATGCGGCGTGTGCCGAGAGCCAGGCAGGTGGTGATGACAGCAGGCAGACCTGTCATGGAAGGAAGGGGAGACAGGAAGTGTTTTGTGAACTCCCCTCCAGCAGCATTGTAGATAATAATGGAATTTTCTTTTTTGGGTAAACTGCTCCTTTAAGAAGTGCATTCTAACATCACTTACTTAACCCTTAAGAGTTCCTGGAGACGTTTTTGTCCAGATGTTTTTTGAGCATTTAGAGGGTCAAAATACCCAAAAAATATTTGATATTTGATATGTATCTTTCAGGCTGAAGGTGATTAACAAGACAGACTAATTTATATTTGGAATAGAAATTAATATAATATTTTTACAGCAGTCTTTTGGAAGGACATGCTTTTTGTCCCCAGTAAATAATGAGAGAGTTTGCTACTGTCACTGCAGAAAAAATAACAATGCTTTAAATTCATTGTTACTGCTAATCATTGACCCATATAATAAATAAAGTAAAAATACTGTGGAGTTAAATAAACAAAGAAAAAGCCTTTTATTACTGATGTCTGATGTGCTCTTGATTTCTTGGAGAAGACTTTGCCTTATTTCTGAGGATGTGATAATAAAGAAGGCTGGCCCGCGAGCTCTGGCACCACGTGTTATTTCAACCAGACACCCATACTACTGTGTTCTCCGAGGTAATCCCGAAGGGCTGCAAGCCAGACACTCAAGAGATAGATCTGTGTTGGGATTCTTGGCAAAAGTTTAGTGCAATAGGGCCATTGGGGAAGGGGGGGGGGGGGTCTGGAAAGCGTCCATTTTGGTGACATTGTGAAGGCATGTGAAGCAGTGATGTCACACTTCTGGCATCAACAGGCCGCAGCCTCTGAGGTGAGGTTTATGGCTGCCTAATGCGAGACAGGCTGCATGAGAAATGTAATCAGAGCAGCAGATGCATGATTCCGAGACAAAGAGATTGAATATTTTTGTATTCGCAGCTGAGGGAAAACTCCTTAGAGAGATGGTATGTTGGGCTATAATGTAGAAATAGAGCAGAGGGGCTGTGCGACTACTCAGATTTAGCGGCCACGTGTCTTCTCCAAGTCTCTTCGAATCTATTCTAGGAGTTGGGTGGTGACCAAAACAATCAGAATGGGACAAAAAAGATTGTTGAGCTTCCTGTCTGCGATGACTTGCAGCTGCTCCTGCAAAGTGAAATGAAGCTCCAGACACCTGCTGAAAATTCTTCTTCGTGGTATATCTGAAAAAGCAAACTGGGCAGAGATCCCAGGTGAGACCCAAGGGAGGGGGGCAATTCCCCTGCTTTGGCTCTCACGAAGGGTCTTATCCTCATATATCAATGCTGCCTTCATTTAAAATGTGTAATGAGATGTATCAAGATCAATCAGAAGACACTGTGTCATGTCTATTGGACTGGCACTGGGGGGAGTGGTGGTGGTGGTGGTGGGGGGGTTACCTTCAGGGATGGCAGCCACAGCCAGAGCCACGGCGATCTTAAAATAGTAGATAGCACCACGGAACCAGGAGCCTCCGTGCACGGGGTCATTGAAGTGGCCAATGTTGATGATCCACACAGCGACGCAGATGAGGGAGATGACCTGGGTGGCGAGGGGGGGGGGGGTTGGGGTCAGATGGGATGTTCAAACTTCTGCAGAAATGTATTCACCCTTATTAAGGGCGGTTTTGAAATCTCTAACCTTGGACAGCTGCTCTCCGAACTCGTCCAGTTTCTGCTGAAGGGGGGTCTTCTCCTGCTCGGTGGCGGCCATCTGGTCGCGGATCTTGCCGATCTCAGTGGAGACGCCAGTTGCAACAGCAATACCGGTGGCTTTTCCGGCAGCGATATTGGTGCCCTGAGCAGAGTTTTAACACAGATGAAGGCATTTTCCTGACAATGAGGAAGTTTTCATTATTGTCAGACACAATATTTTACATATAAAGCGATAATATCCACAGGAAAGTCCAGAAATAGTATTAAAAAAAGAAAAGATAATGAGGAGACACTCACAGAGAAGAGCATGTTCTTCTTGTCCTGGTTGACGGCGCGGAGGTCTGGGACGGCATCGGTGTGCTTGATCACACTGACGGACTCACCTGGGGGATGCAGGAGTCGGGTGGGCTCGATAAGGCACGGAAACATCTCTCAAAAACCACTGCATTATCATCCGTGGCGTGAGGCCTACCAGTAAGAATGGACTGGTCCACACGCAGGGTCGTCGATTTGATGGAGATGATCCTGATGTCAGCTGGCACTTTGTCACCGACTGCAAACACAGCCAGAGGATATTTTTATTGAAGAAAATGGACCAATTCAACTATATTTGAGCATTTGATTAGAGTATAGCAGGATGACTGGTGGGGTTGTGGAGATGATTGATTGGTTTTAACACTCTGGATGGATCGTGTTGTTGTTGAAAACCGACACCACAGTCTGAGGCGGAGACAGAGAGCGAGACCTTGGGGAAATCACAAAATGAAATGAACAGGTGTACGGCAAACAGAGCGAGAGGGACCGCCGATATTAAATGTATTTATACTCAAGCTTGTTTTTTTGGGGTTGTTTTTTTCATTCACATCTTTTGCCCCCCCACCCCCTTTTTTCAGTGATGACCTTATAAGGAATCACGTTTATCGGGCTCCCTGCAGCCACACGCTGACAGGTGCCAGTTATGTGCATGTGTCTGACTTTGATCCAAAGGCTGCAAGACGGTGAGGAGGTAAATCTTGCATCAGAGATGGCAATAGCTGAGCATAACTGAGCTGAGATGCCAAAGCATCATGCTGAGCATCTACTGTGGCCAACACAACCGCGGGGTCTCCCGGTTCTGTCTTCTGTAGTCAAAACAATTACGCCCAAAATAACTATACGAGCATGTTGAACATTTTTGTAACAGTATATGCCACCATATGCATTTGGCGCAGTGGATAAAGGGGATGTGATGTCATTGACAGGCGGCGAATGAAATGCACGGTAACCTTGGATTCAGCTCTCTTGCGTGCGTGATCGCAGCTGCAATGAGCATTTAAAAAAAAAATAATTCAAACAAGTGACCTCTGAAATGTGAGGAGAGGACCGGCCACATTATGAAAATAGCCCGACTCTAAGGGTTCGTTTGACCTTTCACCTTAAAGTACAATTAGCAAATTTGCAGATTAGCTAGCTCCTATGTCGCTTTTAATTTAAATCATTTCCTGTGCGCCTCTTTAGCTTAAACCTGCCGTGCTTAACTGTGATCTGGGACAACCACGATGATTCATCCACCCGATCAGAGGGACTTGAAAAGGTTTTCTGTGGCTGAGTGACTTGGGTTCAGGGGTCTTACCGGACACTTCCACCACATCACCGGGGACGATCTCCCTGGCCTTGATCCTCTGCACGCTCTTCCTGTCCGCCCGGTAAACTTTTCCCATCTCGGGCTCGTACTCCTTCAGAGCCTCGATGGCGCTCTCTGCGTTACGCTCCTGTTTAGCAGAAACGTAGACACACCACAGCACACATTCACATTTGTGCATGACCACCCTAATGTGTAATAACAGTGTAATAATGGCGTTTTTATATGATTCAACAGTGATATGACACATGGAATGGCTGTTAACTGCGTTTGTGGGAGCAGCCTCAGACAAAACAACAGGTTGATCAGACCGACAAAACTGGCTGATGTTCAGTTCTGTCTGGTTTCTTCCAAGGCTACCCCCCCCCCCCCCACACACACACACACACACCTCCCCTGCGACCGCTTCAAAGTGTAAAGCCTGACTTATGCCAGCCGTCCTCCCTCTCCCCATTCTGCTTCATGGCCCCCCCATGTGTGAATCCTTGTGCATAGTTTCCAAATGACTGCCACGGGGTTGATATGAAGCCCCCCCGCCACGCACACAAACACTGGCCTGGGAGTAATGTGATCGTCCTGCTTGTATTTTTACTGCGGTCTGCACAGCGCACACATTGTCACAAAGCACAACGCAGTTTGAAGTCTTGAAGGCAAGACGGGTCCCTGCCCACCGCCCCCCCGCCCTCCCTACGGCTGGCTTAACCTTTCACCTTTTCCACTCCTGCTCCACTCCTGCTGACGTCATGCTTCCAGTTCTGGCTTCCCTGAGCAGCACTGGACATATTGTGTGTGCGTGTGTGTTTGTGTGTGTGTGTGTTTGCTGTAAAGGACAAAGGAGCGCGACCTGAACAAGCTGTGTAATTTATTATGTGCGACTGTTACTAAGTATGAGAGGCTATTTAGGTGTGTTTAAAAGATGGTGCTCACCAGCAGGTATGTGTCCTTGAGACTGCCATTGTTGCTGCGAGCGTGTGTGTGCGCGTGTGTTAGTGGTGTTGGGAGTCCACTCACTGACCTGCCACACTCCAACCACGGCGTTTGCAATGAGGATGAGGAGGATGACGAAGGGCTCCACGAAGGCCGTGACCGTTTCCTCGCCTTCCTCGAACCAAGCCAGCACCTGAGGCACAGAGTCAATCAAATTTAACTATACAGCATGTATATATACTGGAAGTTTTATGCAGAAATGAACAATAGATGGAATTAATGTATTATCTTTCTCTTTATCAGCTACACAATGTTGCACACATTTCTGTTTAACTGCAAATATCACACACACACACACACACACACACACAAACTTAACCCTTTAAACTCTTTGATTCCCTACATGACCTGCTGCTGACTGATCAACTGTAATTTCATTCTAGCTTATCAGTGTAAGGCTGCAATGGGCATTTTAAAGACAAGGAAAAGATGAAATAAAATGTCAGGAAAAAAATTAATTGTATCAATGTGAATTCGATTACGTAGGTTTTTAAAAAAAAAAACTAATATTATGTTTGAAGCTCCATCCTCAGGTGTGTCGATATTGATTCTGAACAAAATAAACTCGAATTTTCTGAGCTTTGCATGTTGTCATTGTTGCGCTCTCTGCATGCACCAATATTGACCTTGAAACGACATTTGTGGATGACAAAACAATGTCGTTGTGAAGAGAGAGTAGAAAAGGAGAAAAACAGAGTGGACTTTCTTTTTTAGATAATTATTCCATAGATTACAACAAAAAAAACATATGCAATCTACTGTATATCTGCATTGACATTAATAAATTCTGTCAGTGTTCTACCATACAATCACAGTTATTGCATCCCTCATGTGCAATTGTTGCTCCATATGACCTTTTATCAGCATGAAGCTTTATTAAAATCGTCTTGCTATGACTGTAAGGACCCCTCACCGCATCGAAGGACATTTTGTCATCTGTCTACATGTGACTCTCCTCTCGAACCTAAAGGCGGACACGTGAGCGGCGGTGCTGCAATACTACGCCGCGCTCTGTTTCGGAAAGGCTTTATGTTGACATTGACACAGATTAGTAGCAGGCCAGCGAAGCGCAGATCAAACCGGAGCGAGAAAAGAAAAGAGCCCCCACATGCATCTCGAGTAACACAAAGCTCTTTTTTTATCCCATCGGTGTGATGCGTGTTTTTTCATTCGCCCGCTCCTCAACTTATTTTCTCGCCCCTTTTCCAAAAATAGGCCCTGACGCTTCGCTCCCCCCCGTCTGTCTTCGCCCCGCGTCCCCTCAAAGACACAATCGATCTCCAGAGCGAGCGTCAGCGCCTGTCAGCACGTTGCAGTGGTAGGACATTCCTTGCGTGTATGAATAGGATGACGGTGTATTTACAGTATTTAGTGTTCTCCCTTTTAGAAACCATATACCGCTCTTAAACTATCGCTCTCGTTTGTCATTGCAGCAAACAATGCCATTGTGCAACCCAATCCCCCCACACGCACACACCAGCGCCGCCAGTGCCATCCACCCCGTCCCCTTTGTCTCTCGCTCTCTCTGCAGCGGGCGCACGCCACACCTCGTTCCTTCCATCTCTGACCTTTGTCCAAGGATACAGTTTCTCGTTCTGGCTTGAGACTTTCTTAAAATAAAGCTCCCGCCGTGCATATGTGCGCAGCCGCTCTCTCCTTCTGCCAGCCTTTCTTTACCTTGCTCTTGCTCACTCTCTGTCGCACACACACACACACATAGCCAGCGTCAGGCCTTCTAAGGCCATAGTGACAGCTGTGCAGGGAGGGCAGAGGGCAGCGATGGAGGATTAAGACAATGTGTCCAGCACCGCTCTCCACAAAACAGTTTTGGAGCGAGCCGCAAGGAAGGGGGAGGGCGAGAGAGGGATTCCTAATGTAAATGATAGTTTGGACATGGGTCTAAATGTAATCTAATAGCCGGGTGATGTACGAGCCACAGTCTGTGTGTGTTTGTTTGAGTGTAATCACAAAAGAAAAAAGGTGAGGGGTGAGAGAGGATGCAGTTCAGAGCACATTTGTGTCTCACTGTTCCTTTTTTCGTCCCCTAATGTGCATTTCTGTCAATCATATTCCTGCCTGTTTGCTTAAACTGTCAAGTTCGTGATGCTTATGCAGGGATGAGAAACTAACACATTTCTCAATAATGTACCTGCTATGATATGACTTTCTTGACTCTCAAACAGCACCTTGTCCTTCAGACAATTAAGTTTATATTTGACTGAAATTAGTTAGTTTCTGACACTGATATTGACTGTTTGTTCATATACTTTGTAATTAATGTAAATGGAAGGTTGTAATTGAGAAACTAAATGAAAATGACGTAAAAAACAATCCAGATGGAACAAATCTCTTTCTCATTATGCTTCAGCCTCTGCAGGCTCAGCGTATGTGGACACAAATACAAACTATGAACATACGAACATCACTAGAGGGTCAAGTGCTCAAACTCACAAAAGAGATGCAGGCGGCCAGCAGCAAGATTCTGACCAACAGGTCCTCAAACTGTTCCGCAACCAACTCCCAGATACTCTTTCCTGTTGAAAAATACACAATCACATACAGCAGCAGAGGCCATGAATGTCCAGATATGTGTGCACATGAGCAAGTTGTTCTCTGAATCTGTAGTGCAGTGCAGAATTCTATAGAACTAGTAGATGTTCATTCATACTGCTAGCTGCTATATTGCCTTTTAGTTACATTTGTAAAACTCCATAGTGAACTAATCATAAGAGTATCTGCTGATCAGTAGAAATACTTATGTAGCATTATCAGAAAATCTGTTGACTAGGATCAATTGATTTTTTGAACATTTTACAGGTGGGACCAATTAAGTCTGTTGCTCATCGGGCTGGGGGGTGTCAGGTGTGTAAAGTTAAAGGATGTTCAGCAGGTGTGTGATGTGGACTCACCCTCCTCCGCTGGCAGCTCTGTGGGTGAGCAGAGACACAGGTTATTAGCACGGCATGTTGCTGCACAACATGCTTACGGCATTGTTTTTCAGCAAAGTTAGCAAAATCGTAATGAAAAATCAGCCCACACCAACGTCTCGCGTGCAACATGAACAAATGACTCATAAATATGAGCAGAAATGTCTTTTTGAGTAGTTTGACTCAAATATGACCTTTAGTGACCTTATTTATCCTGTTGTTCTTGACACAATCCATCGCTTAAAAACAAACTTGAGCCTGACTTCAAAATTAAAAGGGAAAAAGTGTCAACAGAGTTTGTGTCAGATTTTCTGGTCAAGCTAATTTTTTATTGAAGATTTTAGCAAGGGAAAGGCACAGGTGCGCTTAACGACATTTACGGCTCAGTGGGTGTTAATCGATGCAATCATCTACACCTGTGGTTTCCCGCTACGATGCATTTGGGTGTCTGCCGTGAAAAAATGCCCCTCAGTTTCATCTTTGTGTGACTGTGCTGAAGAAAAGGATGCCATTTTTTAGGAGCCTGGGGTCAGAGGCCCCTGCCGGGCCCTTAGGGGCAGGGGGCTCTCCTCGTCTCCTGCTGCAGATGGGCTTCGATGAAAGACTGCGAGACTGAGGCCCGGGACGCGCGCCAAGAAGCGGACCTTGAGTTGCGTCCAAAGTCGAGGATGAACTCTCGTCCTTAATCTTCAATCTAAACTAAAGCCGGTAGCTATTGTCAGAAACCTGAGACGCTGATGCACCTGCTGCAGGAACATCACCCCCCTCAGACAACCCCCGGACCCCCCCCCCATTGTGTCAGATAGCTTCCCTTAATTAGACCATCACAAAGTCACAAGGAGTGCCAGTTCTTCTACTTATTTTACCCTCAACTTTCTCCACACTTCCCCA
>CAESWR010001106.1:391285-403016 GCA_903171835.1 Mullus surmuletus | reverse complement strand
CCACACCCCCCCCATCCTCCTTCATGTCATCATCTTCGCAGTTTAAAAAAGGAAGAGTTGTGAAGTTGTGTTTCCTCCGTCAGTCAGCTGCTCCTCGGCATCCGCGGAGCGCGCGACCCTGCTGTGATGATGTGAGGCGTTGACGTGAAAGGCCGTAAAATAAAAATGTGGATACCGCACTTACCCTTTTTCAAGGTGTGCGGAGTGTGCATCGAGCGGGTGAGAGCGGATCAGATTTCTGTGCAACTTGCGTGAAGGAAACAATGGTCAGACAGCTCCTTTATTCCCTCTCTCTCATCGTTGATTAATCCAGGTGTGTCAAGTGGCACACCTGGATTAATCATCAAACACAACCAGGAAGTCGTGGAACTGTGCATTCATCCATTGTGTGTGATGGTGGTCAGTCTTCCCTCTCATTCCACGCTGCTTTCTACAGATGTGGGCATTGACTTTTAAGGTTTTATTTGAGGCTTCAGGAAAGATGCAAGCCGTTCACCTGCTGATTCCTAGAAACACTCACATATAGATGATTTTTCCTTATTATTACAGTTCTCCGGACGTTGCACCACTCCTGGACTTGTAATTGTCTATACAAATTGGACACGTGGGGCTCAGGGAGTTATTGAAACCTGTTGCTTCCTAAAAACATCTCACTCTTTCTTGCGTTGACTCCTCATTTGTCCTTTGCGGTGATTCCTTTGACCTGCCAGGCTGATTCAGTTGGCCAGAAATGATGCCCGAGTGGCCCAGCTTGTGGTTCAGTCTAGTTGAAATTCCTACAGTAGTTCAGAAAGTGAATGCAGCACACTGGAAAACAATTTTATGTGCACTTTTTTTTTTAATGCCTGGGTTACATATGGCAAAAATGTTTATTCTTATAGTTCAGAAGTGAAAAAATAATGATTGTATGATGATAATGATGATAATGATTTATTACGGGGTCACTGTCATGCTGCAGGAGCCCACCCAGGCTCTATTTACATCAAATTATGGACCCCAACTAGTGCAAATCACAGACACTGTTTTTGTGCGCTGTGCAAACTGAAACATCGTGATTGGTGGCTGAAATCCCCCTTCAACAAAGCTTTTTTTTTCTTTTCCTAATTCATCATATGCGCATTTAAAGATCCGAAGATGAAACGCGGCCTTAACGAGTCACTGTTTTCATCGACGCCTTTGAGTTAATTACATGCAGGCCACGAGCGGGAAGGCGAGCTGTTATAATGACGATGGGACAGAGGAGGAGCAGAGAGAGAGAGAGAGACAGCTGCTGGAGACACAGTGACATGTTGGAGGGGCACGTCGCAGCGAGCGAGGGTCCTCACAAGGCCGAGGTATCAGCCCGGCCTGAGGGCAAACGGTGACAAAATAGGACAACAATGCACATTTTGTTAAGCGGACTTCGGCTGTTTTCCCTGTGTTTCCATGTGAGGAGGCCGACCACGTTTGACTCATCATATTGCCAAACGTTGGTCTGGAATTATTTACACAATCTGAGTGAATGTCGACGTCACAGGGTAATGTTTTATTACAATAAAAGAAAACTGCTTACACAAGCTACGGAAAAACCTTCACATAAATCAGCTCTCAATAAAGGACAACTGCGTCAAATCTAGAGAAGCACAGACATTCTTTTGCATTATCACATGGTATCATAATTATTGTTTAAGACATCAAATAGAAATGTGTAAAAATCTCCACAAGCAATAAAAATATTCTTACAATTCAGTTCACAGCGGGCACGGCGGGACGGGATAAGTTACTCTCCTCGAATAGAATAAAAAGATGATGTCATCAGGATGGAGGTCGGGCGGCGCGGCGGCAACACAAGCTTTAGCTGGACTCACTTTCATTTCAGAGCAGGACTTTTATCAAAAACTGTAAAAATATACATGATATATGATATATATACACATGAGGAGGAGCCCCTTTTTAAAGCAATCAGTGCATGTTCTCATGCCAAAAATATCTTAATTTGGAATCATTTTTAAAAATATAAAAACGGTTCTAACATGTAATTTTGCAAGCTGTCAAATATCTACAAAATTATTGAAATAAATGACCTGAAAGTGAATTGAACTCAGACCTGTGTCACATATTGATCCCTTTCAAATTAATCAAACAATAGAGAGAAATGACGAACTGATTGTCAAGCGGTTCTTTTTTTTTTTTTTTTTTCAGTGTGGTTGCTCCCATCGTCATCTGAAAATACGTTTTTTTAAGTGTTAGTATTAACTTTTAAAGGACAGACAAAGCAGCTTCTCGTCTCCACAGGCACAAGACTCTGGCCAGGAGAGTCCAACAGAAGGAACACACAAACACACACACACGCACCAACAAAAAATACGCCCACATATGCACAGGCCGTAGATACACACACACACGCAAGCAAATGCACATTTTCGTCATGGTCCAGTTCTCCTTCATTGGCATATACATCTTTCATTGTTAGTAGAACGTTATACTTCTATAAAATCTGGAATATCATTAAATGAGGACTAACAATAATAATAATAATAATAATCATAGTAATAAGAATATTTCACAGAGGCCTGAATGCTGCTGCCAATAGTTAAAACTATCACAATAAAATGGGTTTTCAAATGTCTTTGTAGGAATCACAATAATAAAAATCTGTTTATATGTGTGTGTATGAGTGTGCGTGTGTATGTGTGTGTGTGTGCGTATGAGCGTGTCAGCCTATAGGTTGCTGAAGAGTTCATTTTTCTTGGTCCAGTCCATGGGTGGGGCCCTCTTGTTGGAGCGCTTCTGGTGGGCGAGCTCCTTGACCTGCTGCAGGGTCAGGTTGAGCGCCGGGATGGCATCCGTCATCAAACCCTGTGGCGTTACAAACACACACACACACACACATATGTAAGAGGTGGGATTAGGAATTTAAGAGTTGCACAGAGACAGAGCTTTGGTCATATCCATGTGTTTGTTATAAGCAGACATTCATGCAAACATGTCTAATGAAATATTTTTACATGACATTATATATAGATTTTTTAGGAAATTTGGGGGAATTTTTCCTGGGTCGAACCATCGTGAATATAGGCATCAATATTTTTCATAAGCAAACATGCATGCAAATATGCCTGATACAACATTTATAAATGACATGCTTCAATTTTTACAACTGTAGAACTTTCATGGTCTCTTTCACAGAAAAAACTAAAACCATGAATGGTGAAAAATAAAAGAATGTTTGGGTATATTCCTGATGTCCCATCTGCATCCCATTCAAAAATGTCATAATATTTAGTTTAGCTTCCCTTTAGGCCATGCTTTCTACTCAACAAGGACCTCGACCTCATCGTCTTCAATGGCACCAAAACCCTGAAAATGTCCCATATTCCCGAGCTAAAATTCCCATGAATCTACCCATGATACAAAGGAGATAAAAGCACGGGAGTAGATATGTACCTCAGGCGGGGTGTTTGCAGGCGGGGTCGTGAGCGACGTGTTGGACGACGCGTTGGACGGGGAAGGACTGATGGACAGCTTTGAGTCCCTCTCTGCCTCCTTGGCCCCTCTGCCGTTCACCTGGCAACACAAACATCCCCTCATCAGCATTCACACATAATTCCGCGACATCCAACACCAGAGGAATGGGAAAACTAGTTTTCAACCGTGCTGTAGTACCGGCCATCACCACAGGGAGGCAATCGTGAGCAATTTTGGTTTCCTTTTCCTGCTGCCAACAGGTGTTCCCAGAGTTGCATGATGTCCAAGCATGAACAGAAGCTCTCAAAAGTGGGAATATGAGTAAATAAATAGAGTAAAAGTAAATATTTCTAGACTTGTGGGAGTTTATTGAGTTAGATATAAGAGGAAGTGCATGGGCTACCTATAGGCTACTTGCGATTTTTAATTCATTCAATTATGAAAGCTCTGATAATTAGAGGCTGGAATTTTCTCGTTATTTTAATCTACTTTTTGTTGTGGACACTTTTATTCTCCCAGCATTTTGAATCCTGTTAGAGAACAAGAGCTTTAAGTTCCTGGATGCCCGTCAGATGCAGCTCAGTGAACATAAGCCTGTAAAACCCGTCGGACTCGAGGATTGTGATCCTGCCCCCCCCTCACATACACACACACACACACACACACACAGACGGCACATTTAACCTCAGGGATGACTTCAACTTGACCTCCCTCTCGGCCCTTCAAAACTGGCATCTCTTGCGCAACAATACGTGGAACATGGACCACCACCACACACACACACACCCCCGCCACCCCCACCCCCACCCCCACCCCTCCGCCGCACATACAGTCCCCAAGTAACGGGAAGCCCGGGAAGGGCTTCGCTTTGCATATTTGGCCCGACGCCCAAGCGGAAGGCGGCCGTGTTCAGCACAGTGGTTTCTTTTTAAATTGTGTTCAGGAGTTATCTCATCTCTACCGGACTCATTTACATTAAAAAAAGTGGAGCGTGTCCACCTGGAAAAAACATGCTATGGAGGGATGAAGGTCGGGTTTCGATGCTTTGAGGACGTTCAATCTTTGTGCCTTCTGCTTTGTGTTTCTGAAAAGTTTTTTTATTCTTAGACACTAAACTCACTGGTCACTCACTGGCTCGTACACAAAGCTTGCAGAGGTCTTGCTGGGTGGGGTCGGCGCTGAGCATCAGACAATCACAGGAAAGCGACTTCAAGTCCAAGTACGTCTGTGTGATTAACTACTTTCTCAAACAGAATTCTCTTTGGAGGGAAACCCACGCACAGCTCGACCTTGTCTTGCAGGGCCGTCTGTGCTGTTCGGGTAAAACAAAAGTGTCACATTCAAAGCAGAAGGCTGAACTATTATTGTCCTCCTCTGCTGGGAAGCAGAGGGCTCCATCTGTGAGGAGGGAAGCGGCCGCCGTGGGAGACCGACTGCTCTTCACACCCTTCGAAAGATCAAAAACCCGACGGCAAGCGTGTTTCCGCGGCAAATGATCCCTCAGCTGGGCTCTTAAGTGGCATCCTCTGCATCTTTAACCTTTAAGAGTTCCTTCAAGAAACTTTCTCAATTGTCCCTCAGGACAAAAGATGTCCCCTCCCTAAAAACTGCTGTAAAAATAACATTTTTTCCACTTTAAATCAATCAATCTTTTTAATTAAGCTAAGCCTGAAATATATTTATATCAAATATTATTCATTTGGGAGGATTTTAATCCTCTAAATGCCAGTTTAAATACCCACGACTCCCCTCCCCTTCTTACCTTCTCCTCCATCCCTCCGTTAACGACCGGCTCGGGCAGTGGACCTGCGGACAAGGAGACAAAGAGGAGTTACGCAAGAAATCAATGTGGGGAAAACTGTTCCCTTTTGGCCTGCTGTGATGGCGCCGCTCCTCCCGCAGCCATCAGAGCAGAGAGCTCCACTCTGCTGGATCAAGAGTCTCTCCGCAGCTCACCTTTCATCCCGCTAACACCTACTCTGTTACATCGCTCCGCTATGAGCCCGTCATCCATTATTCACAGCTGGTTCATCTTCTACGAGATGATCGCTGCCTAGCTGCTGCTCCACCTGGTCCTCCCCCGATCAATCCACTTTTCACACTTCAGGTAATTGCATTTTGCACCCCCTAATTGAAATGCGGGCGTTTTTTGTCCCCACACACACACTTCGGGAGTCGGTACCTGCCGGCGAGCATCACCGCCGAGCTCTGACTCATCGCTTACCTTCCATCTCCAGACTCGCCGCACAGCCGAGAAGTGTTTCTGGCTGATGGTGATGACCTATTACGGCGGATAGCAGCTGGTCCTTTAGTGTCAATCTGGATTTCAAGTCCTCCTCAGGGTCCCGTGTGTGTGTGTATGAGTGTGTGTATGTGTGTGTGTGTGCGGGTCCTGACTCAGAGACGAGCCTCTCCAAGTCCCAGCGCAGCTCCAGCTCCAGGCTAAGAGGCCACTTGGAGTGAGCTCCTTGGAAACCAAACAAAGGTGCTGGCCAGTCGGATGTGTGTGAGTGTGTGCGTGGGAGTGTGAGGGGCACCCAAGTTATAGAGTAAGTGTGGGCAGGTGCCCCTCAGAGTGGGCAGCGCGCACAGTGCTGACAGCTACCTGGGAAACACACACTGCTGGAATTTGTCCCCCGTCGCGGCGACTTATTTTTAATCGAGCGCTGGAGGGCGACTGGCGTGGAAACACTTCAGGAAATTATGAAACTTGTCAGTCACGAAATTTGGGTTTGGTCGGTTTTTTTTTCTCATAGAAGCTCATCCACAGAGTTTTGTTTTACTGAGCTGTAATTCATCAGATGAGAACAGGGTTTAAAATGAGCACAAATGCGTGTAAAAATATGTTTTGGCGAGTAACATAATTAGGTCTCTCGCTGATGAAAAATGCTGACTTTGCTAGATAAATGCATTTGCATTAGACATTTGTCAGACAGAGGAAGAAGAAATGTTTTGAGGTGTGAAGAAAAGTTAGAAAACCATAGAAGAAGACGAAGAAGCAGCGGAAAATTGATGGATTAAAGATGTGGCGACACATCTTGTGAAACCACCTGCAAAAAAGTGCTATATGACACGAAATGGGTTATCATTTAATGGTGCGTATAGTATTGGAAATAAATGATTATCTATGTTGTGCAGTGTTTCCAGAAAAGTTGATTAAGAACAGTTCAGTGGCCGGTGAAAACATATTATCGCTGGTAACATTTTAGAAGGCCAATTTTATACCCTGGATTGGAAAATTAATGCCAAACAACATCTTTCATACCAACTTGGCTACTGTATTTAATTTGCACAGTGAGCTCTCTGCTCTGGGATGCCGGGGTTGCCATGCCAACAGCTGGCAGCAGCGTGTTTTGCGAGGGGTCTCCGGGTGCAGAGTGGCTCAGACATTTTGGCCGGGCCGAGGACACACACCACCTGCCTGAGCATCGCCAGCTGAGTGGTGGAAGGCAACCAAGTCTCTGACTGTGCAACAGCTCCCCCTGGGGGCCGCGGCAGATACGGCTGTGTGGGAAGGTTTAAGCAACGCGGGAGTAAAAATGACCACTACCCTACTTTGTTTCTTAAAGTGCACATGTGAGATACCTTTATTCCTCTCTGAGGACAGGGCTGCTGTATCATTTTAACTTATTTATTATTTTACTGTACTGTATTTCTGTCTTGATGCTTCCTTTTTAAGTCTTTTAACCAGTGCTGAAATAGCAGTAGTACTTGCAAATTTAATTGCATATCTTATTGCAATGACAATAAAGGGCAAAGACAAGACATATTCTTAGGGGACTTGAAAGTGCCGCATCCATCCATCCATTTTCAACAACACATAAAAAAGACCAACTGCACCCAAAAAAATGTTTTATGTTGCGACTATGTTGTTGGAATGACAGTAAAGTCTCCTTGAGTCCACATTTGACACGTTGTTTGCGTTTTTTTCAGCTCAACGAATCATTATCTCGACTTGTCCAAGGTGTCCAAACTTTCGTATCTATGTGCTACTTCAGGACCAACAAAATCCCGGCCGGCTCCAGGGCTTGCTGACCCTCTGACCTCTGACCTTTCCGTCGCGCGTCCTTCTTTTATCCTATTTTTCCGGCATTTAAAGAGTGAGAAGCGATCCAAAGAGCTGCTCGCAAACAAAACTCTTACTCGGGGCAACGTGACTCTGATCTGTCTGATCTGATCTATTTGTGTCTGAAAGATTAACTTTGCCTGCAGGGCATCGAGGTGGAGGGTGATGGTGTGTGTGTGTGTGTGTATGTCGAGGGGGGGCAGGAAGTGGCTGTGTTCAGTGTCTGTCTCTGTCCGTTTGTCTTGGCAGAGAGAGAAAGGAACAGGCAAAAGAGCAGGGAAGAAGACAGACGGCAGAGCCAAGAGACCGTGTGACAGACTCTTGATCGGCTGCTGTTCAGCAGGGACGAGAGGAGGGTCTCCACGTTTTTAGCAGAGGCCGTCGAGGGGAAATAAACCCCGAGTGAAACTTTACAGGATAATTGCAGCCGTTCATTCTTTTCTCGCCGTACGGACGCCCGCTTTAAGTTCTATTTGTTGGTGCGTCTCACCCGTGAGGTGGTCCGTGGTGGGGGTCACCCTGCACCTCTTGAAGAAGGCGTCCGTGTCGGGGTCCACCACCAGCAGGCGGGTCTCATTGCCGCCGGCTTTAATGGTCGCCACCACCTCTGAATGCGTCTTCCCCTCCACTGGCACACCGTTCACCTGAGGAGGAGGAGGAGGAGGGAGAAAGAGATGCTGCTGTTTGTCTTTCTTTGTTCCCACGCAGAAATATTCACACTTTTATCATTGACGGTAGTTGTTTTTTTTCTCTGAATATTATCACTCGCACCGCCAGGGGTTCCAGGACAGGAAATCCGCTCACAAAAGCCTGCGTGCACTCGCATTCCTTCAGCCCCTAACTTGCAAAACAAAGTTCAGGAGTTTTTAAAAACGTTCTCACCAACCCGAAGCTACAGATTCGATTTCGCTTGATAGAAACATCATGTAGGTCCAGATATTTGTCAGGTTTTTCCCAGATACTTTTTGCAAACCGTTATACTAATCCAGCATCCTTCTTCTGGAGGTCAGAAACCGGAAATATGACCATAAATCATATTTCAACTGCCACATACAGAAGAAAACCAACTTGGGATATTTCTAAACTGGTACGAAATGACCTAAAAATGTCGGTCTATTTAATAGAATAGAACAGGATAGAATAGAATGGTGTTTATTATCCCAGAATGGGGAAATTGCAGTGTCCCAGCAGCATATCCAGAAAGAAAGCAGTTAATAAATAAAAAGAAAAAGGAATTGCAAGAAGTAAAGAAATAATATAAATCACTTTAAAATATCATTTATTTCTTTACTTCTTCCTTTACTTCTTATTTCAAAATACTAAGATGAGGAACGCTGAACTGGAATGAAAGGGAAATCCACTGTGGACTGTTTGAAGGTCCCCGAAGATCACTTTTAGGTCCTAAAACCTCGATCAAACGAAAGCCCGAGCGGTGACTCGGTGCGTCAGTGTGACAGCTGAAGGAGGTTCCTGGTTTACAGTCGCCCGACGTGCCGGCTGGCTCCCTCCCAGACCAGCTGAGTGCTCTGGGATAAAATCACCATGGGAAAACATGTGAGAAATGTCTCCAAGGGTGTGTGTGTGTTTGTGTATGTGTGTGTGTGTGTGTGTGTGTGTGTGTGCGTGCTGAGGTCATTGGGTGGACCCGCACGTCTAAGCCAGCCCCTCGGAGGAAGCTGGACAATAGCGGCCCGGCCAGTAATAGCAGTAACAATGGCTGTCCGCTCCCCACAAAGCCCTGCTCCTCAGTGGGTGGTGTGGGCTGTCTGGGGGCCCACTGGGGGGACTGGAAACCCCTCTCCAGACCCCCATACAGACCTGTAACTCTATAGTCTTTTTAATCCGTAAACCCTCATCCACTTCTTCCTCTCTTTTCTTAATTCCATTTGGGTCGGTTTCAGCGCGGTCCAACACACGCTCACGTGCTCGGCTGGAGAATGTGGTCATTGACTCGCGGCGTGAAGAGAAGCTGTGTGTTAAGACATTTCACCGGGATGAGTCAGAGATGCTCATTGTGAGCTGCTACTGTTTCCGTTGGGAAAATAACACGGGAATACCGGCTGCTTGTGGTTGTTAAATCATTAGGAGGCAATAAAGATGTGGTCTAAGGCGACCCGCACTCATCAGGCCTGAATGCAATAGAACAGGTAGTGCTTTGTGAGAAAGAATTTGACTATAATTGATATTTTTAGAACTTTAAAACTGTTGTAATGGGAACAAACACAAAAGATAAATGGGTAGAATGTTACACTAAATGGATGATTTGATTAAAATATTTTTGAGAATTGAAATTAAAAAGCAAATACATACAATATATTGAAATGTTTATTGTATTTGAGTTTTTCATCAGATTTGCGCATTCATTTATATATATATTTATGTATATTATATTTTTAGTTAGTGAATATATTTTTAAGGGGTGTTTTTTGACTGGTTTGATCAATGAAAAATAAAAAAAACTCAAAACATGACCGTGCAAAAAGCAGCTCCATATAAAAAATAACTCCATCTAAACTGAGAGGAAAAATCCAAAAAGAAAAAGTCTGAAAAATCTTGAACTTAATTAACCTCTCTCCTACACACATGCCTCTAAAGACCCTATAAGAAGCTGATTATTCCAATGTGAGGCCGCTCAGACTGACAGTGACACCCACATCCACAGAGGGGATTTAAGACCCCCCACAGTGGCTGCGGCTTCCCATCACACTCCTCTGAACACACACACAAACACGTACGTGCACACACACTGTGTATGAAGACTGGATCGTGTCTGCGTCTGACCGACACACCTACAGCTGAATGTCGTCGGTTCCGTTTCTGTCCACACCTGCTTACAGGTAAAAGGATTTGATTAGGCCACACCCACGACGGGCTGCTCTCTTTGAGCATCACTTCATCTTAGAAATGTTGCACAACTGCCTCAGAAACAAGATCAAACCCTTTAACTTGAATGGATGATAAAAAGATAAAAAAAGATAATATGAAGAACAAAAACAATTTTTTTTCCCCTCTGAAAATAAACACGCTTTCTCACTCACTCCTATGACGTATCGGACCATTCTTCTCTATTTCTATTTCAGGTGGCGGAAGAGCAGCAGCCTTATCAGGATGCGCTATTTGCAAGCACACAGGTCGGAGTCAAAATAATGGCCAAACAATGGCAGTTTAACTTTGTACAGAGCCTCCTTGCTGCAGATTCACATTGCATTTTGTATAAAACTTTAAGCTAAAATATTCACTTTGGAATAAATGATGCATACAGAAGAGAGTAAATGGGATTAGCATAGAGCTGGGAGGATGCTGCATTGACCCAAAACGTGGGAAATCTATTTTCAAATACTTTTTTTCCACATTTAGATAACTGTTTGCATAAAATGCATATTAAATCACATCTATATTCAAATGGATATTGTGCACAAGTTCTCATTTACTTATACAAAAACATTATATAACGACTTCGCCCAGCCAATCAAAGCAGGGTTTGTTTTTTTTTTCTAAATGTGCGTCTCACAGTGTTTGTGCTGTTGACATAATCTAAGTACCTGCACTATCCTGTCCTTTGGCTGCAGGCCGGCCCTCTCGGCTGGAGAGTTCTCATCCACGGCTCTGATGTACTGGCCAGGCCGCGCCCGCTCGCTGTGCAGGTTGAAGCCATATCCGTTCGACTCCCGCTGGATCACGCAGAGACGTGGCCGCAGCTCGCAGGACACCTCCTGTTAGGGAGAAAAAGATTGCTGTTAATAAGCTGGCGATGACACTGGCGAAACGTTCCCCCCGGGGGAGAAGTAAAATACCTTCACCATGGCTTGATCTGGAAGAACGAGCGGCACAAAGATTACAGACAGTTCCAGGGAATCGTTAACCATGAAGATGAAGCCGAGGTTGAACATGCAGCTGGCTGCCGCATGCTGATGTGTTGAGCCGCGTGTTTTTTAACAATCGAGAGTAAAGTGAAGCGGCGGCCGGTCGGTCGGGACTCCACGTGACGCCAGCCGCTCCCCAGGAAGGAAGAGGGTCTTGGCGGCGAATGGAAGCATGTGATTGGAAGCTCCGCTGGAAAGGTTCGCGGAGACTATTTTTTTTCTTTTTCGGGGAGGGGTAACAAGGGGCAGTTTTGAGGAAAGGGCCCACTTCCGCTGTGGGCCGCAGCCTTGGCTCGCTCCAGGCTCCGAGAAAGGACAATGGGAGCTTGGGCGTTGACCCCTGACCCCCCCCCCC
>CAESWR010001106.1:276449-295112 GCA_903171835.1 Mullus surmuletus | reverse complement strand
AGAGGGAAAAAAAAAAAGACAGTTAAGATCCAGGAAGTAGCACACATTCTTCCTCTTCTGCCACATGAAACTAACAAGCAAGCTAACTTACACCCCCCAAAAACAACCTTTGACAAATCCTCATTACAACTTTGATTGTGTGCAAACACTCGTCGTTCAAACTACAATGACAATTACATGTAAAAGTGTCGTTGATGAGGCTGCTGGTCGGCCAGGCTGAGCACCCGGAAATGACAAACTAATGATTGATCTCATAACTTCACAATGACTTTGCACAAGTTGTAGGGAGGAAAACAGAAATATCAAAAAGCCTTCGAGCAAAACGAGATAAACGTGGATTAATTGAACGACAGGATGATGCTTTGATGAACNNNCCCCCCCCAAAAAAAAGGCTCCTTTCAGCAATTCACGTTCGAGGGGTGATTTAGCAAATTACTTCCTCTTTCAAACAAACTTGCTAACTGCGCCGGGGTAGAACACAGCAGCACACTGGCCGCTTAAAAGTTGCTTATCGGAAGAGTTTGACGGGTGTTTGGTGAAGTCTTACCGTTATACAGCTGGTAACTGTGACGGACTGCTGCGAACAGTGGCGAGGAGGAAGAAGTGAAGCGCTGGAGGAAAATCTGAGCCAGCTCCCGCTAACATAGGGGACGACGTCCGGTTCCGTTCCCTTCAGAATAAAAGTATGCGCCGTGAATATGAAGAACGGGTTTGAAAACAAACAAGAACCTGATTTTATGCTTTTAAACGTGGATATTTTCAATTGTCTACTAAATATATGCTACTTGTTGTCATGTGTTGTTGTACATCTCACATTACTACTATTCAACTTTGTTATAGAATATTTTAATTTGTTTATATTCTATTTTTTACTCCACTTTTATAGGAAAACACCACTCCGTGCTGCTTTAATTTCATTGCATGCCTCGTACAATGACAATAAAAGTCTTTATCTGAATCTGAATATTGAAACTAGCCGTGCAGTATCCCTATAATTGGTATTACTAATGTAATATATGTTGATTTTCCATGTTATTTCAGGGTAACAGACACTAACCAGCGTATTTAGTTGAACTGGTCACCCGTTGACAACTTCAATGCGAGGTTAAAGAAAACCCGAAGGTGTTGTAGTCGCTTCAATGGTGAAACGCTAACCGGAAGCAGTATTAGCTCACAATTAACCTTTGCTCTTTAGATTTGTCTGGCAAAGTTAAGACACGCGTGATCCTGCAGGCGTTAATCGCGCTTCACTCTCGCAAGAGTCGGGTTTACATCATGCCCGCGCTTCCCACTCAGACACGATTCACTTTGGAAGTGGATTCTTCCTGCGAGGTTTACTTGAATGTAAGAAATGTTGGACACGTTTTTTGCTATAGACCAAATTCTCCCTCGCTAATGGCGGTTCGTAGCCGGAGGTGTTGACTGCCACCTTGCGTTGAGGAGTGTCCAAGACTGAACGCACACTACATCCGGTGTTGAAGCCAATATAAAAGTGTTGCCTGACCCATATATGGGCAGATACCGCGAACACTAAAAGCTGTAGGTAATACTGACATCTAGTGGTTGGTGTGGAGTGGTGATTTCAGATTGTGTAAATAGATAGTTTGCATTTCCGTTCAGATATGGCTTTGTACGAAGCTGCTCTTGATCTCAACAGTGTAAACAAAAGATAAAATCCAAATGTAGTAAGATGCTTAGATATGATAGTCACAGCAGACCAAATATGTGATCTGTAATTTACAGCAACAATTTCTCGTCCGGTGATACCTGACACCGTGACTGAATAAAGACTTCAGTAAACTGAACGTTGCTATATTTGGATACCAAGTCAAACTTAATAAAAACACACAATCAGCAAGACAGTATTTGGTTAATATACACTGCAGGTTTTATTACAAGTTTTCTTAACTACATGTAGAGGAGCAAACTGGGGAAAACCCCAGTACTTAACCTACAGCCAAAACCATTTTCATCAAAAAAAGAAAAAGAATTGGTAAAAAACACTTGGAGCATTTAAAAGAAGAGGTTGGGACAATAATTTCAATCACATCAGGAGACAACCATGTGTAAAATACTCTGCACATTTTGTAACAACCACCCTTCTGTGCAGACAGGAAGGGATGACATCCGTGAAAAACGATTTCAGTTCTTAGCTGGTATCCATCTGTGTATAAACAAAAAAGGGGAGGGGGGAGGACAGTTGAAATCAGACAGCTATAAAAACAAAGCATGAGTTTACTGGTCCTTTAAATGACAGCTGCACTTACCCTGGCATTGTAGGCATCTAACTGTGCGTCAAGCTCTTCTGCCGACAGCTGCTGCTTGCTGCTACCGCCGCGACCGCCCCGTCCTTTTCCTCTGGGGCCGCCTGCACCCCGTCCTCCCCCGCGTCCTCTCTGCATGCCTCCAAAGCCTCCCCCGCGACTTCTGTTCATGCCACCACCTCTGCTCAGACTGAGGAAAAATAGCCACCATTATAAGAAACAGTCAGCATTGGAGAATTTAACTTGATGAACAAGAAAGCGTCAGACTTACCCCTGCATTGGTCGCCTCTGTGTGTCGATCTGTGATGTGACGAGCTGTATGTTCATGGGCCTCCCTACAAGGAACACGCCATTAGATTACAGTCCTACCATCTTACAAAACGCTATTTTGAACCACATTACAGGAAGGTAGAACTGTATACACACCATCAAGCGGGATGCCGTTGTACTGTTTCATTGCCTTGAGAGCATCTGCCCTCCTTTCGAAGTGGACGTCTGCGGTTCCTAAGCTTCTGCCTGATCGGTCATAGTGAACTGCTGCTTTTTTCAGTGTCCCAAATTCGGCAAAGAGTTCCTGAAACAAACGGCTCCAATCAGCATCTTTTCTTGTCTCACACATATGGCGACAAGAGTATGCGTCAACACCACTCCTGGGTACCTGGATGTCTGCATCTGAGACGCCAAAGTCGAGGTTGGAGACAAGGAGCTTCCCTCCGGTTTCCACGCCAGCTCCGCCGCCACCGCCAGCAGTGCCATTGAAGCCACCAAAGCCATTGTCGAACATGTCGTGCTGCCACTTGTCTGGGAGCTGTTTGGGCTGCAACAGATGAAAGAGAACGCACCTGCTGACTTCAGGATCCCCCTTGCCTCTGACTGTCAAGCACAGAGTCCACACGGCCAGGTGCTGGGGCAAGCAGGGGCTCCACTTCAACCGGGCCACGGTTGCTCGGCTTCCCCAAGAGGGTCCCCCTCCCCCCGCAAAATTCCCTACCCACTCCATCACTACATGCAAGTCAATCCGTTTACAGAAGGACATATACAGGACACATTACTTGTCAGCGAAGGACTGCTGAACATCAAATGTATACACATAGTTGATTGAATTACAAGATAATGCATACAGTCAGTTGCTAACAGACAAATGAACCAAATTCATCATCCCACACCCGCCCGCTCTATACTATTCTTTTACTTTGCCCACCCTCGTCAGCTACCAATATTGCCCACTGTTCTTGCCATCAGCGCCTCCACCATAGGCTCTCCAGAAAAGATCCTCGGGTTCACAGGGGGTCGCCATCTGAAGCAGTGTTGCCTCCAGCGTCGCACCGTGTTTCCTGGCCCGAGCAAAGAGTTCTTTACAAAGTGGGGGGTTGGGGTGGGGGGGCTTTCAGTGGTTGGGGTTAGTGTCCATAAGTGGTGGAGTGGATGTGGGGGTGGGGGGGAAGCTAGACCCGAGATGGGTGCGTGGATTATCAGAGCGTCCATTTTGAGACCACGCCATTTTGACTGGGGCTTTGTGAGGATTTTTTTTTTTTTTTTTTATAGACGGGGTTTTGGGAGAAAAGGTGGATCTTGGCCCATTTGAGGACGCTATCAGGGGTGGTGGTGGTGGTGGGGGGGGGTTGAAGTCCACGGATCCATCCACAAGAAACTCAGCCACACTGGTTGAAAGCCACCAAGAGGGCCTTGTTATGGAGCCCGCCAGCCACTCCCGAACAAAAGGGCGCCTGGTCGTCGGCAAAAACCAATGCTCCCAAAGCGGTGGAAAAAGGGGGCGTCTGGCGGGGCGACTTTCTCGGCGAAGTGGCTTCCTCTCACCGTCCCCGACACCTCGGCGTGGAAGAGGAGCGTCGTTTTTTGAACGGCGACGACTAGCTCTAATTTAGGCGGCTGGAATCAAAATGGCGCCACCAAGGCCGATCCAACCGAGCTAGCTGGCCCGAAGGCTAGCACGCTCCCTCTCTCTCTCTCTCTCTCCCCCGGAGGCCTCTTCTTGGAACACGGTGTAACACATAGGGGGTTGTTCGAGAAGGGACACAATATATGCACACAACTTCCTCAGTGCTCAACCGCGCATTACGGAGCTCTCCTCGGCGGGAAAAAACCCCGGCGGTTAGCAATGGGTATTACCGGGCTGGCTAGCGGGTAAGCTAGCGAGCCCTGAGAGCCGGAGAATAGACGGGTGTTTTTCCTTTCTGCGCTCATTCCGCTAACTTTCTCATACCCTGCTGTACGGCGTTGGTCTGCCTCTAGCGCGGCTCAGGTTCTGGCGGCTCCTCATGGGGCCGGAAGCGCCACCCCGGCCTCCAAAGCCTCCGCCGCCGCCGCCGCTCACTCCGAGACGCCCGGCGCCTCCTCGGCCGCCGCCTGCGCCTCCGCGGCCTCGACCTCTTCCTCCGCGGCCTCCGCCTCGCTGCTGCCTGTTCTGCTTGATAATGTCGTCTAGAGACATATCCATTTTGTCGGTCATGATGCTGCTCCGATAACTTTACACTCTTAATGAACGATAAAAAAAATAGACCCTAAGCTCGGTTGGTCCCTCTCTCTGTCCGCTCACGGCTCGACGTTCTTTGCAACGACGAGAAAACAATGAGCTCGAGACCGCAGGATATACAAAGTGGTTCAGCGTGTGACGTCATGACGCACGTTGCGTACCATTACATATTCATGCCGTAAACGGAAGATACGTTGCAATCACCGCCATTTTACTCAGGTGTTTTTCCCCCCCAATACCCTAATAACAAAATGTTCCATTTCCAGTATCTTTCAGCAACAGCACTATTGGCATTTTCTTTCTTGTGCTCTACTTCCGGATGTTGTCCTTTTGATAAACCAGCGTCTTTGAAATGTTTGAATTTACTTCCCTTTTGTAGGTTTGCTATAATATGCCTCTGATGTTAAAACCACTAGATGGGAACCATAATTTCAAACGGCCCGTCAACCCATGATTTTGTGCTTCATCTCTTTGAATCTTAATTTAAGATAAATTCAAGCTAAACATTTGGATCATGTGTGCATACCCCCTCCCCAAGGGGTAATTCCCTTGAAGATGATTTATTGCAGGAATGTTGCATTGCACTCTAATAAACCTCACAATGATTTGATGTAGCAAAAAGTCCACACCTGTCTTGTCTATTCAAGGGCTCTGGTACTAATTACACACAGCTGATGTTGATTGGCTTGTTAAACCTCGAGTAGTTTGTTCCCTCATTCCTGGCGTGCACAAACACACACATGTTCACACTCAAATCTTTTTCCTATTTCTACCAGAGAACGAGACTAGTGTGAGAACAAGACATAAAATGTTATGTACAGTTTCAGCAATTACTTCTGCTTGGCTGGGGATAAAGTGGTTACACCAATGTATTGATATTTCACAGACCTAAGTGAATTAATCAGTAATATTAGCATGAATTAAAAGTTGATTTAAATGTAAGGCCATTAATGTTGTCCTCATATATACCAGGTAGTTGAAACATCCTACTTAAAATGAAAAATGACACATGGTGGCTTATTGATCGGGGTCTGAAACAACTGTCGTTGTCTAGGCCTCTGCCAAGTGAGCGCTCGGAACCATAATTCAAAAAATTGTTAAATCAATTTAAATACTACTGAGCTGTAGTTACAAGACACCATAAACAGGCAGGACAAGTGCTTCTTATCAATTGTGGACTATTCACTAAGAATTCTGATGACACCGTTTATATTGATGATACTACAATTATTCCACATTACAGAATTTTATTATTCTATTAATATGATAATCAATCTTAGAGCCATAGTACTTTGATTCTTGAATCCTTATTACAGCAACATTCCACAAACTAGCCTGAAAACAACCACGAGAAACCTTCATCACTTTCTCAAACTTAACAATAGTTTTATAAAATCATTTTTCGTAATGGTGAAATTAACTTCTTACCACAGCAGATGCATCCAGTGACATAGAGTCACTATGGTTGATCAATGCAGGCAGGAATGTTGTAAAAGTCTTTTATTTAACATTTTGTTTCAAGGCTTGGGGGAAGGGTGTTAAACCAAGGGCAGCATACTGGGGGAGGTCTCTACTTAGTAAAGTCCATTGTAGGGCAAGAAAATGTACAATAAAAATGTTGGCCTTCTACATTGCATTTGGCTTTCAAAACTTGCCCATAAACTGTGTTTCCAATGTGATAATTTCCATAATTCTACAATTTACCTATCAAACTATCTTCCAAAACAGCTTAAAAAAAAGAAAAAAAAAAGAAAGAAGTCAGCCCTTTCACATTTTCCTCCATGGTCTTATAAGTAGTAGTAAAGAAATTGTATTTAAGACTGCAGTCTTTTGTGTCCTGTGGAGAGTGTCAACAGTTTGTATCTCGACATCAGATGTCAGCAAATTTTGAAGAAACTTGCATCAGTCATGTCCACATAAAAGAATGTACACATGAAGATTTTCTGGATTGGGAAAAAAAAAAAAAGAACCAGGAGGAGAATTTCTACTCCTCAGAATCCCACTTATTTTCTTCGTCGTCTGTTGTAGAGTAAATAAAGATAAGGGGGCTGCTATGGTCCAGGCTTTAGAAAGGAGGTTGGCATTCTGTGCAAGACTGGCCAATAGGGCTGACTTTCTGGCTGACAGAGGGCTGAAAAGTTCTCAAGGATGATGGGTGGAAAAAAAAAGTGGCTGGACCATCTTGAGAGGGACTAGGACTTCTTGGAATCCTGTGTGTTGCGTTTCTTGAGGTCCGACAGGTCCACTGGTGTGAAAGCTGTGAGAAAGAAAAATAAAAAGTACTATTTTCGTCTGTGCTCTGTCAGAGTGAAGAGTGTGGCTTAAAAGCAGACCTGATTCAATCACTTACAATGTAGGTTAGGATTTGGGTTCTTTTCCACATACTCCTGTGGTCCACGGTCATTACGTTCACTATTTTGTGTTGATCGGATATCCCTCAGCACACACTGCCAGGCTGTGAATAACAAAATAAATAACAAAACAAAATGGTTTTATTGATGTAAGGCTGACTGATGAAGAGGAGATTAATATATTACATGTAATTGGTAAACTAAACATGTCAGAAATGATGCTCACAATAGATATGCGGCAGACTCACTAGATAACAGAACAGGGATTTGTTTTCCTTTTGTATCAATGTTTCTTTCTCATCTTGAGGACTGCTAACTGACGGACAAACAAAAATGCTGATTCCAATCTGTGGCGGGTGCAAATTTTATTCTCCCGAACAGCAACAACCTTCTTACACAGTTCATTCTGAGCTTCCCACAAAGGATGGAAGCAATTAGGCAAGACTGACGTTAAAATATACCTACTGTAGTAAAAAATGCTTGCATCTCAAAGCAATACCATGTTTATATCATCGTTATTATGCAAGTCATGCTCCTCCGTGGCACGCCACTGTTTGTTATTACTGAGTAGCGATAGTGGTACTACGATATATCAAAAAATATCACTACTTTTGTCAGGGTACTTACTATCATGGATAAAGCGCACATTTTCTTCGTGTGCTGGGGTGAAGAGCTCCCCGCTGTTGGTGGGTGATCGGGGGCTTGAAGTCCGCTTGTAACTATTCACCATCCTGGGAGCAGATGAGCTTCACAAGAAAACAAGGCAACCAGAGATTAGTTTCACAGGACAGGAAGCTGTCTCCGATATTTACCGCAAACTAATCTGCACACAATCTCACACCTCAACCTAACGCACGTTTGCCTCAGAACTATTAGCAGCTCAGACCACAGGTGATGTGCAGTGATGATCAGAAACACAGGAGAATGTCTGTTCAGCAGTAATGTGGCAGACCTGGTCATTCTGTTTGCAGTCTGTACTCGCTCCTTGCTCCTCAATGGTGAGTGGATTTGGAGAATACAAAGCTTCAGAAGTCCTTAGCTGAATTGTAACAACAGTGGACAACAGTGACAGTTTTAGTGGTTCCCCCCAAAAAAAAGATCTTTTCTTACATTAAAAAAATCAAGTCAACACGTATATGCAGGCTGTTGGCAACTCAGCTGGTAGGGGCTGACTGTCAACAAAACAGACCATAATATCAAACACAGGGGTGAATAATGTACAGCAATCCAAGGCTTGCAACGGTTTTGCTAGCAGTTACAAACGCTTTTGTTTACGTTTAAGCTAACATTGCCTCAGCGGTGTTAGCATCAGGGTACAGAACCGAACCGCGTAGAACCGCCACGACACTAACGGAACAACAACCGCCGTGGTTCCCACTAAAGCAGGCGTTAAACCCCGTGTGTTGTGCCCCCCCGGGAACAGCCGATCTCCGAGGGACGGCTAACGCTAGCCGCGGATTTGCTGACACAATGTTTTGGGGCTAGCGTTAGCCGGCTAAGCTAGCCGCCGCTTATTGTCTGGTCGTAACGTTCGCGGAAATCGGACGTTGTTTTCCTTGGCGCGCGCGCTCTCACCACGTGTCCTCGCGCGCAAACACGGCGGCGTCTAAAGGGGTCCCGCGGGAAGGACGGACGGCTGTGTGTTTGTTACCAACCTTTTGGAAATATTCCCCCCTTTCGATTTCTTTATTCAGAGAGTGTGTACGCCGCAAGACCTGGCTAAAACGTTGCCAATGCCAACCAATCATTTCCGGGAAGAGACACGGAAGTGAAAGGCACGGTGACAACACGGACACCACCTATGCGCGATGCCGGAGTGCAGAAGACCAATGCTACTCCTGCTACTGATACTATTATTATCAGGATTGTTAATATGCTTCAATGTCTCCCAAATGCTGTATAAAAATAATTATTATAATTGTTTATTACAGATCTTTTATATAGCTCTTTTTTCGTATATTTCATATTGTACATGGGAATACTTTTTCTGTTTTTATATTACTTTTTAAAATTATGTTCCATGCCTTGCTGTTGCTGCACTGTAATTTACCAGTTTGCGATCAATCAATCAATTAATCAATCAATAAGTCAGTCAGTCAGTCTATCTATCTATCTATCTATCTGTCTGTCTGTCTGTCTGTCTGTCTGTCTATCTATCTGACACACAATGAAGTCATAAAGAAAAATCTATAATTCACTTCAATGCAATAGTGACGGAGTGCAGTGGCCTTATTTGCCAGCGAGTTCCTGCATTGCATTTAAGTCAAAATCCGAAGTACTGGTGTAAGCTTTGACTCAGGTTAACTCGATAGAAGTCATGAGTGAAATCAGCTATGAAACATTGCAATTGTCCTTCCAAAAATAAATCATTATTCTCATAAAACACAGTTATCTTTGGGTCTCTTGCAGTCTGTGAAGAATTATATTGCCAGACTTCTAAGTGCTAAATCATCAAGTTTCAGTCTATCACTTTGTACCCAACACAGCAAGTGATGCTGTGTTGGGTACAAAGTGACAAACTGAAACTTGATGATTCATTACATATTTACACTGCATGTAAAGTGCATCTCTGAGATCACACAATTTTCTCAGACCTTCATGCTTATTTTTAGCCCTGTGTCATTATCTTTTAAAGCATTTTCACTTTTTGTGTGTATGTTTAACAGTTTGGATTGTACCGATTAAAATGTTATACAGACAACTGAAGTTTGGTCCTCACAGCAAATTAATAACCAAACAAACCAACGTTGTATTTTAAAAAAGGTGTCTTTATTTATGAAAACGTACAAAAATAATTTTTGATGACAAAATCATAAGACTTTCATTGCTGACATTGGTTTCTTCAGAACAGTTTTGACTGCAGAAAATAACAGCAACACATCAGGGAAAATACTGCAATATTAGAAATACTTGAACAGCCTAAAGGTGAGGATTTTTTGACATATTAATAAAGTGTCAATTCATAATTTGTATGATCCCCATTCTGCCCAGCAGTAAGGATTTGTTAGTTTCCCTATGAAACACCAAAGAATCAAATTCTGTGTTGAAAATTTGTTACAGGAGGGGTTTGGATGAGTACAGTCCGCAAAGTGCAACAAGCTACTGCAAATTCGTAACACAACACCATGGTTATGATAATTCAACTAAAAAACAAGGCTTGCAGGTATAAACAATCCTCAACAAGGGTAGAAGTACAATATTCGGAGCTGGACCATGGAGGAGGATGAACATTCTGTAACACATTTTCATTTAGTCACATGAGCTTTCTGACGTTTTCACAACTACAAGAGCGGCAGCAGGACTGGCCATTAGGAAAATGCACCAAGAAGTCAGATGAGATTAAATAAATATGAGAATGCAATTTACAGTACATCTCAGTGGGCGTCGAGGGAAATTAAAAATGTACCACTGTCACTGCGATTTGCGCTACGCCTTTGAAACTAAAGCCACTTTCACACATGCAGCCAACAGCGATCTGGACCAACAGTATCGACAAAATGCAGCAGCCGTGTTCTTCCACTCTTTAAGGAGTGTTAAAAGCTGCATATATTTGCTTTCCTTTTTTCCCCCCCAAGTCATTGCTCAGCTTCTCATAACATCCCAATAACAGCCCAATCTCACACGCAACCAGCCTCAAACAGTTTAGCCAGCTCTGCGCAGTCGGGGTCAATGAGGTCTGCGGGCTTCTCTCCACTCTCGTTCTCAGCCTCTGTACTGGCGCCCATCGCCAGGAGATATCTGAAGGGGAAATAAAGAAGAATATCTCTAAATACAAAATAGAAAAACATTGCATAGTTAAGAAAAAAAAAGTTGGACAACTGATCCTCATCTCTGGCTATGATTTTATTTTGCTCTCAGCTCAAAGATGTTAACACGGATCAGCCCATGCCTTCTTTTGAACCCATGGGCCTACTTCAGCAGTTTCTCAGCTTCATACATTTTTAAATGCTGATTTGCGGTTGTTTTTAGAGCCTTCATATACCACCTTCATATCAGGAAAAAGCCGTACATATTTATAGAAATGCAGTCTTCCATTGAGTGAGGTCGTTGCAGTGAGGTGACCTCTTCATGCTCCTTGAGGGGCGTTTCAAGCATCCGCATGCATTCCGGTTATGCTAATTTGAGTTATGCATTGCTGTGGTTTGAGATGCCGTCGCTAACTGCTTCACTAAATATATATCGACACATAAACATCTATAATTGGTTGGTAGGGTGGCGTTTCAAAAAGTCAAGTGCGATGAGATCTGGATGACTTCATCTGGGAACTGCCAAGAGAAGGCGTGGCTGTGTCAGAAGAACAAAGGTTTTCATCGTGTTTACCTGGCAATTTCTGGATAGCCGTCGCTACAGGCCATGTGCAGCGGCGTCCAGCCATCCTCGTCCCTTTGATGGACGTCGGCGCCGTACTTCACAAGCAGCTTTACCGCCTCCAGGTTTCCCGTGAGCACAGCCTCGTGCAGCGCCGCCATACCTGCGTTGCAAATGCAAGAATGCATCAGCCCGATTCAAGACGGCAATCGCAGAACACCACTTGTCGCAATCCTTTAATTGCTGGACAGACTAAAAGCCTGCTGGAGGCCTTTCTCACCTGAGTGGAAGAGCGTATCCACCCTGACTTTCCTCGCCCTCATGAACCGTCCGATTTGCTCCAGATCGCCACGCCTAACGATATCCTGGAAGATGATGTCATTGGGGAAGTGCACAGTCCTCTTTACGGGTGTGACCACGGGTATCACGGGTGCCACAGGCGCGGGTTTCTCCTGTGCTTGTGTGGAGCGTTGCGTGGAGCTGTAGCGGGATCCTTTGCTGTACGAAGGGATGTAGGTGGATGCCGACTTGTAGGTGGAGGTGTAATGGGACGGGGTGTAGTGCGTGGTGCTGTACTGCGTCGGGGTGTACTTGCTGGTGGAGGTGTATGAGGACGTGTAGTGGCTCGGCGTGTAGTGCGAGGGCGTGTAGGAGGTAGGCGTGTGGTACGTCGGCGTGTACTGAGAGTGTCGCGTGTACGTCGACACCGGAACGTGGTAGCTGTACTTCATCCCTGCGCTGGTTAGAGATTTGCCTCCCCCTATGCGGTCAGCGCTGGAGGAGGACCATGAGAAATCCAAGCAAACAAAGAAATCCAACAAAAGGGCAGTATCCTTTGCTTCCTTTGTCCTTTTTTTTGTGTCCTTTTATCCTTTTTTCTTCCAACTGTAAGAGCTCCTGCTGTCGCTCACTCGGCAAACTACAAGCACTTTCCAAATGCTTCTTTTGTCCCAATCCCCTTCTTCTTGCTTGCACGGTCCTCTTTTTCCTTGCTAGTTGGGCTTTTCTACTATATGCATTAGATTTTTTTTTTCATGCACAGTGTATATGCTGTGAAACAGAACAGCCGTCTGATGAGATAAGCCAAGAGAAGACCCCTATATACCCTCTGTGGGGGCTATTTTAGGGGCTAATATCCAGTGACTTCAGCTTAGAAATGAGTGGCCCTTGTTCAGCCCCGCCCTCGGTGCAGTCACATGCCCAATATCATGGCAGCCACCCCCAAGCTCATAAAAATGTTGACAACCAAGATGTACCCATTGCTTGGTATGTCTTTCCTCATAAACATTCCAAAAAACAAACCCAAATGGCAATCAGTAGGTATGACGTTGGAGCTGTGGGAGAACTGCTGCCTCTTATCTAGAAAAATGACAGCGGTAAACATTGCGTGATTACATTTTGTTGTCTGTTGTTGGTAGTGCCGCCTTGCGTTATGAAATATATTTGGACACGTTGAGTCGTTGTCCCCCGACCCGGCGGACCGTCATGAGACCTGTGCACCTCATGCATCACAACAACACAGTAAAAAATCCCTGGCTGAAGAGGTCACAGGAGTGTGGTAGTGACCAAGTGAGTGGTAAGGAACAGAGGGAATGAGAGCGAGAGAGAGATGCTGGACGTAACCTCCTCAGATTAGACTAAATGCCGCTGAGACGTCACATGGTTACCAGAAATGCAGCTATTTACAACACTGAACTTTTGCCACCTTCTGCCAGCGTACGGAGCATTCTAAATAAGTTTGCCTCTCACCCTTGTGACACATTGACCTTCAAAATCAAATATAAGCGAAAGCACGTATTCTATTGTATCTATAAATATGGAACTACTTTTGTTTTAAAAACCCTGATTGTGATGTGCGGCATCTGCAAGTGATGCTGCAACATTGTGCTGGTGGCACCACCTGTCTCAAGACTCCTCTTTGAGATGGGCAGAGCCGGTGGTAACTGGTTATGAAAATCTTTGGAAGCGGACTTGGGCATTTCACAGATGCTGCCAATGTAACATTGGAAATAGCCAAGGTGCTATCCTTGGGATTTTGTTTCTTGCTGCAACCTCTATTCCAAGAGTGGTAGAAGTGTTTTGTCCTTTAGAGCTGTTCTATCTTTGCTTGTTGTTTCTACACGCTCCATTATTCTGCGTTGTATTCATATAATTCATCAAGATAAGGGTTGATTTTATCCAGACTGGTTCTGTCAGCCATGGTAAGAGTTGACCTCAGCAGTGTGACTACTAATTATTGTTCCTCACCTCCTCCCTGCATTACTGGTCTGAAAAGGGGATGCATGGGGAGAGAGGCTTAGGTCTAATGTCTAGACAAATTGAAGATGGAGTATTTGAATGTTCACAGCTTTGAGGAAGAGCAGCGATCAGGTTTCACCCTCTCTTATATGGCATTGAGAGGGAACGCAAGGGTGTCCCTGAACTATGGTGGCACTCCACCCAGCTCCTTTCTCCTCACAGTCAACTTCCTCCCCTGTGAAATAAAGAAAGAAGCGAAGCTCAGTTGGTGGAAAATGTTTATTTTTTGTTGTAGGTCAGGTGTTGGTTAGGCCTTTGCTTGGACACACGCCAGGCGGGGGTCTTGCACATTCTGACTTCTCGCTATACATAGGTTCAGGATGCCCTCTTCCCAACCCCCACCTCGCTTGGGTTGTATGTTATGATCTGTCAAATTACTGAGAACTCACAGTTGACATTCAGGTGTATGGAACATCGCCAAAGACATTGTCTGAAGGGCTTTTACAGGTATGAGATAATTCTGAGATTACAGATTTTCCCTCTGCATGCATGCCAACTAGAACATATGATAGTTGTGACATTGTCTCACTGTCTAAGATATAGATTGCATGTATATGTGGCTTTATACCAGAGGTGTGCAAACTAAGGCCTGGGGGCCACATGCGGTACGATGAACTATTTAATCCGGCCCACAGAGCCTTCACAATAATTTCTCCAAAAGCCAAAGTAAGAAGGTTGTCAGCTTGATTGGTTAGAAAGTGTCAGACCCCCCCTTCACCTAGCATGCTAACATGTCCTCTCAAGAAGGTGGGGCCAAACATCATTTGGAGCTTCATCATCCATCTTGAGTTGGACCAATTTACAGACTTTTCAAAATGTTTTCTCTCTGTCAATAGTCCATCAAGCACGATTTTTAGTTAACCTCCAATCCTCCATTGGGGGTCAGTTTCCCGCACCACCTGGCCTGCCCGTTCATCAACATCTAAAACCCAATGTGGCCTTTCAGACAAAATAATTGCCCACCCCTGCTTTATACATTAAAACTGCCACACCTTTGTGAGTTTAGTGTCTACAGTTTGGGGAAAGGAAAATGCAGTGATGGTGATATCTTTGCACAATAATATCTGCGTTGGTTATTGTTGTTATCTGCTTTAATTGCCATCTGTGATATGAGGAGAGAAAATTATGTATTTCTCTTCTATTTAATTAGAAAAACAAACAAACACGGTGTGTCGTTATAGATAGAATATTATGTTTACTGCATAAATCTCTACTTCTCTACACAATGCAGGAAAAGAAAAATCAGTCTTTCTCAACACACGTAACACTGATTGATCAGACCACTATTAAAATCTTTGACCATGATGTCTATTATGAGATTATGTACAAGGTTTTTTGAGTTCACTTCTACTTGGAAGTTTAAAGATGGATCCCTTTGAATAATTATAATTCAAATGAAAATTATGAATGCATTTTTGGCTATTCAGAGTTGCTTGGCTCTCAATTTCTCTTGAAGGTCATTTGCTTTCATTCACCTAAATCATGTGTCTGGATCCACTTAACGAAGATGACTGCTGTGTTGTGAAATATGACAGACGTTCCTACAGCTTTGTAAAATCCTCAGTTAAGGGTTTTTCTCAGAGGCAAAAATACTATGTATGTATGTCAATCTGTGGCCACAGTGTTTTTGCACTTTTGACTTTCCTACTTTGTGATCTGTTGTTCAGGGTCAAGCAGCTCAGGCCGAAGCCCAAACAATGACATTTCTAATAGCAACCTGTCACAGAAGCTTATCAGTTGGCTATACATGTTACAAAAAAGCCAGCAATGCATTCCCTGACACTCAGAGAACTCGCGTGATGCAGGTAGCAGGTTGTTGACTCCATTACCTAAAAATAAGAGCCGTGAAGCATCCTGTCAGTGTATAGCATGTAATGAATGCAAGCTGTGATCCTCATAAACATCTTTGGTGAAAAAGGTCAGCACGGCACAAATCATACGTACTTTTTGTCTGAATAATCAGAAGTTTCAGAGGAAAAATCGACAAAATTGGGTGACAGGGCTTGTATAGAAAATGCACTACCAGGTCATCTATTTTTGAGTTCCCCTTTTCTCAGAACCCCCCCCCCCCCCCTCCGTTTTTGGGGCACATGCAGCACCATGTCTGCTAACAGGATCGGTGGTGTGCTTCTAACAAGTGGCGCCTGAACTCACCTGGACTAGATGCTGATGAGCGCTGTGGGGGATTAGTGTCTGTCTGGATCCCCACAGGCCCCTGTGAGAGAGTCTCGCTTGGGCTGAAAAGTATCTTGTTACGGCATGCGCACCATGCTGTGCAGAAAAAAAAAAGTTGGAATCTAAATCAGGAGCGAGTAATCCTCAGTTGTTCGGTGAGAAATAGGGACAACACGATACCTGCTGACGTAGAGCCCCAGAATCCTCTTGGGAAAACAAGAGCGACTGGCTTGAACACAGACGGGAGGTTTGATTCTAGGCTTAAATACAGGTTTCTTTTAGAATACTTGCTTGAAATCAGACTAAATATAATTAGAAAGTAGCTCCAAGAGGAAATCTGGTATTGTTACTATCTAGTTTAAGCCATGCCATTTATTTCAACCATTGAACTCTTGGATGTAATTAAAGGTTCCGGTCATCATGGCAGGAGCGGCTGATGTATTACATGCGGCTTTGAGAGCCAGCATGTCCTGATATCAATTTACCCGATAGCAAAGTCATTTAAGGGCGATTATAGTGCTTAGAGACCTGGAGCTACACCTAGGTAACACACACACACACACAGAGGCCCTCATATTTTCCTTAGTGGAAAACTTGGCAGAGCTCCTTATATTTGTGCATCAGCGATGAAACCCAACAGTCAAGGGATTTTAAGTGACTTTAAAAATGAAAACAAATATTTCCACCAAGGCCATTGAAATACAGATTACCTAATGGCTGCCAGACATAGAGTTGGTTGAGCAAAATAAATTCTTTGGTGGGTTGATTTGTTTTTTCATTGTGTGAAAAAAGATGTTGCTGTAGAAGGTCATGCGATTGTTTTAGAGAATATTCTGGGTGAAGGGGATCCTTGGAGGCATGAAGACTCGCATATGAGCTCAAATTGCTGGAGGTGATCTCACATGAAGCAGACATGTTAGTCAAGCCAAGCAAAAGTAAATTGAACAATATGCTGTTGAAAAGAAGCTCGAGTGCCATCTGGCTCGGCATAAATGGCATATTCCTCATGGTTGCCATGCCTTTGGACTCTTAAGTTTCTGACCTCACCCAGTCATGTGCGCATATTTTCCATGGGAATGGGTCTGGAAGCACTGACAATACCCGAACGAATGTAATTTGCATGCCTCAACCTTATTTCTTTTGAATAATTTAGCAAATTAAAAACGGCTACTGTGAATGATTACATTTATGGAGTTATCAAAAGAAACTACTCAGTGTTCTTAGTTCTCAACAGCAATCATGATGATGACATCGAGTCACTCTGGATTGGTCTTCAGACAAAAAGCTTTAATAATGACAGCAGCACCAAGAAGTAGAAGTCTGGGGTGTCATTCTGTTAGGTGGTGTGATAGCCATCTTGGAAACATCCCACTTGCTACTGTATTTGAATATAGATATTAAACCGATGTGTCAAAATTCTTTCCTATCGGTAGTTTAACAAACATTTGGTGCGTCAGCCATCTAACGGGATCGCACATGCAGTGGATAATATGCTTTATGTTGGACCCTCAAAAGGTTTACTTAAGGTGGAACATACCAATTACAAGAGAAAAGAAAATCTGTTTCCCATTAGACTCCTAAAATTATGGAAGTACACAACCCTTCACAAGTAAATATAATGTGAATTTGAAATCAAGCCTTCAATGTGGCTTTCGAGTAAAATGTCATTAAATCATTAATGAAAGAAAGAGATATTGTCTAAATATTAACCATGACAGGTGCAGACCAGCAGAGGTGACTGAACTCGATGTGCACCAAACTGGGAGTGCAAATGTGTTTTGTGTTCCAAGTGAAATATAACAGTCTGGGCCCTGTCTAAATATTGATATCAGTAGCTATGGTGTGTTTGAACCCGGATGCCGCCCAACTGTACATATCTCCTCATAAACACTCTCATATTTTCCAGTGCCCTATGCCACCCAAAATTAACAGGCATCAAATAAATTTCCAGATGAGAAGCTTCATAAACCCCTTTTAGAACGTTTAGAATAGATCCAAAGTGAAGTGACTGCCGCTGCTGCTGGTATGAAAGCATGAGCGGCTGCTTCCCTGCAAAGAGCAGAGTAAAGGCAGTAAACAGATGCAGCAGCTGCCCGGGACACGGGAGGGCTGAGATTTAGCGATGGGAGCAGCGGGAGCGGCGGCGCGGGCAGCCCGACTGTTTGTGTGAGGATAGGGTTACTTTAGCCGAAACCGGCATCCATGGAAAAGGAGGTCAGAGGTTAAAAGTTGTGCATATGCGTGTGTAATCTGTTGATGCTCGGTTGCACAATGACATTGCGCATGTTTCGATCTGGAAACGTGGCATCCCCTGGCCAACCGTCTTTGAAGGCTGCGGTGGGTTCTGACCAGGTTGCGCAGGGTTACGATGCATTAATTCCAGGATATGCCCGGGCTTTAGCAATTACAGTTGGAGGACATTAAACAGGTGGATGTACTAAATCTAACCTTTACCCGGCAAGGGACAATGCAATATTACACTTTCACACAATAGGATATGCCTTCATACAAACCGTTACACAACACACTTATGAGGGCGTTCGTCAGTGACACGGATTAAAAAAAACCATATCAGGTGAAAGTAGAACGAAAGTGACAGTGGCTTCAAAACGTCAGATCTGAATTTCAGAATGTTTCACATGTGCTCTGCCAATACATCTTGATCTTTTACTCTTTTTGGAAATTAGAGAGTTGTTGATGCAAGTCATGTCTGTGGCTGTCACGCAGCACCCTGGCTTGTAATGCCCACCTGCGGCCCACCATCCAACATCAC
>CAESWR010001106.1:260431-275075 GCA_903171835.1 Mullus surmuletus | reverse complement strand
TATATGTTATATGACTTGGTGTTTTTTTTTTGTTTTGGTCACACACATCCCAAATTAAAACCAGCGCAGGTTGAGGCTTTAAATTAAAAAGCTCGCTGTCATTTATATGAGGCTATTTGTAACAACTCTGACTCGGTATAACTATTCATGTATCACAGTATCAGCTCCCGCTTGCCCCCGTCGCCGGTGCTCAAAATACGATGTTCCCCTTTCACAATGCCAGCATCCCCGGTTAAGTAATTCGATTAATAAACCATGAAGCGACTGAGACGGCACTCTATCCTCAGGAGCAAGGGTGCCTTTTCATTTTGGCACCTTCCGGGCTGAAGTTGAGGCCGTATCCATTCACAGACGCCCGCCCACGGTGACCAAGAAGCACACATATCAGCTGGCTTATGAGAGCTTGTCGGGCCTGAGGGAACGGCGCAATCCCAGGAAACATTGCGGCGAGCGCTCGTGGCGTGCACATTCGCGGAGTCTTAACACAATGGCGGCAGTGAGGCGATCTCGAGGATGGAGGAGGGGGGGGAAGATGAGACGGCTCTGCGGGACGGCATAGGCACAATCGCCCGGTTTGCTCGGAGAAATATACCGCAACATTGTGTTATGCCCTACTTTCGCATGAATGGGATGACTGCATTTTTAATACAGCATCCATCATTTAGTTCAATTTATATGCTAAAATGGATGAACATGAGTGTGTGGCTGATGTTGCAGCATAAATGATAAACCTCACTCTTTCTTCTTCCAACAACTCAAAAAAAGCCATATCTAGGGAATAGGAAACACATTTGTCTCAGAGTTTCTGCATAAGTGGATGAAAAATCAAAGCTGTGAAAAAAATAGATAAATTGAGAGATCGCTTTACCGTGTCTCCATTAGCCAGTGGAAATAGTATTATCAGAATTTCAGCCACGTAAAAGTGCATAAATGTTTGCTCAAGTGACCTGAGTCTCGGCACCAGCTCTTGGCCAGAGCCGATGATTAGAGCCTCATCTCTGGCAGCCAATGTGCTGCTGCTGGCACGGAAGCCCGGACGGCTCCGGAGACTCGGTGTAAACAGTCAATTTATGGACGTGTTTCAAAACTGTCAGCAACAATTTCATCCCCCAGTTGGAAAATCTGTGCAGCCGGCCTTCTTGTACCGTCCCAACGAGCTCCGGTGCAAAACAGAGGTGAAAGGCATGGTAAAAGGAGAGGAAGTTGTGAAATAGAGGTCAGTGATAGTTTATCTTGCAGACTCGGTGGCATTTATGACTTACTACGCCTTCTTTTCAGCTGCTCCGATTGGCCGGTCCCGCCTGAGACGCACAAGCCAACTTCCATTGCGCTTGTGATTGACAGCTACCAGGTTGCTCCAAAGGAATATGAAAGATGTGACCTCTTGAAAGAGAGTTCACATGACATCCTAAAAGTAACAGTTTGTTCATACTAGTTTTATTTTGATGATTTTATTGCAGTTCTTGATGCAGTTAATGTGTTGACTTTGATATTTCTACCACATACCACATTATTATCAAAACTCATGCAAGAAAATGTCGTTTCTCATTTGTCTATGAGCTTCATTAATGAGTAAAATTGGGGTTTGTGTGATTTACAGTTTTGCATGAAAGAGAGGCATCACCATAGCTGGAGACCTAACTTGAAATCAGTGAATAAAAATCCATCTAAATTCTCCTTACACATACACAAACACCTGCGTACGTCTTATCTGGCACATTAATGTGTTGAATGAGTCATCAGACAGTCGCTGGGGGAAAAGAGCGGCGCCGATGTCAGTTGGCACTCTGCTTAGCCAATTAGCTACTCCTTACGCGGCATAGAGACACATCCGTCAGATGTTTTGGTAATTTCTCAGCGTTAATAATGCTCTCAAAAACTATTTTCACTGCTAACAAATTATTTCTTGGACGTTAACTGTAATATTGCCATTCCTCATTATAACCACTGGAGGACGCAGTGAGCACAAGTTTCGAAAAATCAAGAAAAGGAATCAAGAGTTTTTGCAATCAGCTGCCTCGCCCCCTGCTGGCCATTACTGAGAAGATTCTTAACAATTGCCAAAACACTAAGGTCAACTGAATGTCATTTGTCCACAGCTTAGCAGAGGTTGACAACACATTCAAAAAATAAGTATGAAATTACTTCCATTATACAAATCATATGGAATAGGTACAAATATTGGAATTTTTTGATAAGTATATGAATAATTTAAAAGCTCAGACACAGGGACTACAACATTACCTGAGTGGCTTGTGTCTATGTGGGGACGAGGAAAATGATCTAAAAAAAAGCTAAAAGAGGACAGAACGTAATCACTTTGGTTCTCAAGAAGGTCACACGGGCTGGAGAACATTTGGATGGCACCCTGAGTGACCGGCCTGCCACCTGCTTAGGCCCAACAGCTCCTGTCTGGTGAAATGGAGACGAACAAACAGTAAACAAACCCATGGTACGTGTGTGTGTGTGTGCGTGTCTGATATAACCAGTGACTATTTAATACAGAGGCCACTTATCTGGTCACGGCAGGAAGCACGCAGATGACCATTCCAACTGCACCAACAAATGCCACGCACCAGATAAACACCAAGGCCAGCGAGGGGTAGAAAAGCTGCACGTCACACCAACACACGCACTAATGAAGATGAATCTGCTCTGCTGTCTATACGTAAGTCTGCTAAGAATGGCGATGAAATGTGTGAGGTGGCGGCGGGCCGTTGGTGTTTGCTCTGGTGTCAGGTGTTGTAGATTCCCATGTGGATTTCGCCTGCTCTTCTGACTTCCCAGGAGCTTCCTGTCAGAAAAGAGGATCCTCGTAATCCCTATGTCGACAGCAGTTGCAATGAACCGAATGAACCCAATGTGGGTTGGCCATGCTCGGAAGTTAGACACAACTGCTGCGCCTTTGTAAACTGTTGTTTTTTGCTCACTAATCTGACAAAATTGTGCAAACTAATTAATTTGTTGTAGATGCAGAGTCACTTGGGTGCATTTTTAAAATACAATCATGCATTTCCTCCCTCTGATATGCTGAGTAAGGGAAGCACGGGGAATGGTGATGAACAAGCGTCCCGAGACTGCGGTTGAACTTGAGAAATTGCAATCACATGTCACCCGCTTGGATTCCTATACAGAACACACTCACTTCCCTTAACTTTTAATTAAGGCGGAGTCAGGTTTGGAGTGAGGGATTTTTCCAGCAATCGCTGTTATGTGCAGTCATCAAATTCATAATCTCTTATTGTATATAGATCAAAGAACTGTATATGAATGTATATGAACTGTATTTAGTTGTTTTTTATCACCAAATAAGTACCTGAAAGTAAGATGAAAGCTTTGCAACATTGAGAAATTTGCAGTGTAAGGTTGATAATATTTCAGGTTCACCATGAAATAATCTCACAGGGAAACACTGCTTGATTTTAATTATAAAGCAGCCGCAGGAAGTGCGGCAGCTCACAGGGAATGAAGTAAAGAAGACAGCAACTGCCAGCAAATCTGTGTCATGTTGTGTTAAGGAGCACTTGCTGTTCCCACCGATAGCTACAGGTGTCACCAGATCAACCAGGATTGAAATCCCCAGGATTAGAGCGTTCACACAACTACACGGTCATCCTAAGAAAGGCTGTACACGATGTCCATACCCTTTTCAGGACCGAGAAGTCTGTGTTTAGCAGTTATGATTAATAAAGCCAACCCTACTTTCATGATTATATTTCAATTATAGTTGTACAGTATGTGTGTTATATGTGTTATACTCATATGGGACATCTCCGTTTGTATTTCGTGACCATGATTAGATATAGCATTAAGACACTTGTTATACTAAGATTGCTTTATTTCTGTCTCTTTTTTTATTTTTTTTTTTTACGAATATCCCCTTTAAAGCGGTAAAATACGAGAACAAAGAAATTAATGCCTATCTCGCTTCATGGAATCTCAATGTCACTATGGAATGTACACAGACTTGATCCCCAAACATATGGTGAGGAGACCTTGAATAAGTTCACATTATATCATTCGACTGACGCTTAGATAATGGAAAATGAAACAGGTATCTCCTGCCGGTGTGTGAACACAGCGAAAGCCCTTCTCACATTAACGCAGATCACAGCCAGATGGCACCAAGTTTCCATGCAGCGCTGCCTTAAGTCCGTCCTCTAGTGGCTTGCAGAGGAATCACTGATTCACACACTGCAGAGGGGGGCTGATAGATGTACCTCCAAACATGAGATTAGGAGTTGATATCATTATTCTCCTCACTTCAGAGTCCTCTTGTACGAGCCAGTGGAAGGATAAAGCTGTGAGAGTCTTTTCCTCTGGGGGGGTCTCAACAGACATCCGTTCCGGTTGTCTTGGCAAGAAAACCAGCGATGAAGGAAAGGGAAACACTGAACAGGTTTTATTTGCAGCTTCCTCAAAGGCAGTGCAAGACAATGTACAGCTCTGAATTTTCATTGCAAAGCATTAGAAATCAAAAGTACATAATTGCTCAGGGCTGTTGAAGGTGTTTTTTTTGTTTGTTTTTTTTCAGCACGACCGACTCCGGCTGCATTAATGAGCCGGATAAATAAGGCAATAAATATTCATTGGTCACTCTGGTGCTGGGTCATCATCTCATTCTCCCTGGTCGGTGGTCACAAAGTCAGTAATCTCATCTAGGTGGTCATCGTGGATGCTGTGGTCGTCATGGTTACCGTGGTGAGCTGTGTCATGATTCAGCTGCGCATATTCAACCGAGCCCTGCGGAGAGAGATGGTGGGGGTAAAAAATGAAAAATGAGACTTGTGTGAGGAAATAATGAGAGTCCCACTTTGAAGAGGATGACTACTGATGCTAGACGCATGATGACTACCAGACTACATGACACTCACGCCACACTTTCTGCCTTTCATTAGCTGTGCGTGACTCATGCTGCTACTTCTCAAACAGATCAACAAAGTAGTGAGGAGATCCAAAGAGACAAACATGTAAGAAATATTTTAGTGCAACATAGCTTTAAAACTTTCAGAGAATCTTCTCTCTTTAACAAATATGAATCATAGTTACTATTATTACTACAACCAGTTTATTATTTGCTTAAGGCTCTAGAACAGGCACTTTAAGGTGCAGTGTGTAATTTTCATGCGTTCCTCATTCAGAACAACAAGAAAAAGAGTGTATCTCTTTACCCTATTATTATTATTATTATTGTTACCTTGCTAAAGTTGAATTATACATACAGGTTCCATCCTCTTCAATAAGAATGGAGCCATAATTCACAAACACAGATAAAAAACACACTAAATGAAGTAGTTTTTCATTAAAAGTCAGTGTTTCTCTGAATTGTTCTTGGTCCTTCATCAGATTAATATATTAATTTTACTTGACAACATTTTGACACACATTTTAGTAGCAAAAAGTGTTATACTGTTTAAGCAGATTATTTTTCACAAAGTTTGTGTGTAGTGTTAGCAGCACATGCTTCTGTCAGTGGGGGGCAATAATGCATCATATCCATTGAGTGGCATCACATAATAAAGACAGACCAATTTGCAGGCCCAATGTTTTTGTTATGTTACACCAACAAAATACCTTGAATATTATCAAGAACATTTCTATATCAACAAATATAGCGCACTACAACTGAATTACCCTATTTTCCGGACTATAAATCACACTTTTTTTCATAATTTGGCTGGTCCTGCGACTTATAGTCAGGTGCGACTTATATGTCAAAAAACCTATGCGGACGTGAGGGCCATGATTGGTCAGCGCCGCGGCACTCTGTCTGTGACCTTGCTTTTGTATCAAAAACGTCTGATGTTTAACTTAAATCAACTAATAAACTCCACCAATCCCCCCTCATTGTTCACTGTGGCTGCTCTGATGTTTGCGTGTGTCCTCTGAGAGTTTCCTACGGTTTGGTGAGTTTCACTTTGGTTAAAACTCCGCTGCTGCAGCAACAGCTGTTCACTATTGTTCACTGTGGCTGCTCTGATGCTACGTGTTGCCGATCTAGGCTTCCTGAGCAGTTTAGGAGCTTCCACAATCGCCAAATATCCACTTCTATCGTCTCCAACCTGCTGTGATGCGTGTCGCATCATTGGGGCATGGACCCCCACGCAGAGGCTACACGGAGGGCATTTTTTGACTGATGCAACTTATACTCCGGTACGATTTACAGTCCAAAAAAATACGGTAAATGTAGCAGCTGATGTGTGCCAATTCGATACATTAGTGTGATAATGTACAGGAGATGCATCCGGAAGTTAGAAACCTTTAAGACCATGATTTTGAATGAATGCAGTTAATCTGACCACAAACAGTGACCCATCGCCCGCCAAAAAAACTAAACAAAAAAAAAATCAAACAACGAAACTATTTGTATAGTAGTGGGAGCATGCATGATGTGTGTGCTCCACTTACACCATCAGGCTGCTGTGGGACACCTGCAGACACAAAACCAGAGGACAAGCTCAGGAAACAAAAGGAGGATTAGAGGACACCCTGTGCGGCGCTGCCAGGAAACGGAGAGCTGATCATGTCGCACGCATTTACAGCACACTCATCAACACATGCTCATTATTGTGGGTCGGCTGATAGAACCCGGTAAAGAGAAAAACACCCTTTTTTCTCCTTCACCTCCGCCATGTCATTGTTGTTGCAATGGCTGTTTCAACCGTCAGGAGCTATAAGGAGTCGACGCGTGAACAATGGATAAGAGTTTCCCTCATGAGCATCAAACAATGGGGCTTGTTGCCCACTTCGACTTAACGGATGCACTTGCTGTTTGGCTTTGATTGTTTGAACAGGAAGTTCCCTTTGACGAAAGCAGGAAGTGGACACCTGGCGGCCCGGGCCCTCTGTTTTAATGGGACATTCTTTCACTAACAATGCCTGATGTTTACAGTCGGCGCCGATCCTGTTTCCTGGTGCTTTTTTTCTCTCACTTTTTTTTTTTTTTTTCCAAATGTCAGAGAATGGCCTAATTTCTCTCACCATGTTACGCGAGAGGGACTTTGGATGCAGGGGAGGATATTAGTCATACCGTGCTTGGAGTTGCGCACTTCGCTGTACATGGCGTCCATATCCTTCTCGGGAACTGTCATGGAGCAAAAGAACAATAGATCATTCTTTGAACCACCATTTGAATTACAAAAATCAAATTGTTTTTTTCCGTATATATAGCTGTCATACGTTGCTGGGAGTTGCGCACTTCACTGTACACGGTGTCCGTACCCTTCTCGGGAACTGTCGTGGAACAAAAGCACAACAGATTATTCTTGGAGCCACTATTTGTAGCATTAAATTACGAATTTATATGTTTGATTTTTTCATATCTAAACCTGTCATACATTGCTTGGAGTTGCGCACTTCGCTGTACACGGTGTCCGCACCCTTCTCAGGAACTGTCATGGAACAAAAGCACAAGAGATTACTCTTGGAACCACCATTTGTAGCATTTAAATTACAGAATTATATGTTTTTTTCATATGTAAAGCAGTCATACGTTGCTTGGAGTGGCGTACTTCGCTGTACACAGTGTTTGTAGTCTTCTCCGGAACTGTCATGGGAGCAGACAAAGAGATTATTTCCTTATTATTGCAACATTAAATTAAAGAGATTTACTAAGATTTTTCCACACACAACTGCTGTTAAGTTCTTCACCTCTGCTTGGATCCGCCCGTCTCGTCTGCACCTCGGCGTACTCAAGGTTTCGGCTCTCTGGCGAGGCCACGCTATTCTGATCGTCAGACTCTGCGGCAAAGCACAGAGAACGAACCGTGTTGCTCAAATGTAGGCTATAGAGGCATTTTCCTCAAATCCCAGAAAATAAGTTAACTAGATGATCCTACATATAAATGCAAATCCTAACACAGGTTGTTAGTTTATATATTTGTACTACAATTCTACTCACCAGAGCCTGACACCTGCTCGCTCCACACACTCTTTCCTATCATGCCAGGAGTGACTACCAAAACAAGACAAACCATGTGTCTCCGCATTAATATTGTTATTGACAAAAAAAGAGGGAAGTTCTGAGTGTAAAGTGCAAAATTCTGGCAGCACTATCTGCAAGAAGTGTTACCATTGGCAGCCTCGTTGACCTCTGCCTGGGTGAGGCTCAGCCGCTCTACTTTGGTGCTAGCCGACTTCCTGAGACAGAGACACAATCAGCATATCATAACGGGAAATTCTTAGGGGCGTTTACGGTCCCACCTATCTCTGACTTTACACTCACACGGACAGCTCGCCCGCTCTTTTTCTCCTGCAGCGGATCATGCCTCGTTTGATGATGATGACGAGGATCAGGGCCAGTACGAGCACGATGCAGAGGATGGCGATCAGAGCTTTCTTCCAGCTCGCCAGTTTCACTGCAGTTAATCACATGAACATATGGTGATGTCAAATTTAGCAGGCCAATCGTTGGATAGAGGAGTATTTGTTCAGTCTTGGCAACAGATCCAGAGCTGCCCTGTTACTATTTAAGGCTCATATAAATATTGATCAGTATTCTCATCTTGTATTAGATTGTATTATTTTTGTTGCTTTGCCCATTTAAGATGGCATAATATAAGTTTTCCAGGTAGGCAAGTGGACTTAATGCTTGCAAAGATGTTTAAGAACTGGAGAAGCCTCTTGGATGAGAGGCGAAACAGCTTCAGGAACATTAGGTCAGTCCAGTTGCATTCCTTAAAAACATTTTTTATACCGTCTGCAATGAGCGATGTCAACCAAATTATTGAAACTTGGGACCTGATTATCCATGACAATACCTCCTCATATCACATGCAACCATTGCCAGATTCATACAGCATAGTCAATTTCATTGGGTTAGATGATGCCACCAATGTCTGATTATTGGTAATGAATAATAATCACAAGCTGTGGTGCCTAACAATTGGAGCCTCATGCTCAGCCAACAGAATGCATTCTGAGGTTGCATTTAACAGCCACAGTTTTTCTGTATTCAGGCAGCTTTTTGTTTCACCCATTGTGAGTAATCTTCAAACCTCAAATAACACCTCTAGTAATTAAAGCCTATCTGAGTCATTTAAAAAAAATGCACCACAAGAAAACATCTCCTGTATAAAGAGAACGTAACACACACCTCTAACCATGACAGTGGCACTCTGCTTGGTTTCATTGGCTGGGTTGCTGCTCACACAGTAGTAGCCCCCTTTGTCATCGCCTTGCACGTTTTGGACTCTGTAGGTTCCGCTCAGCTGTTCGCTCTTCTGGAAATGGAGATGCTTTTCTTTCTCAACCCGGTACCAGGTGAAGCTGACGGGAGGGGTGCCTCTTTGAACAGTGCACACGAGAGTCAGCTCCCCCCCTTCGGAGACGTCCCCCGTGTATGGCAACATGGACAGGTCTGGCTTCGACACGGGTTCTGCAGTGAGCAAACTGTGTGTTAGTCCCTTAGTGAATTAAACCGAGTGCTTTCCTTACTCCTGAATCCAACTCACCGATAAATTGAGTTGAATGTAGCAGCTGCTGCCCCAATCCTACGCTGGGAGATTTATTGTTTGAAGCATGGCAAACAAGATCCTTAACATCGGACTTCTTGTAGATGCCTGAAATGTTGAAGATGGCCTGCTGTCCCGGTATGCTCACCACCCTTTGTTTCGTTATTTTGCCGGGGCCAAACAGCGCGTAGGTGATGGGCAGAGTGCCAATGTCGCTGTGACACTGTAACTGAAAGTGCTTCCCAAACACCATAGTCCCACCCACAACACTAAGCACAGGCTGTGAAACAGGAACTGACATTAAGAAACAAATTAGTACAAAAGCAGAAGCAAACATAAAACAGACATTTCAAACACTGCACGACTCACCTTTGGCTTGAACAACGCATGTTTGGCTCTCCTTAACAAAGCTTTGGGTGTGAGAAGAAGCCTGGGCTTTGCATGTGTAGTTTCCATTTGTAGAGGGGTCTGCCCTCATAATGTACGTCCCTCCACTGGAGACTTTGATGTTGTCTTTATAGATGGAAAAGCTCACGTTTTCATTTTTGATCTTCTCAGGGACGTAAATGGAGACAGAGCAGGTCAACTTGAAGTTATCGCCCTCAAACACATCATGGGGCTCCTTGGCAAGCCCTGGTTGCGAAAACAGGCCTGTTGTAGGAAGTAAGAAAAAGTCAACCATTACCACATAGTTCTTCGGTGTATTTGGGTGAATTTAGGCCAAATGAAGGAATCTGGTACTTGCTTTGGACTGTGATGCTTTTGTAGGCTTCTTTCTGCACATTGCCCCACTCGGCTTTGCACACGAGTTCCCCAGAGTCGCCCTCCTGCACTCTGAACCTATGTTGGAGTTTGACTTTGCCTTGCTTGAGGACCCTCCTGTCCTTCGTCAGGAATACCTCGACATCCTGTAGGTCGATCGCTACCTGACAATCTACGGTGATTTCATCACCCTCGTAGACCACTGGTTCAGTTCGTATGCTCATGATGGGGACAATGAAGAGTGCTGCAAGATAGAACTCTGATTTGTCAACAACACACCTTTCCTAAAGTGAAGTTATATTGTCTTGGCTGCGTGTGGTTGATGTGATCACCTCTGACAAGCACTTGGACCTCGTTGCTGCGGTTGGAGCTTCTCTTCCCAGAAACCAGAGTGATGTCGTAGCTGCAGTACAGGTGGCTGTCTCCGGCGTTCCTTAGCATCAGCTTGGTCTCGGATGAGTTGACAGAGGACAGCATCCGTTTTAGCAAACGGGGTTCTCCTGTACTGGGTCTCTGGTAAAACTGGAAGATAAAAGATCCTCTCTCGTCCGGAGCAGTGCAGATCGCCTGGAACTCCTGATTGTCATAAGGTCCGGTCGTACTCAACAGAAGACTTGGGGTCTGGAGGCCTTAGGAGTCAGACAATAGAAAAAACAAGACAAAACAAAACAACACAGTGTTTATCCAGTGATAAGTCATGTTTGATGTGTTTGACATTGGTAGCTTGACATGAATGCATTCTTATATTCCTAAGAGACTTTATCAATGGTTGTACACAAAAAACAGCAACCAACACAGTTTAAACATTGAAGCATCTGCTGTGTGTGAACCAGAATGGAGACCATTCCCCTCCCAGTTCTTAGATTAGATGGTGACACACAGTAGGTATGTAGAATGATGTGGCTACTGTATCTACTGCGAAAGTGTAGCGCTGGATTCCCAGTCGCCAGCAATTGTTGTGATTGTTCAAGTTCAAGAAAAAAGTCATGTGTAATTGAATCTGGGGGAATTACCACATGATTTGAAGAAAACAAAAAAAAACAACAAAACTTCACACTATATGAACATTTGTTGAAGGTCTACTGTGATTTTAAAGATTTTAAAACCAATTCCCATGTCTATTCAGTCGCAAGTTTCTTAACATGACCCCTGACACTCACACAATAATAAAATATTTCTTAATCAAAATACTTGAGATTAATTATAGTTGTTGTCGTCACTCCTACCTGTCACGTTGAGTTTCTGATAGTTGCTGCCTCTTCCCTTTCTGCCAATTTTGACTTGGCATTCGTAGGTTCCAGTGTCGGCGACCCTGGCCTGGTCAATTTCGTACAGGACAAAGCTTTGTGCGGTAGTGGAAGAGTGGATGGGAACGTTGTCCTGTGTTATCTCAAATGAATTGGGCTGATGAAACGATCCGCCATGACTGATAAGGACATCGCAGCGGAGGGTCACCGGCGTCCCACTCTGAACTGTGTTGCCTGGTTGGATTGTCAGGTTCACTTCATCTATGGTGAATACTGTCAGGTCAAAGGTCACACGGACATACAGAACACACATTTGAGTTTGAGACATTTGAGACAGTCGTCATGTTCAAAGCCGACAACAGAGACTAAAGCAGAAATGCCAAACAGGAGTCAAAGAGACTTTTATCTTTTTTTTTTACCAACGAAGCAGCACTCGGGAGGAAGAAGCTCGCTGGCTGCAGAGTAAGCAGGAGCCACCGAAGGAAGGAACAAACAGTGCTTGACCCCCCCGCCCCCCCCGAGAGCAGTGTTGATTTATCTCAGCTTCTGCTTTCGCTCGGCGGCAACAACAACTTAGCACAGCCTCAACAGCTTCCAAACAAACACTTTAGCCACATCCTCAAAGTGGTGCTTTTAGTGTGAGCACGGCTCGGTGATTAGCATGGCAGATCCTCGGGGAGAGCGACTGCTTCTTTTGCCGGAACGTTTTAAGGCTCAAGCACAAAAAACGATAGACCGACGCAGGTGTCGTACACGCAAAACATATGTCTCAACATTTTGAGGAATATATTAATTTCTTGCATAATTTGCAAGCGCGTGCTTAGTTCAAAGTGAAACCAAAGAAAATGACAAGTTAAAGAAAATATTGTTAATTCTCGTGTTTTCCTTGATTTCTCACCAGATTTTTGATTAATTTGTGGATATGGCTTACACTTATTGCCTACATTTTAGCTGTTATATTCTCAGAACAGACACCACCAGTATCCTTGAAGCAGCAGTCACACTGTATTCCACAAAGACAGGCCTCAAATTCTGTCAAATGAGTCCAATGACTTCATCGTTCCCCAAATGAAACACAACCTTGCACTTTAGTTATTCAGTTCCCTTTCTTCATTTGTCAAGAATAAAACATTTTAGACTACTGGTTACCTTCAAATTTTCAATATGTATCATGTATGCCTTTTTGGCCACGCACTGAGTGGGTCCAATTAAAACAGGAGGTTGCAAATTCAGCTTTTGAAAACAATTCAAACGGGGGGAAAAAGATTCTTTATTCTGGCTAATGCGAAAGAAGCTTCACCTGCTACGACTAAAAATAGCTTCAATGAATCTTTCTGCAGCCTTGAAAATCTGCAGGAGGCCAGGAGTGCATCATGTAATTCTGCTGCAAAAAAATAAAACTCTTTTGTGGGCGTGCTGTAAAAATAACCTTCCCGTCTAATACAGTGAGGACTGTGCAGCCTCAAAGTGTCACAGTGCTGGAGAAATTACAACCCTGTAGTCCAACTGTTAAACAAGTTGAATGTGCAGAACGAGGCAGTTGTACTTACAATTCTGCCCGATGCCACTTCGCCCTGTTTTTTTTTTTTTTTTTTTGGGAGGAGAAAAAGTGGGAGAACAAAAAGACAACGTGAGTGATGAGCTTCAACTTAAAGACTATCCTTTAACCTCAAGGTAGGTCGGTCCTTACAGAGGCAGAGGAGGCTGACGAGAAGCAGCAGCAGGTTGGGGGGTCCGGGGTCCATCCTCGCCAATGACGGCTCACTGCTGTGAGATTAAGATGCAGCTGTGGAGACGGAAGGCCAGCGAGGCAGGCGAGAGAGGGGAGGGGACGGCCGCAGGAAGGCAGAGGAGGAGTGTTTCTGCGGGGGCAAAAACTCTAATATTTCTTTTGGTGTGTGTGTGTGTGTGCGTTGTTCCTCGCCTTATCATGCGCCCTCCTTGCGCCGCTTGAGCAACCAGGAAATGACTGCTATTTCCTCAGGAATACACCATCGACTCTGTTTTTATTAGTGTGTGTGAGAAGAGTGATTTCAACAATAATTCAGCCGCCCTCCGAGGAAAACCTCTGACCCAGTGACCTTGTCCAATTTAACTCGGCAGGGATTCGGTGTAGTCGGTTGTTGTGGTGGTGGGGATTCTGGCATCACTTTGACCACAAAAAAAGCCCAGTAAATTTACAAATGAATTTGCATCATCATCATGGTTTGTAGTTGCAGGAATTATTGCTTGTTCTTCTACTTATGCTTGTTCTTTTATTCCTGTACGGTGACCTTGAGGGACCGGAAGGCGCCCATAAATACATTTTATTCAAATCAAGAGCCCGTTCTTTACTTTCCCAAGCCCACCGACCCTTTCCTCTCTCTGTCCCGGGAGAGTTTTTCCCGACCCCAGTCTCCGTTTGCTAGCTCTTGTGGGAATGTCTCTGCTAATATACAGCAAAACCTGCTCTCTTTGTTAAAGTGGCAAGAGATTACAGTTAGTTACGTACGCACCGATCCCATGGGTGCTCCAGGGATTGAGCACCCACTGAAAAAGGTTGAGCACTCAGTGGAAGATAGCCGAGAAAAAAAAAAGAATATATGAATAAAACTACATCTTTAAAATGAACTGCATCTATATTAACCATGTGATTTTTTTCACAGCTCTTTGCGTAAACCCTTAGTAGTCAAGTCTGTGTGTTTGTGTGTGCATGTGTGTGTGTACAAGTGCTGAATCTTGTTAATAGAACTTTGGGTCCACGATGCAACCCTCAAAGATGATATATTTTGGGCACCCACAGGCAAAAACTTAAAGCTTCACTACATAAACTGAATTGAATTGTTAATGACCTCTATTAACGAACTGCAGGGATTCCTCCTCCTATTCCTACTCATCTATTAAGCATAACACTGCAGTATTTACAAGGGCATCGAGACACTTTTGTTTTAAGTCTCTATAGAAACCTGAGATGCTGAGATGCCGTTCCCTGGTATCAGTCCAGCAAATCTGTTCATGCTCTCGCCCGTTTGCAAGGGTTTTAACGCATTCGACCATTTGTGCTTCTGTTCGAGCCGGCCTTCGCTGCTCCTCACATGTGGAGAGCAATTGGAAGCGGGAGGGGACATCGTTTCCCTTTGCTGCTCCCACAGCCTTCAGTGTGATTCGTGGAGATCAAGAGGACCCCCCCCCCCCCCCCCCCCC
>CAESWR010001106.1:209562-221683 GCA_903171835.1 Mullus surmuletus | reverse complement strand
AAAGCATTATAAGAAAACAACCGATCTACGTCTCTTTTTAAAAACGAATGAATGAAAATGTGCAAAAATACAACTACAATCATTAGGTTTTAATTTCTTCTTTACCTACACTTTATTAAGTAATACAAAACAGTTCAATATCACAAACATTTCCCATACATCTTAATTAATATAGAAAAGCCACCGTTTTACCATCCGTCAACATCATTTCGAGGATGTTTGACTACGCAGAACCACCTTACGCGTACGTGGGCGACCAAAATAGCGTCTGAGAGCCTCATCATCTCAAGTGCTGTATGATAAACAGTAAAGAATCCTTGCAGTGCGTAACAGAGAGATTAGCACGCCGACATCCTGAAACATACCGGGAGCAATAAGGATATTTGCGTAGCTTCTCTCTCTCATTCCGTGAAACAAGAGAAAACATTTGCAAATTCTCCGAATGAATGAAAGCATCTGACTCAACGTCTGTGCCTTTTTAAAAATGGATTATGGATGAAAAAAAAACGACTGAGTGGGGAAAGAGAAATACAATTCTTCATTGAAGTGAAGGAGGTCAGATCAGTCTGGAAAATCGTGATAATGTTGAAAAAAACCCAACAAAAACAATAAAAACGAAACAAAAATCGCCCCAAAAAATCACACTTACTGCAGTGTTCACAGAGTCGCTTTTACACAATCAGTCAGTTCCCTGAATAGAGGCGTGCATGCGCGAGGGCACATGAATGTTGCAGAAAAAGTGTTTTCCAAGATACCAACTCTTCCACGTGGTTGGGCTCCCGTCCAAACATTTCGACTACACCGTCGACATTTACTCCATATTTTATAAAACCATGAGTTAAGCATGCTGCGGCCTTTACAAACAGCGGGATGCTTTGACTAAATGTTGAGGTTTCAGGCGACGCAAAGTGCAGCTTCATCAGCGGCGCGGCGGTTTAAGCTGGCTGACAAAACCGCAGCAAAGAGACGAGTGTTAGAGTGTTAGAGTGTTAGACTGCGAACATGCAGGTTGTGTCAGTCAGCCGAGAGAAAAAATCTTTGTTTTGGGCGAGTTATAATTGCTTTTTAATGTCAGCGAGTAGCGGCCATGCTTCAAGACTTTTTTGCACATTGTGGGAAGCGGTAACACCCGAGGCATCTACTACGAGTCGGGATGTCATGCCCTCGAATATAAGGATTTGCTGCATTTGACCAATCAGAGGCGTGGATGACCAGCTCAGAGCTAGTTACTTTACAATGAGAGATATTGCGTGGAAATATTTTCCCGACTAAAAGCTGCCAAAAGCTGGAAGGAATGCTACGGAACTGGCTGTGTTAATGTGTAAATTAGTGGGATTATGCATGTATACATGTGTCTCCTATAAATGTATTTGTATCATGCCATGTATGAACATTATTATTGACCCCATGATTTCAGATGCAAACTCACTGCAGCAAAATGGACTCGGGAGTGAATTAAATAAAGGAAAATTCAGAGTCGTCAGTGGGCTTATTATAATATCTTACGTCACCTGACGAGAAAATCTGCGCCTTTCACAGAGGATTTCATCTGGGAAATCAAATGAGTTATTGCGATCTTTGCACTCCCTCTATCACCTAAGCGCTCCCCTCACACGCCTGTCATGCATAAATCAGATTCCATCGATCTACGGGAAGCTCTGGAAGTTGGCGGGCCATGTTCCAGGAGAACTGATTGGTCAGTAGGCGGTCCTTATTGCCATTATTTCTACATGGTATTCTTCAAATTACAAGTAAAAAGCATATATGACGCAAACAGATAGAGCACACCATTGTACACCATCAGTCCTTGCATGTGTGTCGCTACTCGTGGTTATTACAACAGAAGTTATTGATGTTGTCGTCACACGGTGCCCCTCCATGCTGTACGGCCTCATTATGCAGAGATGCGTAATCGACACATATGGGCAGATGATGCCGGCGCTCCTCCATTTGCATCCGCGACATACATGCGGCTATTTGATGGATCACCCAAGAGGTGGACCCCGCCCGTAATTAGGACCCAAATGGCTTTACAGTGACTAATTATTGATGCAGCCAATATGTGACAGCGGCTAATAAATACCGGCGCAGGCGGGGACGGCGCAGACGAGGAGGCGCATTAACGATTCACAGGAAGCCGAGGGGGGGAGAAAGGTGAGGCGCGGAGAGTGGAAGAGGAGCCGAAGAAAATTGTATGTTGGCGGCGGCGGGCGCATGTTTCATATGCGGCTCGACCCCTGCGCCTTTTGACGACAGTGATAAATTGTCTCAATAATCCCGGCGCATTTCTTGTGAAAGAGTTCAAAGAAGACAGATATTTATTTCAGGTGTCCTCACACTGTTAAAAAAAGAAGAAGGAAGTGTGACCGTATGCTGTTTTAAATGAAAAAGCACAAAAAGCACAGCAGTCTCCCCCTAAGGCCCATCAGAGGTTAAAAAAAATGGAAGAAGCGTTCAAAAAGAGCAGAAAGTCCTCTGGGTGTAAGGAGCGATAACACAGCCGGATAATGAGCACACGCGTTGAAAGTCCTTCACTCATTCCTTGAAAAATAAAAAAAGAAACAGCGCCGTCCTCTTGGCAAATCAAAGCCGCGCTGCTCCGATTGGTTTTCTTTATCGAACAATACTTAAGGTGTCGTGTTTTATTACTCCCCGTCAAATTATAGTCACAATTTTGCCGTATTAAAACAAGGCTTTAATGCTACAGGCGGTTTACGCGTCACAGGCGATACATCAAGAGGACAAATCTAATTCAACCGACTTTTAGAACATTAAACAATCTCTTTAAAGTAATGCGCGGTGATGACATGGGGGCTGTTTTATTTATCACGTGGCATGAATAATTGGCGTTCTGTGACTGCATGAAGTGGGAAGGACGACAGGCCAGCCAGGAATTGTTCCGCGCCGAGAAAAAAAGGGGGAAAAAAACATCCTAATGAAGCTGAATAATTGATGATCTCATGTCAGAGTGGCTTCAGTGTAACCAGAGCTGCCCCGGTGTATTAGCTAACAACACCGCTGTTGTCACGGCTCCATCTCGCCGCCTCCCCCCCCGTCGCTATCAGTGCTCGCCCTGCGTCACGTCTTTTTAGATCTCACTTTTCTTTTCTGTCCCACTGCCTCTGTAATAAACAAAGATATATTATATCAGCAGCCCCAGAGAACCGGAACATATGCAATGCATTTTTTCTTGCTCTAAGTTGTTTTAAATTAACTCTAAAAAAAAAGAAAAAGATTTAAAAAAACATGCAGGGGTTGCTGATTTTGTAAACTCTCCCAGCGGATGCCATATTGTAGTTTATTTTACACAATGTTACACCATGCAAGCTGCCCCCCTTCATCTCTGTTATAAAGAGCAAGCTGCTCCATCAGATCGGCCAGCCGTAACGCTGGCTTTAATTATTAGGTTTAATCATTTTACTTTTCTTAAAACTTTTTTTTTCCGAGCACTTAATAGCTGAGATGTGATAAAGTGTGAGAATGAAGCAAAGTTAGACTAGCTAGATTTTTTTTTGCCCTTACAACCAATGAAAACCCCAATTATTACATTATTATTATTATTATCATTATCATATAACTAATGTACCCTGTTCTGTTATGCCTCTTTTTTGTTGTTGTACTGTTAACCGTGATGAATATCATCATATGTTAATTCGAGTAAAAACATTTTACAAATGAGAAAAGTTTGCCACAAGTTGCAAATCATTTTTTAATTGGATGAAAAAGCCAAACACAACCTTGTTTGCAAACTCTAATGCGTTCTATTTCTTGCATGAAAATCTAATTCATCTTAAAGTACAATGTAGTCAGCAGGAGTCCCTCAGTCTGAAATCAAAGCTCACAGACACTTTATGTCGCTTATTTATTGCTTTTTTCTTTTTTCTTTAAATTTTTCTCAAAGGGGCTTTGAGTTCTTTAGTAAAATTGGCCTATTCTTGTGTGCACAGCTCCTCCAGGATACACTCACAAATTCTATAATATCCCAGATATATGTTCTCTGTCTAGGAAGGCACAAGCTTTTGCATACATGTATACTGCAGTATGCAAATGTATTCCTCTAAGAGTGAATATGGTACATTCAGACCTGGTTGCTGCAAAAAAAACAATAACAAAACCCTAAAAAAAACTGAAAGACAGCAGTTTGGTGCAGATGGATTCATGTTTTAAGGGAATGTTCATTTTTGCATTGCAGAGCTAAAGAGCCAAAGGCAGATGTTTGCTTTTTCGGACCAGATGCATGCAAAGATATGAACCCAATCACCTGACAGACGCAGCCGGAGGTATCGTGTTCCAGCTCCCCTCCATGTCGGGGAATACTGTAACAGTGACAAGCCAAACATCAACTCTCCTCCTTACGAAGTCTTTCGGGTCTGAAGCTGTCAGGCAGAGACAAGCTGGAACCGTCTCCATGGTTGCATCAGAAGTGTTGGTACCAACGGGGAGCTCCGGAGCGCCGAATGACTCGGACATTCTGCGTCTCAGAGCTTTTTATTATAAAAAAAACCAACAAACAATGCAATCAGGGAATCATGTTAAGATGGTGATTGCATTTAGTAGCGCAGAAATGCATAATAAAGGCGGGATATTGACTGATTTGTTGGATCTCTGTAAACTGGTCTCGAAAGTGGTTAATGTCAAAGTGCCCAGAGACTCATATTAAAATGACTTGACGAATCAAAGCTTTAACAAATCGGAGCCATAAGCGAATCAAATGAAGGCGAAGGTGACGGGTAATTATCCACACGGGGTTGGGCTTACTGGGGCGGAGAGCCGGGCGATACCTCAGCCAGGTCAGCGACACCTGCCAAACGACCACTGGGAAGTCGAGACCTGATTAGCCGAACCTCCGTGACGATCTCCGAAAGCGCAGGAGAACCGACGGCAGCATCGCGAGCATATGGCGGCAAACACCAACACGCTGTGATGAAGATCAAGTTGTGTTTATCGGAGCTGTGCCGAACCAGCAGCTCATTTATCACGTCCTAATTTGTACGCTGCCCCGAGCCATAAACGTCTGGGTGTTGTACTTAATGTCAAATAAGAGAGAAATACTCGAGTGAAAGAGATGAAAGTTTCTTTCAACAGGCGGTGTAAAGAGACTCGGCGCCTGAAATAAATCCAACGCCGTTGCGGGCTCCGGTTATTGGTTATGCAAATAGCGTAATGATCGTTGTTTATCCTCAAAAACAGACAAAAGCATTAGGAGGATGAATGAGTCAAAGACAGGAGAGGAGAGATAGGATAGCCCCCCCCCCTCCAATTATTTCCATATGTCCTATATTTCATCATTCTCATTATAGAGTTCATGTGACACGAGTGCTTTGGGGAAAAGGGTGGAGAGATGATATTCAGGTCTGTTTGATGTCGTAGTCATGTCAACACAGTTTCTGCCAGCTGCCTATGAAGAGGATTTTCCCGGCGGATGCGGCCACGACGGCAATAAGCATGAAGCATGAGCGCCGGAATCTGCTTGGCGGACCATTCCTGGGCTTTAAAGGGGAAAAAAGGGGGGGTGGAACGCAGCAAGACCTCTCCCAAAGTGATACAGTCGTCGGAGGTGTCTTACGATACCGATAATGCAGCCTTGAGTATCGGCCGATATTGATCCGATCTCAGCGCGAATCATACATACTTTTATTGCTTACTTTGCAGTATGGAATGTTAGAAAAGGCTTGATCAAGTGATATTACTCAAACAAAGAACTATTGTCAGCAACAGTAGCTATGAGAAAAACTGATTATTATTAACCAACGGGTGACATAAAGAAGGAATGGACTGTGTGTATCGGCGTGCGTATATCGGAAATTTCAGATGCATGCCGATATAATCCGATACTTTTTTCGATCAATATTGAATCAGGACACGCCGAATAATAATTTGTTAACCATTTGTTATTGAGAAAAAATGAATAATAAAAGGAATAAAAAGAGTCGCACAAACCGCACCAAAGGCGCTCTGAGGCATCTGGCGGGATGAGGGAAAGCAATTAGCTGCGGTAAATTTGTTTGGAAAGGAAAACAAATGAGAATCTTGATAACTGTGTGACTCTGGCAACTCTCTAGAATTAAATATTTATGGGGGGGGGGTGGGGGGGGGCGATATTGGCATTGACGTCAAACATGTAGATTGAGTAATTTGATGATTGAAAAGAAAAAGAAAACAGGCAGTGAGGTTTTACACTGCGACGGAGAAAAGTGATGGCAGAAAGAGAAAAGTATTCACAAAAAAAACCCTCCAAAAGTGCTTCTTCACGCAAATAATATAATTGCGTACCTCAACAGCAGTTACATTTTAAAAGCTTATTTCCGGAATCGTCACTAGATATTTGGTGCGGCGGAGTGACGTTAATGGATGGACCACCCGAGCCGCTTTATTTAGCGGGTCAAGTGAGGATGTCATCACGTGGAGTAAATCAGACGGCTGTCGGTGGCGAGCATGTCAGCGCGGGAAACAAAACCATGTTAAGTGCAGCATCATCCCACGCCGGCGCGCCGAGCTCCAGACGAGATCCTCGCGGCTCCCGGTGGTTCAGACCAACATAAAATGTGTTTCATGAGCCGAGGATTAATCCCTAAATAGGTTTTGTCCGTTTGCGCGCCGGGATCTTGTCCGACGGCGAGCTTCGGCAGACGGGAGCGGATTTGAAAGCCATCAGTCTACGCTGAATCTTTTTTTTTCACGCGCGACGGCTAGCTTTGATCTAGAGCATGTTTATGGATTATCCTCCCTGTCTGCCGCCGAGAAGTGTCATCTAAATGTCAGCGACGCTTCGGAAAGACAAATTGAGGGGCCGCGCATGAGGTCGCATTTTTTGGGTTAGGCCCCCCCCGCTGGTCGGGTTCAAGAGTTCAAGAGCAGGCAGGTGTGATACGCCGTCAAATGTTCTACTTTAAAAACAATCCATCTCTTACTCAGTGTATTAGATGATTTCTTGTACAGAAACGGCTACTCTGGGAAAATAAAGCTGTGTTTCGTGGCTTCAATAATAACACACATACTTTCAACGACAGAATGGAGAGTAGATTTTGGATTTTGTTTTTGGGGGAGCCGTCATTGTCACGGTTTGATCCGCGACAGCTCTGGAAATTCTAATTTGGGTCAATAAAACCTTCTGTGCAACTACAACTAACAAGTGTGTTTGACCATGATGTCACTGAGAGCGTTGGTTTCCAATCATTGGTTTGCTCTTCATGCAGCCACGTAACAGAAACACCGTGGAAATGTATTTCTTTTCCAACAGGGAAAATAAAGGCGAGCAAATATCTGGCCTTTATAACACAATACTACATTATTTTTTTTTACAGTATGGCCTGACTGTGCACTGTCGCCCACCTGTCTCATCTGGCAGATTACTGCATCCATAGCCGGCAGGACGCACCACTCCAAAAGGTTTGGCAATAATTCTGCGACTTTTTGTCTTTCTTTTTTCTTTTGGGAACCGCTTGGGGCTTCGCGTTTCATCTTCACTGTTAACGTTACAACTGCGCTTTGAATTTTGCCACAGGAGCGTTGCCGGACTCTGACGTCAGCTCCGCGAGGAGAGATGTGACGCACGCTCTCCACACAGGTCGGCCGACTCGAGAGGTTTTTGGTGGTTTTGAACAGGAAATGTAACTGACAGCAAGTGAGGAACATGAGAAGAAGGAAGGTTCTAAAAGGGGTTGATCTCAGAATGACAGAATCTGATCCCATCTGGCTGTTTTACTCACTTTTTGCACTTGATGAAGGATTCCAAATCACACACTTCCTGGGGAGTCTCAACATCAGTACGGAGTGGCCAAGTCCCGCCCCTTTCCGTAGACCCCCATGGGAAGTATGAGATCGTACAAAAATGAATGGGTTTCATTGGAGAGAAAGTAATTATTTTCTGGTCCCAGTCGTTATAAGCCCTGCATTACACACATGTTATTTGTAGATGTAAATAATAGTTTTTCATGTCGAGAGTTTGACCTTTTATTGTGCAATTCCTCAGTAAAGGCTGTCGAGAAAACATGAGATGGACTACATGTTGCATATGTGAGGTCACGTCATCACCCTTTACCTCCGCTTCTCCCCATCTCCACTGAAACTCTCCTTATGCACCGACTTATAATGATTTTCACCTCTTTCGATCATGGAAAAGGCGGTGAAGAGGAGCAGAGAAATCGCCATGTCGGTTCCAGAGTTCCACAATTCAGACGGGACCAGAAAATACTTTTATCTCTTTATTGACTCTCTCTCATAAAAATGTGTTTTTGGGGACCAATGTACCGGAAACAGAAAGGCGGGACTTTGCTGTATATTCACTCTGTGGCGCTCTTATTTTGACAGTGTCATCCGAAATTGTGCATTTTTTTTTCAATAGTTCTATCTGTGACCGCTCAGGTATCTGCTTGCTTGTTTGGCTGCTTGTGCCTTTTTTGAATGTTGACCATTTTATTGAATAAATTAGAACTGAATACTCATATATTTTTGTATCACAGTTTCGCTCCTTAGTCACTTTAGCTCGGGACATCAATCAAATATTGGACTGTCAACAGAGTTTGACTTCCTGTTGAATTGTGGTTTTAAGGAGGAGAGTACATAAGGTTTTCACACTTCGTCCTTGACACATCGGAAAATAAAGATCTATTATATTATTTGTGTCTGCATCAATCAAAGTTGATGTTTTCCGGACATTTTGCTTCGCTGCAGCTTTGGCTCTGGCTGGTTTACTGCTCCGACCTTAGGGGGCGTCGCTAACGCACAGCCGACAAATCAAACCGCTCTTTTCGTATCCACCGCCGTGAACATCTACATATTTTCTAAAATGTGTAACCGTTCCAGGATAGACCCCCCCGCTGACCTCTGCATGACTCTGGGAATCTGCCAACCTCAGTGCAGCTGGCACCGGCTGACTCAGGGCCCCATCATGAAAACATCACATTTAGCAGAAAAATGTCATTAAAAATAATGTTGCTCCATGTACAGTGAGAGGATAATGGATTTTTAGTGCACTATTGCTCCGCGGTGCGCCCATATCTTATTCAAACCTCGGCTCAAAGTGTTTTGTGATCATCAGTCACTAAAGCCATGGCTGATGATGGATCAGTCCACAGTCTTCTTATTATTTATGCTCACATACGTATTCATTCCATCCATTTTTACCACCGAGATTTCTATTTACCAGAGCTAAAAAGAAGCGCAAATTAATTCTTCAAAAAGGTTATATGGGTTCAATAATTTTTCAATAGGAAAATAGCAGACAATATATTTTTTCAGCCTCATTTGAATTTAATTTTTTCTGAAGCATCAATATTTAATATGATTATATTATAATTGTTATTGTATCTTTAAAAAAATTGCCATGTCACATTCATCACCTGAGAAAATAACTAGTACATTTAGTTTCAGCCCGAAATGTAACAGGTTTCTGGTTCTATTTGGGCAAAAAAGTAAAAGTAAAACGGTACATTCACAAAACTTTGACACAATATGCGACGAAAATTGAGTTGATGACAGAATTCATACTTGAAATGGTGGCTATAACTGCTTAAACATGCAAATTCTGGATAAAATACGAAAGGTTTTGTGTTTCCAGCTTCCTCAGTGTGTGATTACTGCAATAGATTGATTGGAATATTAATCCCAATAGGAGCCCTTTATGATTTTTCAAACCACAGCCCACTGTGTCATTTAGACATCACGTGTACCATTATTATGCTTTAACCGTATTATTCTAAGTCTTTTTCCCTCTTTTGAACGATGAATAACAGTTTGCCCACAGGGACGCGGTTGCTTTGTTCACAACAAGGAGGATTCGTCCTTGTTACAGTCGCATCATGTATTCATTTTCTCTTTTATGCAAGGATTGATTTCCAAATAGATAATGTAATCTCTGCCACTGTACTTCAAGGACAGAACAGCAGAGACGAGTACATGTTCTCACCGTAACACTTTCAATACCACCTCTAACTAAGACTTTACTGCTTATTTGGACTCAAATGCTCATGCCGTGGCAACCCATATAAAAATATTGTTTATCTCAGGCAGCTTCTTTTATGGCCCCAACATCCAAGATACAAGCGATAATTAAACCGTCGCTATCCTAACTTCCTTTTTTTAAGTCAGTAATATAAGTGAGGCTTCCTTGAGGAAAACTAATTATGCTTTGTTGACGAGCGTTCGCATGATTTATGGGAGAGATGGCTGCTTCTGAGTCGTTTGTTATCTTTGATGTGTGATTTAAAAGAACGGGTGGTAATAAAAATCGGAAGAAATCAGTTTGGCGGTATCTTTGATTTTTTCTTCGCAGAGATTAATTATCGCTGTGGCGAGGTGGTTTTTGAAATGACTTGCTTAATTAAAGAGGTTGTGAATATTTGTGAAATCATCCCAGGATGTCCAGGACAGGATTCTCCTTTCCATCCCGCCATCAGTCGTCCATCCTTTCCATAATATTTGTGTTACTTTATTAAGATACAGTCATACACATGAATGGCCTTTATATTAATACAGTTGGTGTTAATATATATAGATTCTTGCTCATACCTGCTCACTTTTACGGTTTTAAATACGGAAATGATAGGTGATTTACCTTTAAATGCACTCTCAGCGCTGCCAGGTTTGAGGTGGCCTGAGGCAGACGTGAACTCGGGGGCTGTTTAGCATCTTGCAGGTCTCCAGAGGGGCCGTAAAGAAGAAAAGACTGACAGGTTTTTGAAAGCGTTCTTTGCATCTGCCTAACAAACCTGAAAATTGTCTCAGCAGCAAAAAAAGCGAATATGACATCCCTTTACATTCTTTTGGCACATGAGTCATGATACGCGCTTAACAAGTTCTCAAAGTTATGCTCAATCACACTGAAGCCTCAGATAATGATCGCGCTGCGCTGACAGCGATGGAAACATTACATTTAAAATGCCGCAGACTTCATGAAAGCAAAAAAACAGCTACAAAGAAGGGTATCTGCAATGCATCACACTTCCAGGCCTTGCATGTCACCTTCAGACCTTTCTCACATGTTGGGGGGGCTGGAGCGTGAAAACACCAGGCTTTTAAGGCGGACCCCTGCTGTTTGGCGAACCCGCGAACATGCCTCTAATGCTACATAGCGGTACAGCAATGCATGAAAAGGTGTACATTTTAACGAACTTTGCGGCACAGATGGAGCCTCTTAGCGGCCCCAGCGGCTCGTAAGCATGCAACACAGGCGCCGTGGGGGAAGCGCCGCCGCCTCCTGATTGGCTGCGACGGCTCTTCTAAATTCTCATTGTGCTGCTTTGCGGCGGCGAGTGTGCACGATGCCTATTAGAGGGAAAAACCCTGCGTGAAATAGAACAGGTGCTTCATACACTTTGGATGCAGGGCGCAAGAGTGTGTGTGTGGGATAGTGTGTGTGTGTGCTTGAAGGCATAAAGAAACAAAATCCAAATGTTCTGCCTTGTTCATTGTTGAACCATCTTGTAGGTCATCGCAAGGATAATTAAACACTGTTCTTTGTTCGATACAATCTTCTCCCGACGAAGTTGACACAGAGTTATTTAGAGTATCCCTCAGGCAGGCAGGAGGATGAGGAGGAGGACGAGGAGGAGGCGGGAGAAATGAATGCAGACAGAGCCTGATTTTTTAAAAAAAGAAAGAAAAAAAAGCACAAATATCCCTGACCTTAACAGCTACCATGAGCTTTTAAAGCTTCAAGAGGAGCACAACCGGACGGGACGCCTGGAGATGAAACAATAGTAAATAGCTGCATGAATAACGAAGTTCACTGGATGTGTGTGAGCGCGGGAGATGGTGGGTGGTAGAACCCTGGAGGTCGCAGTTTATTTATATTTCGATGTTTATGCCTATTTCCATTTCTCCGTCTCTTTCTCTGCCACCCCCCCCCCCCCCACACTTACCGCTCCCTTCTCTCTCTCCAGGAAATAAAACCTGAGGCTCTCATCTGCAACATCAGCAGCGGCAGCAGCAGAGGTGCTTTTTGTCATTTTGACAGGAGGCAGACTCACTATACAGTAGGAATATAGGGGGGCTATTATCCCCTCGCACAACGCACACAGAGCTCACAGTGGAAGCAATTTCATACATGGAGATATACTGGAACCCGAGTCCATCCATTTCCATACGAGAGACAGAGGGAGAAAACAAGCGGGGGGTGGGG
>CAESWR010001106.1:194416-207313 GCA_903171835.1 Mullus surmuletus | reverse complement strand
AAAAAAAAAGAAAAAGATACATCAACTCATGGATCTTTGCACAGTTCAGCAGTGCAAAGCTTTGATGTATTAATATGTGTGGGTTTTCCATTCGTCAATAGCCTTGCGAATGTCCTCACTGAGTGAGCGAAAGCATCTAACCGATGTCTGAAAGGACCTCTCAGCTTAACCCCCCCCCACCACCACGTTCTCCAAGGACGTCCAGAGCGTGGTTCTTTTGTCGCTTTTCATTTCTCGCACAAACGAATATTCAGACGGCTTCACATAAAGACGCAGTCCGGCTCGCCAAAGCGGCTCCTTTAGTGTATCGAGTGTGGGAAGGTGATCACTGTTCCGTCCAAATGCTACAAATCTATGAGAGCATCGTATTTCGGCGACTGTCACTTGTGTTGTTTTTGTCTGAAACGGAGGGTGGTTCCTCAAACTGTTTTTTTTCATTGCGTATGTTTGAACACGTGTGCGCCGCTGAATTATTGATTCATTTGCAAGGAGACGAAAGGTTTGCTGAATGGATTTCCATCTTATTGCATCACGTGCCACAGTATAGTGTTGTAGTCAAGACCGCACCAACCGAGACCAAGACATTATCAAGATTGGAGAGTATCGAGACCATGACAAGACAAAGACATTTTGAGGTCGAGACCACGACAAGACCAAGATCTGTATATATCAAAGAAAAATCACAACAAAACAGAACAAATTTGAATTTAAAATCAAGTTTGCTTTTACATAAATGCAACAGGAACATTTCTTTTCAGCCACGTATTTTTTGATAATTTTCTTGAGCATTTTGATGCTTTGCCATCTATTTTGACTCATTTGCAAGCAATCAAGGCTTTTTTTTTGTTCATATCTGTTGTCTTAATCCACTCTGTAAAGGGGGGCGTGTCACTCCGGGTGTCACAAAGACTGCGTGACACCGGGAAGGCAGCAGCTGCATTCTTCTTTTCTGCAGACCGAGACAAGACCGAGTAAAAATGTATCCGTTTCCGAGACGAGACCCTTAAAAAGTCGTCTTGAGTACTACAACAATAGTAATTACAATGTCGCCCTCAGTTCTCTCTTTGCCTTGTCTGCGACCCGTCCCTAAGTGGCGACGAGTGGGCTTTACACGATGCACGCCCCTCTGTACAGTGGCCCCTCATTACACATCGTGCTGATGTAGGTGAATTAAAGGGATGAATTAAAGCTGTGTTAAATAAACGGATGGGCGACACACTGCCCCATATATCCACAAGGCCGGACGTACAGTAGATACGGGTCGACGTAGGTGTCGTAACAGTCTGACCCAATGCCGAGCCACGACAGCTGCTGCACCGTTACGTCAATTAGCGTGACATAAATTTGCCTCTGTAATTTATTTCTGAGTATTTCCCCCACAGCGAGAATAGAAGCTCTCAAAAGAATAAACTGGAATCAAGAGAAAATTACAAATAATCTGCTTTTTTCTTCAGTGTCATCAATTACTCAAGTGGTTTCTTAAGGTTATAATCAATTAAATATACTGCACTTTTTCACAGACACTTGAAAGGAAATTTTTATGCTGGCCTGCACGCTCACTTGTCAATGAATTATGTCGAGAGGCGTTCTTAATATTTTGCCCGCCTTAAATGATAAAAAACACTGTGGAATAATATATTAGGAACATCTCTGGCTATCACCTAGCACATAAAAAAATAAACCAACACTCCTTGTCTTAGACCCGCATACATTTTTATCTCGGCATGCCTCATAAACTGGCAATGAGGGGACATTTTCTGGAATGTTAACTGTAAAGCTGTTAATAAAAAATAATAAAAGCCACATTCTGTCTGCTCCGGCGAAGGCCGATTTCACTCCGGCTCTAAGAAAAGGTATGACGCTTCCAACAAATAATGAAACCAAATCTCTCTCTTGGCTGCTAAATTTATGCTCTCATGGTGTACTGTTAATATCGCACCAGGGACATCACACTTTGGCCAAAATAGTGCCGCTGCCAAAAGGAAACACCTCCTGCTCAAAGCCAAGAAAGATATTGTGTGTGAGTGAAAGGGGTAATCTTTATTATGAAAAAAAGAAAAAAAAGAAAATCAATGATGTAAGTATTAATTTGCTTGCCGCACTGTGATTTGTATTTTAACACAGACCTTTCCATTCTCCAGCACAGATGTGATTGAACCTTTCATTCTCCAAGCAAAGGAAATAAATAGAGTCCTGGCACGTCGCTCTGATGAGGCTCCTGACACCCCAACACGGGCGCCGCCATTACCGTAAAACACACTGAGCACCGAGGTATATTAAAACGTTTACTCTCTTGCATTCCTCCGAGTGAATGGCCCGGTAGATCAATACAATCTCGGCAGAGCACACGCTACCTGTCGGGGGGTTTACGAGCACCATCGCTTGACTGATAATTTGGAGGGGCTGCGGGAATCCCTCGAGGTGGCGGTAAAACCCTCAAGATTAAAAAAAAAAAGGAGAAAAGTTAAGAATAAGGATCCATGTCTCGCATTGCCGTGACGTAGAGCTTTGTTGTGACATAGTAGCCGGGCTTTGAGGCTGTGCCTTGCTTTCGACAACAATCAATCACTTGCAATCTCTGGTAGATTGATTATTTCCCCCAAGTTGCAGCCTCTGCCTTCTTATTAAATTTGTTCATCTGATTTCAGTCAACCTGGAAGCCACGTTCACCTGAAAAATCCACATATTTTTATGCTACATCAACAAAAAAGCCTAAAATGCTTGAAGTCAGTGGAACTAGTTTCCTATGCACAAAGCAACATGTGCTCGCTCTTTTTTAAGTGAAGAAAAATGCAGATGCAGAGGTTATTTTACGCTGTTGAATATATTCGAACTTTGTGTTCTGTTTTGTGATCAATTTCTTTGATGCACACGGTCTTGATCTTGTCTTGGTCTTTTGCACCCTGCGCTCTTGGCAAAGTCTTGTTCTCGTTTTTTTTCCGCGGCCTTGACTACAACAAAGTCTTACTTACGTTTCATCCACAGATCCGATGCTGAACTGCGGTTCTGAGAGCCAACAATAAATATAAAATCAAAACCATATTTCAAATCACCCCTGTAGCTCCACCACCACCGCCACAGGCTCAAAGCGGGCGGGGCCAAACGGTGACCTCTGAAAACCACTGAGCGGACTCGGTTGAGTCGTGATAATGGATGATTAAAATTCCACTTGTTAGCCGAGGCTATAATGGGGATTGTCTGGAATCAGGACAATGGGAGCAGACTGGAAGTGCACGCGGTGGATTATGCTCGCAGGTGGGAACGTGCACGGCGAGCACATGGAAGCGCCGGAAAGGGGTCAGACAGACGGGGGATGACGTGATGATTAAAAAAAAAAAGATGGAAAAAAAGAAAAAACAGGTGCAGGTGATGAAAAGAGATGGAGACACGGTACCTGATGCGACATGCAGGCAAACAAAGAAGGTGTCGGTGCAGTAATTTACCACCGAGTGAAAACTTTTGCTCTATTCGATTGTGTGGAGCTGATGGAATTACACTCGCTCGACAATAAGGTTGGCATCTTGAGAACGCCTTTGCCCTGCAGATGCCAGGAGTCTACAGTGGAGCCACAGTCTCCCAGTTGGACGTCCATATGCTTCTGACTAATAACTGGCTCCAGTCTACACACCGTTCCAGCCTCCCTGACTGACAGAGGGCCGGAGGCTCCCCGTTGTTCCAGATGGCGAACTTCAAACTCCCACGACACACTGGTCGATTATTCCAAGTGGCTAAATGGCCACTGAAAGACAGAAAGGAGTGTGTGTGGGAGTTAGGTCAAGCATCAGCAGGCGTGTGGAAGTGTGAGTGTGTGAGGCATGACACTGGTTTAGCCATGACAATCTATAGAAGTATGTGTGTGTGTGTGTATGTGTGTGTGCTTGAATATCTTTTTAGTTTATTTGGCTGATTTCTGTTCTTGTGTGGACTCAGTGAACTGGATATAGAGGTGAATTAGAGGTTTGGAAGTCAGATTGTGTTACTCTTAGACAGGATGTGACTTAGGATAAGCTCAGCTAATATTACCGGACTGATGGCTAAAGTTGTACACTCACCCTGAAGTTAGATTTCTCATTTTCAAAACAGCACACAGCAGAACATTTTATTAAAAAACAAACGTTCCAAAACAGCGAGACATCCATGCTATGATCCAAACTTCAGTCCAAACGCACCATTTTCAAAAACGTAAAACCTAATAACACAGAATTGAAGATTAGTGAGCTCAGAATTCCTCGTTGGGACTACTGACATTGTGCAAATGAGTGCCCACTTATTTAAAGCATTTAATCTCAGCCTCCCATCTGTTTCTATTGCAACCAGAAACGTGACCCTCTCAGCTCGCCGGTGTTCTCTCCGTTTGTTTGAGCAGGTCACAATGCTAAGGGCGGGATAATGCATTGCTTTGGTTAACTGTGTCATACTCGCTACTCGAGTTGAGGAGGGATGAAGGGGGGGGGGAGTGTGTGAAATAAAAATAAAATCATCCCCCTTCTAAAATGCCCATCCCCCTTTCCACCCCTTATGTCATTTTATCAATGGACGTGACAGGAGTATCTGACACCTAACATCCATAACACGCATGTTGTTTAAGGAGTATAATCATTATCTTTATGCTTTAACAATAATCAAAAAGGTACAGAGATGGTCTCCCACCTTCTCCGCCCTTATCAGCACAAATTATGTCCCCATATGATAAACTCTACCATCCCCCCGTTTTCTTTTTACAACTCGAGTACTGGTCATAACTGATTGCATGTTCAGACCTCTCAGACTGAAATCGCTGATATACACCATCTGGAAGCCACAGTAATCATGAAAAGGGGATGCAAGAAATAAAATGGGAGGATGCTGCTTATTTACATTGCAAGGCTCATCATGGCTCACCTCGTGTTTCCAAAACAACATTTGTTCACATATTTGAAGGCCTCTCCATGTTTTTCTTCCCAACCAAACAGTCTTCATCCCATCATTGTATTTCATTGATTTGTAACATGCAAAGCAAACCAGCAAATGGCTTTTTCTGGCTGTATGGGTTGGAGGACTTGTTGGATTTGACAAAAATAAATAGATAAATAAACAAAATCATTGCATACCAGATTTGGTTTCAAAAGATCGTGGGGAGCTTTACTCTTGTCCTGAATGACTGCGTCTTTGAAAACAAAAATATGGAAACTATATAGAAAGTGGCAAACAGCTCGGAGGCAGAGAGGCTGCGTGGGTGATGAGATGGCAGAGCTTAGGTTGAGCGCCCGCTCAGGAATTCCCTTTGACTCATGGAGTGGAGAGCTTGAGGAGGAGATCACGTAGGCTCATATTGAAAAAGAAATGGCTCCGTGACTGCTTGCTAAGAGAGAGTCATGAGCAAGGTAACAAGGAGGGGAAAAAATGGGTCTCAAAGACGGGTCTGACTGTATTGTGCTTGAATAACATATTCACATCAAGCCTATATTACCCCATCCGTCCATGAATAATTCATGCTCAAAGTTTTTACGGTTAACTCATGCAAGCACAGTCAAACATAGATTGAAGTCTAAATCGCAAACAAATCTTATCCCACATCACCGTGACTCATTGCATTTTTCTCATGCTTCACGCCGCCTCCCCGGCCTCTTCATCTCTGTCCTCTTTCCCCTCTGAAGAGCTCTGGAGCGGGTTGAGATCCACCTACAGAGGAGTCAGCATCACATCCTCTTCCTCTTCTAGGGCTACTTAACACTTTCTTTTAACTCACCGAGACAAGCGTCAGGCCTGACGGGGGCCGGACCGCTCAAGGTCGGGTGTTTTTCTGGCGCGGACTCAGCTGGTCTGATGAGACATAACCGGAACGATTGAAAACACAGCATCCGCAAACTGTTGGCAACATATCGGCGTCTATGAGCGCTCTGCGGCATGTGCGGAATGGTGATGGGCTGCTGTTGCCGTGGGGAACCTGTGGGGGGAGTTCCTCCTCCTGCAAGTCCTGATGCAGCAGAGCATGGAGACGGCACTGCTGTAAGGAATCAACGCATTCAGGCAGCAAAGAGGAGAGCAGAGCGGGTTGATTAAATTTGTATGCACACGCTGCTGTACATTGGAGCCTCAAATTTAGATCAGCTTGTGTTGTCAGACGGCAGAGCGGAACAAACTTTCCTCAATGGGCATCATGTGTTTTTTGTGAAATAAGCTCCTTTATTACTTCACTAATGTTGGTTGTATGAATTTAAAATGTTAAAAACATACACAAAATAAAGAGGGTATGAATGACACTGAATGAAAACATGCAGGGATCCTCTTCTTGGTCAGTGTGTTACATAACTGTCTGCCTCCCCCCCCCCCCCCACCACCACACACACGTTTTAATCCGTGGCTTATCTCTGCTGAGTCGTAGCCAGAACTCACCATGTGTGTGTGCACGCACGTGTGTCACATGCATTATGCTTGCATTGGAAAGACCCCCGCTGCGGGCTAATGCATTCTGTATTTTTACAAAGGATATAGAAATGTTACACATGTACGTGAGCATGCTAATCACACCCAGACAGGCTGAGAACACAAATGCACGCTCTCACACTTGGCCTAATCAAGCGGATGTCATGTCTGCATGGTAATGGGGGTTAATGTCAGCTGAGCCGGAGAAAAGGACCACAATGGTAAACGACATGTAATCTAATAGCTGCTTTACATTGAGTTAAAGCACACTGGGAAGCAGAAGACGCCAATAACAATCAGTTTGCAGTGTTTATGTTGATATAGTGATTAACTAAATTGCTAAACTCAAATAACTGATGTATATGCATCACCTAAAAACAAACATTTCAAATGGTTTCCCACCTTAGCAACATAAAAAAATAAATAAAGCCTTTTCGCCCCTCACACTGACCAGGCCGGAGGTCAGTGTGTTGCCAGTTGGGAGGTCGACCCCCAACTGGCCAAAGAGGCATAATAAGGGATGCGGCCCAGCTGTGCTCCCTGCCAAGAAATCCCACAATCCCTCACTGGTCAAGGTGCAGCCATGCCTATCTACTTCCTCCCAGCATTAGTCTTTCACATGCTTCACTAAGCCTTTTTTTTTATACTACAATTACTACTACTAAAATAATAATAATAATAATGATGGTAAACTAACACTTTTGTCATAACATTTAAAAAAATATGTACCAAGAATTCAAAAACAAGTTTCAAGCATGGGCAGTAGCTTATGAGATATTTTTATTTAGATGGATGAATTCATGATTTTTTACAACCTTCTGCTCTGTATGTCTGCAAGGAAAATGACCAGAAATCGATCATTACTGTCTGCAAACTTGCTAAGTCCACCAATTTCCAGTTTTGGGAGTTTGAAGTCAAAAGTTCAGGGAGTCTTTTGAAAGGCACCAACTTCACTCTTAAACTCCTCTGACAACAGTCCTTTCAAGAAATGATAATGCCAAATGAAATATTCAGCTCTGATGTGCCACAAACTAGAATGTATAGCTGAAAAGTTCTCATAAATTATGAATCACGTGCCATGTAGGATAAATCAGACACACAACTTGGTCGTTTTGAAACACTGTGTATTTTTCTTGTTTTTGGATGTCGTGACCTTCAACTTTAATCTGCCACAGGTCGTGTCTTCCTCTCCATCTCTGTCTGAATGGGCTCTTACCCTCTTATCTCGCCGAGAGCGCCTAAGCCCCTCAATCCTCTCATCTCTCCCTGATGATGACAGAGCCCTCAGAGACTCACACCATCAAAGGCTCTGGAGAGGAAGGCAATGAAACACAGGGAGCACAATTTGGCAGCCTAAATTGGCTCGCCCAGGCTTCTTTTAAATGTGTGCCTTTGTACAGGTCTAATGCTAACAGCTCATCATTAATCCCTTCATTCCCATTCCCTACCACGCCTGACTGTGCCAGCCTCCAAACAATCCAGTAAGAACCTGAACACTGTAACGCAGGATGTGGGCTTCTGAAGGGTAACCCGGGTCATATTAGCGGCAGCGGTGTTTGCTCAACTAGATATACGGATCAAATGAAAAACTTGCGGTTATCGGGGTTTTTGCTGAGTATGGAATGAAGCACCCGACTTGACCCTGGAAAGTGTCGACTTTATGATCTTACGTTGCAGAAAGGCCCGTCACTATAATGGACGATATATTATCCCACATATTATTGCTGATAGACAATATTATTGCCAACGTTATTTTGAGATCATTTTTTAATGATTTTAATGATTTTGTAATGATAATATGGCAGAATAATCCCCTTAAAAAGCAATATACTGTAATTTCTCAACAATGTTTCACATGTGTAATGTCACAACTTTTCACGAGGCTCACTGTGTGTCAGTGCCAGCCGCCCCGCCTCCCCCCAATGACACAAAGAGAGTTGATGACCGACAGGAGGGTTCACTCCATTCATTCCTCCATGGAACCAACGCGCCCAGGTGCTGAGACTGATGCACAGAGTGAACCCTCTTGACATCCAGCCAGACGAGGAAAACAAACACGCCTGCACATGGCAATATATTGAGGCTGGCAAAATCATCGGGTTTGTTGTCATTTGTCGCATGATTAATGATTTATTGATTATTGTGACAAGCCTGGATGCAGATCATCTGGACCCCATTTGCACCCGATAGCGTTAATGCATCCCTGTGTTTCATTGAATGAGAATGCAATGAGTGGTGTGTGTGTTTCAGTGGAAAACATTCAGAATGAGCCAAAATGAAGCGAATCTGCTGGCAGGGCTCTCGAGGAGATGTCTTCAGTGTGTGTGTGAGTGTGTTTGTGCGTGTGTGTGTGTGTGTGTGTGTAGAAACAAATGGCAGCTGCACTCATTTGGCTGTTCGCTTATTTCTTTCTGCATCCCTCTTCTTCCTGTCAGGTAAAGGCTCATTTGTGCTCAACACTGAACACTGGTACAAATGGAACCTCCTGTCGGCTCCCTGAATTTGTTCCGTTTTGTATCCGAGTGCATTTTCAGAGAGCTTTAGGTTGTGGATGAAGTGGAGCAATACCAGCAGAAATTGAGGGGGGCAGGGCAGCCAAATTAGACATAATATGTATGCAGTGATGGTTACATTATTTTCAAAGTATGTTTTTCTCCCTGGTCATAGTCTGTTGACTGTACGCTGAACCAGGGTTGGCTCTGGCTTGGATGGGAGCCCACTTGATTGACACTTAGCGCTGTAAGACATCTGCTCTGGACTTGGTTAACAACCACAGAGATGGGGAATTGACGGTTAGCAAAGAGGTCAAAATAACGGCTGTTCGTTGGACTCCTTCGCCTTCGAAGGGGCTTCAAGTGAGCCAGAAAGAATGTACAAATGAAAACATCATTTGCATGAATCATGAAGACATCAACATTTCTTCTTTTTTATTTGGTGCACTCAGCAAGTACGGCTAATGGGGAAAATAGTACGAAGTGAGGACTGAGCAGATGTTTGCCTGACGATAAGAGAACGTAGTGGACCATTGCAGGATTCTCAGGAGTTTGATGATCCCAAAAAACCCGAAAAAGTTTGCTCTTCTAACATCCGTATACTGATTTTAGCTTTGTACTCTATCTTTATTTCGACTGTTAAACAAAATCTTTTTCACAACCAGCAACCTCAACAAAAAAAAACTGATGAGCCAGCAACACAAAGCCAGGTCACACTGTTTGCAAATAGGTTTACTAGGTGATTGTTCAGGGGGGTATTTTCCACCAAAGCAGAAGAAGAAAGTAAAAAATTGTCATGAAAACGATGGCCTGCATGCTGACTCAGTCGTTAGCTCTGTTGGCCACTGCGAAGATTTCTTGGGTCGAGGTGAGGTTCTCTCTGTCGGGAGTCGGCTTGTGTCTGCTGCACTCCTGCGGTTTCCTCCCGCCGTCCGAAGACATGTAGGTCAAGTAACTGGGAAAGTAAGTCCTGAGTTTGACAGCAATCGGTCCGGGGGGTGCTGGGGGTGGGGGGTGTTCTTTGCCTTTTATAACCGAATCATTCCAGAATAAACTCCAAACCCTCAGTGAACCAGAGGAAACAAACAAACAGTGCAGAAAATAGACGGGGGCATGTAATTCTATCTTTGCTCTCTGTGTTTTCGTTTCTTTACTTTAAAGCTCTGAGGTACACATGGCGTTCTCTTTAATCTTCATCTCTCTTGGTTTTTTTCGTACCCTTTGTTCGTGTTTGACAGGCGTGTTGTACATGGGTCTGTTTATCACGTGGCATCAACGCCGTTCTGCCTTTATTGTCCCGTCCGTCCCCCCGCCCGTGGTCCAGACCGAGGCCCAGCAGGGTTCGGTCAGTCAGGTTACCATGGCAGGTGTCATGGCGATGGTATGACTCAGCCGCGGAGGAACCAGAGATTATGTAAACTTCACACTGAATGCCAGGAAACAGGACTGATGCTGACGAAGGCTTTATTATAACCATATTACACCTACATAACACGCGTGTGTGTGTGTGTATGAAAAGAAGACGGTTTTGCTTTCAGGAAATGTCCCGACTCATCGCTTCAGTTCCTTTCAACGATTTTGCGTTGCTTTTTCAAAATTATTCAAAAAAGAACCTTGAATCTCCAAAGCCAAAATGAGCTTCAGTCATTGAATCTGTGGAATCTTTTAAATAGGTGCGGGAAAAATAGCAGACAGATGCAGCGGCTTCAAAAAACAGCCATGCTTATATTTTCCCCCTGTCATTCTTCTTTTATTCTTGGTAGGATTGCAGTGTTAAATGGAATGAATAGGCTGAAAAATGTGTGAAAAATGTTCATAACAAGCACAAACTATTTGTCTCTCAGTTTGGTACTGATTGGACCTTTATTGAGTCACCTCCTCTGAAAACAGGGAAACTGCTGAGCATCCTTGAGGTTACACAGGACGTTTCGCCGCCCATCCGAAAGACTTTTGGAAAGTTGGAAAGTCACATCTATCCTCTGGGGATCCTTTAGCTCACGAATCACTGACCTGCCCGGTCATCGTCATCAGGTCATGCTCTTCTATGCTGTACGGAGATTGTTTTGTTTCCCGTTTTTACTTGCAACTTTGAATCGAAGTTACAGCAAAGATGTTGAATCGCTTTCCATGGTGACAATGAGTCACACAGGGTTAATTACTCCTGTAGGCTGAACGAGGATCAAGGCGTCAATGAGAGGTCAGGGTCAGCTCCGTTCAGGCAGAACAGAAGAGGCCCTTTCAGATGAGAGGTGAAGCTTCAAGCATTGGGCGCTATGACAACAGATGCTGAAGTGATTTCATATCTCCGTCAGAGCGACTAAGTGTCCTCAACCCTGCTTGAACTTGGTTACAAGTGTCTATTTCATTGTCGAGAACTTTCATTTGTGTGGATTGCATTCATTAAAATGTGAGTAGATCTGTTGTCATATGTCAATCTGTCAACATATGGTTTGGTTTGTCATGGTTGATAATAATAACACGCTTATGATTATGTAATAAACCAATTTATCTTAGTTGTTTTTGCTAGAGTGGATTATTCCCAAATATTAAGATTCAGAAATTATTTTTGGTTGCCATTTTACACACTACAAAAACTCAGTAGTTTAGCAGTAACTTATAATCACTACAAACCCATTTATTTAAAACAAAAACTTTTACAAAAATGTTAGCTGTTGCCAACTCAATTTTGCTACGATGTTGCGTATAAGTTCCCTTGTAAAATTTGGCAACACCTTTGCTTGGGGGACTGTGGATCAAATATGTGGTTACCAGAACCTCTGAGAATCCTGATGCCAGATTGGTTTTGTCTTCCTATAACAAATAAGATACTCAGGGCTTTCAAGCAGCTCCACTGGGTATGATTCTATCAAGGAAAGCTGACTTCATTTCTTTAAATGTATTACTCTTGTTGTAGCCTAATGGTGATTCTGCTGAAAATAGTAAAAAATAATACTAATTTCATTTATTCCCCCACACACGCCAAATTAATGAGGCCTCTTTGGGTGAATGATAGCTTGATCTGCAAAATTAATGAACAGAAATCTTGCGATGACTTCATTGAAATGAACAAACCTAAAATATATTTACGTCAGCCTCAGACAGAGCGATGAGACCAAATTAACGCAGAGCACAAATTAATAAAAAAGAAATTGTGTAATTAAAAGATTTAAGATTAAATCCACTCCTGCATGTCGCACATGTGCACATGCATATCCGCATGCATTTGGAATTCACCGCACAACAGCACTCAGATGATAACCAATCATACACTGTGTAATGTGACAGATGTGGAGCCATTTCATCACGGGATGATATTTATTATGTTTCTGTTGACGTTTGCAGCCATCAGAGTGACAGATTGTTGTTTGCAGAGTAGATATCCAGGGACAGTGAGCACATACGATCTGCAGAGTCAATAGAAAACACACGCAGTACAGTAAGGACACAGTGTTTACATGCATGCCGCTGCAAGCTCTGACAGTGCGATGATGCAAAGCTAGAGCAAAAGTTTATTCCCTGGGTTGGTTTTCAAGGCGGGACACGTCATGATTGCACGTAATTCAGTATTCCAAGAGCGTGCTGATGCAAGAGCCCTCTTTAATCAGGGACAGAAGTGAAGCCTGTACTTTACTTTCATGACCATGCATCATCTATAACCATCAGCAGCAGATATGAATGCTTTGTCGCTTGGTTTGAATAGTGGTGTGTATGTTTTTACATGTGGATATTTTTCATCACAAGAGCTAAGCAAAAAGTACCAATTTCATGCACAGAAAACCAACGGGGTGAAGCATGGGGAGGGATACGCTGGGGATCCATTAAATATACTGAACAAAAAAAAAATGTACCTTGGAGAGTCAGAGGCTCTTCTGTCTGGAGGAAAGAATCAGCCACTCTGACATTCAGGAAACCTGGTGGAGGGCTGCGACATTGGTTTTGGAGCAGACATTCTCCTCAGGCAGTATTACCAGGGTTATATTACTACATTGTCTTATAGGAG
>CAESWR010001106.1:174434-191703 GCA_903171835.1 Mullus surmuletus | reverse complement strand
ACATCAACCGGGGGCAGGCGAAAGGTGAAACCCAAAAAAAGTCATCAGAAGAAGCAGCAGTGATGAAAACAAGGAGGCTGCACCAAACGAAAAGCAATGGCAAAGAAATCATTTATAAAACCCCTCTTGTGTGAGCTTTCTGTTACTGTCTCTGGTTTTAACGGGTCGGTTTTGGCCCGTGTGCTTAATCAGCCATAAAATACACTCAAAACAATTACTTTTCATCTCATTTGTTTCTTATCTCTTTATCATCTTTTTAGGCTTCCTTGTACATGAAAGTGTTGTGTGTTTATTATATCAGTTTTGTCACTACCACTATTGTTTTATAGTCTTATATTATTACCGGGTCGAAACCGGCCCTAACAACAGCATTTTATAATTTAGTAAAATTATTTTTGGGGTTTTTATTTTGTTCAAAGAGATGTTCCTGACAAAGTCAAAAACCCTTGATGCAATAAATGAATTTATGTGGTATTTTTAGAACCTAAAAACAGGTCGGTGGCGACCCAAACACAAGAGGAGGGTTAAGATAAATAGCATGGAGAAATCTCAGCAACACACTGGAATCTTGATCCAACCAAATGATCTCCATTTGGATCAAACTAAAGCAAAGTTTAGCCTGCTTCCAAATGCTTTGCTGGATCAGTTGCACTTCTAGACAAATTACAAGAACTTGTGGCACGTTATCATCCAACCAGCTGTTGAAAACAGGAAAAAAAGAGCCAGGGTTGTTCTGAGGTATAGTCATTACTCGGTGAAACTTGGCCCACGTTTTTTTTCTTTTGCCTTTTTTTCGAAGGGGATGAGAGACAGAGGATACCGGAGGAGGGGAGGACAGATCCAAATGAGCATGAATAAACTGCAGCAGCGGTATACAAAGGTGCGTGTAGCCATCTGTTCGTTCAATTTTCTACATTAATTCACCCGGTGATAGAAGGCTGCCTGCCCACCCGACAGCACGTTGATGTCAGGCACAGCAAAGTTGTGTGTGTGTGTGGAGGAAGGGGGTGCAGACCAATGTAGGTGATGATGATAGGAGGCAGGTGTTACAGCCAATGAATATTCACGAACAGTCGACTAGTTCTCAGTGTCAGATGCCCGTCCCCACTAAGGTTCTTTGGTGTCCTTGCAAAACTCATTAATCGAGACTATAGCTCCATCCCCCAAAGGAACTTTCCCCGAGAATGATGAACATTTCAAGGAACTGCATCTGTTTCCAGCAGGACTGAGGTTGAATTAAATTCCAGCGGAATTACAAACTCCCTCCCAAAATATAAATTGCTTACAGGGCATAAAAATTATGTGGGGGGAAAAACAACCGGTGTGAGTAATCAGGCAAAATGTTGACACCGCAACAGTTTCGTCCTTTGTTACAAGACTTGGAGTCCTGCGGGACCACCGAATCTGAGCCCCACCCACACATTCTTCCAGGTTCAGCAACATGGGACATCCAAAAATGGCAATGGGCAAAAACAAGGAATTGGAGACTAAATAAAAGCCGTTCACTTACACTGTTGTTAAATGTAATATAAGAATTAATGTAACTCGTATAGTGCCTTACAATGTCCCACAATGCATTTTGAAAAGTCTACAACTGATGGTCACTCACAGAGTAGTGTATTCACCATCATGTATGATGAGCATCCGAAGCAGAAAAGGCTGAAAGAAGACGCCAATCATACACATACACATGCACACACATAAACTTTTCATGGCTCTAAAATAGTTTCTGACAAAATAAGGTTGCTCACAAGTTATTGTTACTTTGACGTTTCTTTTGTATACAAATACATTCCATTTTTATGGGAGAGTGGGGAGGTGGGAGAGCTGCTACAAAAGCTGAGGCAGTCTCACCCGTCGTCATGGTGCGACAATGGTGGCATCATGAAAACGGGGTACACACATAAAGATAATTGGGCTGTTTTTGATCCCACTTTCTCCCTTCCCAAACAAGGACGGCAAGCGCCAGATTATCTTCTGTTTTATAAGATTATCCTATAAAATGATCGTGGGGTCTGAGGTGTGTCAAGAGTGAATGTATCCTGATAATTGGCTCCGAAAAGGGTCGGGGCCGTAAATATTAAACTTGTTCAGTTTACAAGCAAAGATCCTCATGTGTTTGGGATAAGCCGACGACTCCCGTGTCATGACTACGTGAACTGTTACGTGGAACGGAATGTAGCCAATCAAGAATCGAGCTGTCTGAGGAACAAGGAAGCAGGCGTAAATAACAACAAGCAGTGCCGAGCTGAAGCATACATTTCGGTGGATCTCAGAAATAGAGTGACTATTTTTTCCAACAATCCTTACTTTTTTTAGTTGGGGATTCTTCTGTCAAAAATAGTCCTCTTCCGAGTTTTCCGGTTGTTGCTATGTTTCTTCTTCTTCGTTTCTGTGAGAGTTCTGTCTTGGAGAACTAGATTATAAATCGGTGGTGGCACAGAATCATAATGCGTGTGTGGTGTGCTGTGTAGAGATCCGGAGCACACCACACTGAGTACGATCCAAACTGTTCAATGCCTGATTTTTTATCTTCATATGTGGGGTCTTTAACAGATAAAAAACAAAACTCTTCAGATTTATAAAAACCTTATGTGTGTACCTCAGTGACGGCGACCTGTAGTGGCAAAATGCTGTTGTGGATAACGTAGAAACACAGTTGTTTCTTTAGTGAGTCCCTGCACAGTGACGAGGGGGGCGTGGATGAGCAGATGATTTGGGACACAGCCGTAGAGGAGAGGTAATTAGACACGGATGAAAGACATTAGGGCGGGGCAAGCAATCACAAAGTCAGGCAAAATAGACAATCATGAGGGAGGACTCCGCAACAACACAAGAAACCACTAAAGAGGCGGCCAGATTCCCTGAGATCAGGGTGATGGAAACCCGTGATAGTTGGATGCACAATAAGAGCTGTGCAAGCACGCTTATTATCTTCAAAGCATGTAACGTCTCACAACATTAGCATCCACCTCGGGGCCTTGTCAGTGTGTGGTGAAAGGAAAGACAGAAAATATGAACCCGCAGAGGACCAGCCCAGTTAAACACACCTGGCTTCCCTCCAGTTTTGGCTAATAAACCCGGCGCGTGCCACGAGACAGCGAGGAAATTACAGTAATACGCGGCGGAGGGGCACAAACACACACGAGTATGCACACGCAGGAACACACAGGTGACGATGTTTCCCTTGGGGCGCGTTTAGCAGTAAAATTAGAGATAAAAGAAAAAGTCGCTGCTGTCGACTGACGTCCCTCTGCTCTTTTGATCACATTCCGAGCGGAGAGGCACCAAACACACACAAGTGCCGTAAAATAAAGCCCCTTTTTTTTTTTGCCAAACATGGCGCATTTGAACCGTAATGAGAGCCATTTTATTCCATGAATACCTGCGTCAACTGATGGGGCGGCCGACTGCGTCATCGTCGCCTCGGCGCCGCGTACAGTATCGCCCAATTACCGCGCGCGAGTGTGAAGACGCTGCGAGATTGCTTGCGGCTGGGTCCATTAGCGCGTAAAGCATGGGTGGGGAAGGGAAGACTGCATCATTACGCTTTCAAAGAGCAGAGCGTGCGTGCACTCTGCACTAATCAAGGGGCTGTAATTGATGAGCTCAGTCTTAATCAAAGGCTACACACTCCACTGTACAGGCGGGATGAGGCCGGTGTGTTACTGCGTCAGCTGCTGCTGCTGTATCAGTAGGGAAGGAGCAACACCCCGAAAAATGAAGGATGAAAGACAGCTCTGCCTCCAGCATGCAGCCCGACGGCGTAATTGGACAATGCATTTTCGTAATAGCGTGCGCTTCATGTCTCCCCATCAGCGGGATTGGCCGAGACGTGAGCCAAAATTTCCTCTTACCAACACTTCCTGCCTTGCATATTCTGACAGTAACAGACACCTTGGAGACATCTTAACGGATAATGTGTAAAAAAAACAATACGATACAAAAAAACAGCCTTTTACAGAGCATGGAGATGCCAAGCAAAGCCGGAGAAGCCTTCAGGAAGTAAGTTAAGGAGCTTCGAATGATTAGAAGGCACATGAAGACATATGTTGAAGTAAGACAACCTGCTGTTAGAATATATCTTCGAATGAAATGATCAAAGGAAGGGGGGGGAAAAAAAAGGCCCAAAACAGTATTTCCATACTTCGCTTCCAGGGTAAAAAAAGTAGCATATAAATGAGGCAAAGGAAGTGCGACATAAACACGCAAAACATGATTTCACACATGCGGCCTCTGGCAAGTTCAGACCCACAGTTTTCTGCAGTGGTGAGCGATTCCTGCAATAAGGTGGAAGCAGAAAAGCAGATGCTCTTGTTTGGCTTTTTTTCCTCTTTCTTTCCTGTTCATTGAGTTCATCTTTCACTCTGCAGCATGTTGTGATTTGTGCTTTTGAAACTAAACAGATGATTAACTTTCCGCCGGTGGATGATGATGATGAGCGTTATCTTTGCCAGCCCTCATTAAAGTTACATGCGATGAATTGATGATGCCGGTATCGTGAACGGGCACTGCGATTGCAAACGTAAACTTGTTCGGTCTCGGTCGAAGATTCACTGCAGAACCCGTCGCGCGCTCATTCCAGATATGTAGGGCTGTTCACTTCAGATGGCATTTATGAATAAGAACAAAGTGAGATTTAAGACGCTGGGTCACACATCACAGAGATCTCAAGTTGAGCGTGGTTTGCCCAGTAACCATGTTTTTGTGGATATTCTCAGTCATCCGATTCTAGTGTGTGCTATTCAGACTTCCTTTCTCATAGCACTTCCCTTTGACACTCACATTCACACATTGACTATTTTTACATGCATTCAATATTCGGGTTAAGGTACATGAACAGGGCTATTCTTGTATTCATGATCATCGTAATGTATTGGGATATCCCGATCAAACCAACAGTTCTTTCGGTTCTTTTTCCCCTCTACAAATACCATGATATTTGTGTCTTTCATCACTCTTAAGAATCATTTATTCTGGTGTTGTTTTTGTGTTTGGAAATGTTTTACCTATTCACAAGACCAAGAGTCCTTGTGAATACAACATGCGCAGAACACAAATTCATGTTCTGTTTGGGGATATCTCGATCTGCTTATGCATGATCAAATATTCGGCTTAGAAAAGTAGAAACCCAGGGGTAATTTTCAGATTTTTAAATACCGGAGCATGACCATATTCCAGTTCTTCAGACGGGTTATTTGTGTTTACATGGCTGCACATAATCAGGTTATTGCTAATATTCTGCTTATTACTGGACACTGGACAACCCAACTTGCTAATGCTGATAAGATAAGATAAGATAAGATAAGATGAGATAAGATAAGATGAGATAAGATACTGCAAAGGCATTTACCAGTCTTTCAGTCATATGTTGGACTACAAAGCATCATGTTTCTCATGTGTCCGGTGTAATAAGCTCTTCATCACTTCACTTCTGCAGCTCATCCACTCACACTATCAGTAGCTGTAACCTCTCTCTCTCTCTCTCTCTCTCTCTCAGACACACACACACAAGCACACACATACACACACATCTACAGACACAGAGCACCAGAGCACAACCTCAGAAACCTCTGCGCATTCCAAACCGCTTCTCAATTCTTGTGGTTTTTTGCACTAAACACATCTGCGGTCTCAAAAGGTATAAATGCCCCGTGCGCTACAAGATAATGAAAACTCAGTGGAAACTCATGACTGATGGCCACAATCACCTCGGGGCAATGAAAAATGGCCGGCGCCGTGAAACACAGCAGCGTGATAAAAATATCACGCCGCGAGACGGACGGAAATGTGTCATGCTGTCATCCAAAAGTGGTGTGCGGACGCCCCGTCCCCGCGGAGAGCCGAGTCAATCACCTCCTGTTAGAAATGACAGGCTGAGAGACAAAACAAATTATGTAGATGGAGACATGCGGCTGACAGGGAGGGGGAAGAGCCTGACGGATGAGGTCCGACCGCCAAGTTATCGCTGATAGAATAATGAAACACGCAGGTGAACGGACGGCGCAAGGAGGCGGATACACGTGCAGGGACGAGACGGAGGGGGGGGGGGGGGCTGACGGACAGGCAGCTGAGGGGCGGCTCGGTTAACGCATCGCAATTTTGCCAGACTCGCTGGGAGGAAGTTGTTAGGTCACATGTCCCGCTCGGGTTGAATATATGTAAATCGGCTTGGGCAGGGCGGAGGGAGCTTAACGAAGGCTAAGCCAGAGGTCAGAGGTCATTCGCAAACACCCTCCAAACGAAGCAGATGAAAGACATTTGAGAGGAAAGCAAACATCATCGGTCATTACCGTATTTAAAGGGACAGTTGGGATTTTTTGACATGTAATGAAATCCTCACCATTAGTATCGTTCATCAGCAGTGACTTTTTGAAAGCGTTTTGCTCCAAAAAACAATATGCGTTCAAAGGAATGATACATTTGCATCACAAATTCCTTGAGACAAAAAAGTCTGACCTCGTAATCCCCCGGCACTGTTTTCCCTTCGTTTGTATCATTGCACGTGCCTTTCCATCAGCTAAAGGAGGCGGAAGGAGACGCTGCGACGCGTCTTCTCTCCCGCCTTCTCTTGTGCTGCAATGGTCTCCTTCCAAGCATGTAAACACCGTGAAACAGCTGATGATGGAGTGCGCAGTGATACGAAGGGAGGGGAAAAAAGTGCCGGGTGGTTGCGAGGTCGAACTTTTTTGCAGCCAAGAATTCGTGATGCAAATGGCTTACTCTTTTGAACGCATATTGTTTTTTGGAGCAAAACGCTTTATCCGTGTGACCCCAGCAACTAGACGGAACTACTTTCTGCAACACCGAAACCTGGCCGCAACTCGAAAAGTCATTGCTAATGAACGTGAGGATCTTATACAACTTCATGTCAAAAAATCCAAACTATCCCTTTAAAAAAGGCCAGATTTCTTGTTTATTACTTTAGTTGTTGTGTTCCGCAGACAAAAGCTGCAAGCAAGAGCCATGGAAAGTTGCTTTCAAGGCCTGCATCTCATTCTTTATTCAAATAGCGGACCGCAGAAAAAAAATAGACAGAGAAAGGAGAGATGAAAAGGAGAATAAGAAGGGAGGGAAGAAAATGGAGTGAAATGAGGGGAAGAGAGATTTCCTGTCCCATCCAAGGGCACGGCTGTGTTCGTGTTCTCAGCCGGCGCCATCTGCTCCAGGAGCACGTCAGCCTGCCAATGAGGAGAACGGTACGAGCCTCCGCCAAAAAACATGCCGTAACACCGTCGCCACCACAACAAACAAACAGTCGGGCCGCGCACAAATCCTCACACGGACAAGCACACACACACACACACACGCACACACACACAGGCGAGAGCAGCGCATTAATTCTCCTCCAGCTAGTGTCTGCTGCAGAGTCGCAGCTATTAAAAATCTGCAGTCTCTCAGGGCTGGCAGATATCTGTGATACAGCAAAATGAATTTTCCAGGGGAGAGTAACACGTTGATGCGAAATAATTACTTTTCTACAGGAGATATAAATTGAGATGCGACCGAGGTGCAACCAGGTGCGCGGAGAGGGTTGGCGGGGCCCGGCGGCGGCGGCGGCCGGCTGAGTCAGGCCCGGGGTGACGACGCATGAGAGCACCCACGGGGTAGGGTGGGGTGTGTGTGTGTGTGAGTGAGTGTGTGTGTGGAGGAGCGACGCGTGTGGCAATGTGCTGCCGTCAGCACAACTGATGTTTTGTCTCAGGGTGAATTTCTCCGTGTTTGTGCTGAGTGCGCACGGGCGGCCACGCGTGTGTGTTTTCGCGGCCGTTTGAGGATGCGTGCGCGGCAGCCGCCCGTGGCTGCGGTGTGTACACGGCGCGTCGAGGGCGTGCGTTCCCACCGCTCGGGTCTGCGTGCAGCTGGCGGGGAGGTAATGAAGCGGCACGCACTTACCCCAAACAAATACTTAAACATCAGCAGCAGGTGAGTCGGTATGATGGATAACGGGCGAGAAAGCAAAGTGAATACACATCAGTCTTGTAAACAGGCGTTCCTGTCATTCATACATTCACATCACACATACACACACACACACACGCAACCGGCCTGACCCACTTATAGCGCTGACTGCATGTTACAGCAGACGCAGCCGCCGACCCAGATATCGGCTGACATTCATCTCGTCGCAGAGGACTGCAGGCATCTGCCCGAGCGCACAAACATCTAAAAGGTGGAGAAATGAATCGCTTGTCAACCTGCTCAATAGATTTGAGCAGATGGATCCTCCATCAGACTGAGCCTGCTGTCACAGAGCGCCACGGAACAACAGAAAAAAAAGGAAAAAGCGTGACCTACACTTACGCCCTCGCCGGTTGTCACAGGAGCGTCGCCTGAGGAGAAAACTTTTCCCAGTTTTCAGCCAAGCTTTGAAATGACCACTGTTTCACCTCCAAAGGGGGAAACTGCTGCAGCATCTCTGCTTTACTTCACACTGTTGCAGCATTTTTCCCCCCAAAATATTTGTGCTCTTAAAGCGGCTCAGCTCAGTGCATCTTTCCAGCGGTAAAAGTGATAAAACAGGGAGCCTTTAGGACTATGAGTCACCAAATTCAAAATTTCTTTTCCCGACTTTACCTCAGCTTTTTTTTTTCTTTTAAATGTAACTTTTCAAAGTTGTGAGCAACGTACAAGCTTCCACCCGCCCCCACTTTCACCGAGGTGAAGGCAGAAATCTCACTCTTAACTAAACCAACTAACTCTCAGCTGGCAGCTATTGTTTTCAATTAGTTTTTTTTTTTTTTTGGGGGGGGGGATTCATTGGCTGAAGTAACATTTCAGACAGTGACCGTGCCAGACACATACATGAACACAATCACCATATAGATGTGATTCAGTCAAGTCCCTGAACTCTCTTGTCTGCATGTCTCATTCAGCAGCAGCGAGGCCACGAAAAGAAGCGTTTCTCTCTGAAATCATGAACAGTTCACCCATACAGTAGAAAGCATTTGTCAGTGGCATGATTTTAACATTTTTACTTTAAAATATGCCCCGACGACCTCTTAACAATATGATTCCAATGTTTTTGGGGGGATTTTTCAGAGGTAAGAAAATAATTCAGTTAAACCATGTTTTATTGTGTCGCACTTGACCTCTTAGCCCCTCCCACATCGACGAGTGACATTCCCGCTGTTGGAGAAGACGGTTTGCGCGTAAAGATTTATTACAGAAGAAAGCACAGTGCTCAGATGTGGTCAGCAGCACACATGACTCAAAATCAGCAGCTGTGGCGTCAACGTCGCGGCATCACACGTCTCTGTGATAACTTCATGCAGTGTTTGCCATTTGTCGGCGGTTTAGACAAATTCATCTAAAAAGTAGAAAAGCCGCGGCCCGCGTCTCTCTGGATGGCAAACGAGCTGCACACTTAACGCGCCCTCTCCGCCCGAGCGGCACTCAAAGAGCTTCACACCACCTCGGGCCGTTGGAACCCGACGGCGTAGGCTGCCGCGAAAGCTGCCGACTGGCTCATCGAGAGCAATTAAGAGCTTCAGTGTCTATCTCAAGGACGCTTTGACACGAACATGATAGGACGGTGGGGGGGATCGAACCCCCTGATTACAAGATTACAAGCCGACCACTTCTACCGCCCGAGCCAGCCTCCTTCAGATGGAGGCAATCATCTCACAGCCTTCATGACACCGACCCTGCTGTGAGAAGAGGAGCGGGAAGGAAACCAGCGCCAAAGTTAATGAGGAATGAACATACTGTAGCTGATGTGAGTGTGACTGTCAATGGGTTTCCATGACGACACCGGAAGTTCATATTGAGCCTCGTTGTGGTTTTTTCTAATGTTAGGTTTACAATGAAAATGTGCACTATACCTCATACGGTTACTGCCATAATTTGTAAACATGATTGTGTAAAATAATTTGAGCAGTTAAGATTTACATAAGTCACATGACCTGGAAGCTTTGAGCGGGAACCGGCAGAGAGACGAGAGACGCTGTATGAGCAAGATGGAGGACTTTTTATGCTCATCAACTTATCTACCTCGGGTTTACGAGGCGCTTTCAAACCAGGGATGATACATGAACTTTAATTTATCGCATTGACTAATTCAATGTTTCATTGAGAGAAGGGCTGTCGGGATATACCGATACGATAATCGTGAAAAATGAAATTTAAATATCGTGGTAAAAATGCACGATAATATTGACAATAATAACAATGATATTGATCCAGTGCCCCTATAAAAAAGCCTACTTTTGGTATGCAGTTGTAATGTTTTCATATTGTCTTTATACCACCTTAGACAGCTATTCTGATGGTAATTATTCTGCCAAAATCTTAAATAAAGTTAAAGCCTTCCATTATTATTAGAATTGTTTTAATTTAGTGATAACATCACTATTGCGACACTTTTTGCCCATGACAATCTGCTATTGTGACAGTTCTAACTGAGCATAAAGATCGTGACTGACATCTTGCTACCATGGCGATCCGTCCGGGTCAGATTCGCCCCCCTCTCCAAAAAAACAACACAGTGACGTCCAAACTACAAACTTCGAAACAGTTGTCAGAGCAACGCTATGACATCTGCCCAAATTATCTATGGACATGACAGACACAAATGATGAAACACACACACAGGACTGCAGATGTGGTTACCTTGACAACAGACAGATAAAAAACGGAAAGAAAAGTGCGGATTCTTTGTGGAAAGGAGCAGCAGTCGTATTATTTTCGTTCAGATTTGGGAATTTTTGCACTCGATATGTCATTATGAAAAACTACCCGTCAACAATGTGGAGGTTTAAAAAAAAAAAAGTTGTGTAAAAAGGAATAAAATATAACATTATGTAACCCCCGAGATTCAGCACCTCACACACGTGACCATGTGAGTGTCAGAGCTTTTTATCGTTCGGCCGCCATCTCAAAGGCTCCCGCCGCCGGTCAGCTGACGGCTCTGACCCTGGCACTCTCTCCCATAAGCACCCTTTTTATAGATCCGCCACTGAAACGCGGAGAAAAGTCCACGGCAATATATTTCCCCTCTCATATCTATCCACTACAATCACTAACGATCTCCTCCTCCCCCTGGGCTGCAAATTATCGGGAAACGCCGACGACTAGCTGAGCGGTAATTTGTGGAGCAGCGGACCCTCATCCCCTTGACCTTCTCTCCATCTGAGACAGCCAGCCTCTCTCCCATCAATTCTTCCATTTAATTTTTTACTCCACTGCTGAATGTCACCCCCTCTTTTTTTTTTTTCTCCTCTTCTTTCTTTTTCTCTCTCTCTCATTCTCCCTTAACCTTTCTGTTTTCTCTCCATCTGCACTCACTCTCTCTTGTAATGATTTACACAGACTGCAATGAGGGAGTGGGGGATGGGGGAGCCGATCTTAAATAACAAACTAAATTTTTTATCAACTGCGAATTGATTGATAATCCAGCGGAAAGGCGGACAGCTGTATGGCTGCAGGAGAGAGAGAGAGATAGGGGGAGAAAAAAAAAGGAAAAACTATACTGGGTTTATGAGTATCAAGTCTCCGTCAGGCCGCGCAGCTGTCAGACTCACGCTGAATTATCAATCGGTGGGACGGAGCCCCGGCAAAATCAATTTGAAAGAATGCACTGCAGAACAAAAAGCGGCAGGTTGCAGCCACACGACGCAAGACAGAAGTGCATCCCTCCAAGAGGAGTGTTAAATGCGGTCATTGATATGCCGAACACACACTCGCGCACACACTCGGCCTCCGTGAGAACAGAGGAGTATGGAAATGCGCGTGGACGATGATTAAATTTCTGCGTAAGAGCCTCTGTCGCGGTTGAAAAACACAAAGCAGGCTCGTCGTGTCGAGCAGGCGACACTTCTTTTCTTTTTTCTATTTGTTTTTGCTTCTCCTCTCTTCAACATTTCGGTCCACGGAAAGGAGGAGAGCGAGCGGCGTGAAGAGAGTGAGTCAAGTTGATACATGCTTTGTGGGCGAGTTGCGAACGTTTCGCCGCGACACCCACATTTGAAGACCTACAGTGGGCAGCCGGCTCGCAGACGGCATCGATTGATCCGTCTCCTCTCAAAACTCAGAGCAGGCCAGAATAGCTTCGGAACTGCACCCGATCCAGCGGTGCTTTCCCACTTCTGCCTGCCGGCATATGATGATGAAGGCGAAGTTTTGATTTGATTCGGATTTGATTTGTACGGTGGCCGAGGGCTGCAAACGCGCTGCCAACGACGAGACTCGAGACGAAATAGAAGTGCGCCAGGCCACTAGGGGGCACCAAACTGAGAGATGCACTAATCCTGAGGGATCGGTCCTTCTTTAAGCACACGAGCATTCCAGTGTTTTTATTCAAATACCCTTTATTAACAAAAACAGGTTCCTCTTGCACAGCGGTCTACAATCATTAGTTTTGTTTTTGTTTTCACTCAAACTGTATTAAGTAATACAAAACAGTTCAATACAAACCGCCAGGGTGGTTACAAACATTTTCGATCTACGTCTTAATAAATATAGAGAAAATACATCCCGCTCGCGTGTTTAAAGAGGGGCCGATCACACAGGATTGGTCCATCCCTCAGTTTGGCGCCCCTAGTGGCCGGGCGCATTTGTAGCGTTTCTATGTTTGCAGCATTTCTGTTTTTGTTTAATTCAGCATATTAGCAGCCCACGGCCTCCGTAGTTCTACAGCTGCATGAACAGGAACAAAAATATCAACAAAAACCCGATAGATATATTCAACTTTAATCAGAGTTTCTCACTTAACAGCAATTCTATCACATTAAGTTGATGACTCGAACTCGAAAAAAAAAAAGAAATGAACCTTGATGTTTTCATGTGTGTTGGTAAAACTCGCCGGTAAAATATTCAAGGTTAAAAAAACCCTCACTGAATATTACTCCAAAGCCGACAGTCGCACTTGGAGAACAGCGTGGCGGTCAAAGTTGTCTTTTGTCTCAGATCACCTTTCGAGAGCCTTTTATGTCACACTTTCTTGTTCTCGTTCTCAGGGTTTTACCGCATTTTCAAGCACCGCTGTATGATTGCGGATGCGCCTTTGAAGTTCATCATCACCTTGTTTGGAGCTGACGTGTCTTTTCTTTTCAGCTAGGTTCCCGAGGAAAACAAACTCAAAAAAAGTTCTTAAAAGTTATTTGTAGTCAGTCATTTCTCCCCTTTAATAATTCCAATCGATGTTGTAACTTATACTGTTGCAAAGCCTGATTAGTCACCTTTACAATGAGGTACAACTTCTAAGGATCCTGCATTAGTGGAATGAGCAACACAGCTAAATGTGTGGGTAACGCCCCAAAAAAGGCTGCCAAAATCCCTCAAAGAAAGTTCGGAAACGTTATCTTACCTTACCTTATTGGCACCTGAGGTAATACCAATAGGAGAATATTGCAGGGAATTTTGGAGCATTTTTTGGTGTCATTACCCACATGTTTACATGTGTTGCTCATTCCATTAATGCACGATCCTTACAAGTTGTACCTCGTTGTAAAAATGACTTATCAGGCTTTCCAACGGTATAAAATACAACACCAATTGCTATAATCAAAGGAGAGAAATTATTGACTGAAATAATGCTTCAGAACTTTTTTTGAAGGGTTTATCTACTTTCCCCCCAAAGAGCGCAGTAAAGAGACAAATCGAACATGCGCGCCACATAGCAAATCCCTAACCTCGGCTACATTTGCAGGTTAATTGCGGGTCCCGTTAAGCCCGCACATCTGACCAGCTGCTTTTGTAGGCCATTGATCCCTCCAGCTGGACGCCGCCACGTGACATCGGCATCTGGTATCTGGGCCGTGTCAAGGGTGCGGCGCCACATGTCCGGATAACTTACATTCGACACGCGCACCTGGCGCAAAGATTAAAACAGAGACGAAAAGTGTGAACAAACACACCGGTTATTTTAGGAAAGGGAAATGAAGCCACGTGATGCAATAACCTTTTAGACTTGCTGTCATTTTCAGACTTCAGAAGTGTTTATAGTGGTGTCACACAAGCATTCATTAATGGTGTGTGTGTGTGAGGTGTGTGTGTGTTTGTGTGTTCTTCGTATCCATGTTATAAAAAGAAATGCTTATTCTTGATCTCCGATGCTGCATTGCAGGACCCGGCGCGTAGCTTTGAATAACAGTGATGCTTAAAAAAGAGAAAATACAATCCCCCAAGTTTTCATGCGGCTTTAAAATTAGTTCGGGATATTTATATCAGGGAGGGAGGGTTTAATCCGATAACGAGAAGAAGACAACACAAAACTTTTTCGGTGGGGCGCAAACGACCGGTGAAACAGAGGAAGGAATTCAATTTAAGGAAAAGGAAAAAAAAGGGAAGAAATATGATTAAGACACAAAAGCATGACCCGAGCATCCGTTTGCGCATCGTGACTGGAGGAAGATGCTGAGCGCTGCGTGCATGACTTCATTTTGTAGGCGGACGAAAACCACGCCGCGGGATTTTGACACAACAAAAATCCGCGGCGAGTCAAATGCCACGCTGATTCACCGGCGCGTGTTGGAGGCCCAACAATCACGGCGGCGGTTGGAAGCTGCGTGCCCGTTTGTTTCCCGCCTCCAGCTGTACGTGACGGACAGATGAAAGGCGACGAGGGAAGGCGTTCACTTGACTGCGTCTCGGAAGAGCGACAGCCGCGCAGCCCACACGCAGCTGCTGATGAGGAGAACCCGCTGCTAATAATACACCGCCGGGATACAAATTTGGAAGGACGGAGGAGCCGAGTTGGGGGGGGGGGGGGGGGGAGGGGTAAAGGTGGCAGCAGAAAGAGAGAAATCATCAGTCACTTCTCAATGTGCCAACGCTGTAAACGCTGTTTTTTTCTTCTGAAACTCTTCCCACTTCTCTCGGGAAATTGTTTTTCTCCTTTTTTTCTCCTCCTCTGGATGGAGCACAAACTCATGAATAAACAGAAGGATGCCGCATGTGAACGTGGAAGCACATGGCCGCGGCCGAACTGTAATATCTTTATTGAAAAGAAACTCATCAGTGGGAGAGAATCGGTTCGTGTTTCCACAGCGGGACGGTTTCTGCACGGGTTTATCGATGATGCCGAGTCGATCTTTAATGGATCTGCTCGTATCAAATTTTGCTCACCGTGCACATGGCATCATGTCGGATCAGCTCTCTGTGGTTGGTTATCGACGCGCTCTGCCTACAAGGCCGATCCTTTATGCCTCGCCGAAGGTGAGACGGCCTTTCTTGCGAGCTTATTTTATTGGAAGCTACACTTTTAATGTGAACGTTCTGCAGAAATGGTAATAATGGCGGTCGTCGGGGTCACGGCTACGCTCACAAACGCTGGACAAAGTTCTCTAATGGAGACTGCTGTTTGAATCATCATGAAGAGGTTGAAAATGTTCAATCATAGTTTTCTCTTCCTGCATGCAGAGAAAGTTTATTTCATAATAACATAAAAAAAAAAGAAACCAACAGTGAGCCCCCGGTATTGATTTATGAGAGGATCTGGGCTAACAATATGCATCTGGGGTGCCGTGATCTCGGCTCAAATTCCTCATGGCGCTCAATCAGTTTATTTTGAGTGCAATTACGGTTTACGTTTCCACAGATGCTCGCAAAAACAATCGCCCCAACTTGAAAAGCTGAGAGTTTCGAGACGACGAGAGGTGGGTGAGGAACCGCGCCGAGGGACCACCGATTGATAGACAGGGTGGGCGACGTGAGCGCCGTTTTCTAGGCGATACGCTCCGGGCCGCCTTTCCGACGCTTCGTTTTTAATGAGCGTGAGAGCATCTTTCTCAAGGACAATTCGGGCGGATTCGACAATCCGAAATCCACTTTGCAAAGATCTGTACAATGAGAAAATGACCTTTAAATACAGAAGGGAGATAAAGGTCGCGATTAACAGTATTTCATAACAGCTTCTCCCTCCATCATGCAAGGGAGAGGGCGGGGCAGCGGAGATTTTTTTATCCCGATTTTATTGCTTCATAACCAAAAAGCACATGGTTTTGAGAAGAATCTGTTACACAGCTGTCCAGGTATCTGTCGGCTTAGAAGGAGCTCGGCCGTCCTGTTCTTCCCTGGTAAGTGGGGTTGGTGGTTGGTGGGGGGGGAGTCTTCCTGATCGAGACAGCCCGGGTCAGATAAACAAAGCAGCAGGAACAGCAACACAAATCGATGGGTTGACATAGGTCAGGAGTTACCGGGGATGAAGAAAGTCAAGTTGAGCCAGAGCTGAGAGAGAGGAGAGCTGCTCGGCCCGTCCACTTCCCGGTTTCATCATTAAAACCGCAGCGTATGATATGTTTTTATACGGTGGCTGACGGCTGCAAACACAGATAGAGAAACGCTGCAAATTCACGAAACCAAAGGGAAGTCCGCCAGGCCACTAGGGGGCAGCAAACTGAGGCACGGACCAATCCTGTGGGATCGGCCCCTCTTTAAGCACTCAAGCAGGACGTATTTTCGTCATATTAATTAAGACTTGGAAGAAGTTGGATATGTCGTTTAGAACCACTTGGCTGTAATCTTTAACTGTTACGGCCTGGGTAGTTTCCCGGGCGGTTGGGTCTGGGTTTTTGATTTTTGTTTTTTAATGTGTGTGCATGGGTCGCTGGAGGTGTAGCTATGCAATTTTCCGCTCTCATCAGCAATCCTGCTCAAGAATCCCGGCTTCACCGTCGCTCATCGCCAGAGTGTTCCACTTTCTCATGTGGTTTTTGCCTTTTTTTGCAATCACTACTGGTGACCTCTTGACCTTTGTGATTTAAACCCACCCCTCTGGGATAGCCTACAATCTTCCAGCCTCCTAGACCCATGCCTCAACCTTCGACCTGCCCCCCCTCCCCCCCCCGAAAACCTCCTTTGCACCTCACCTCACTGTTCCCACTTTTCTTTTGAACGATAGACTAATTTATCCTGTTTTCACGTCTCCCAGAGTCCTACGTCCTTTTCTCATTCAAAGAAACATTATGAACCAAAACAAGGGCCTCTTGCGCAGCAGTCTACGATCATTAGTTTTTTTGTATGTTTTTTTAACTCAAACTTTATTAAGTAATACAGAGCAGTTCAATATCAGCCGACAGGGGCTCACAAATATTTCCGATCGAAAAATTTCAATTAATATAGAGAAATGATATCCCGCTTGTGTGTTTAAAGAGGGGCCGATCCCGCAGGATTGGTCCCTCCCTCAGTTTGGCGCCCCCTAGTGTTCTGGCACACTTCCGTTTTGTTTCGTGCAGCATTTCTCGCTTGCAGTGTTTCTCTTTTTGCAGTGTTTCTGTGTTTGCAGCCCTCTGCCAACGTATTTTTAGGATCCCTTTTTTTTTGTCTTTTT
>CAESWR010001106.1:135790-146613 GCA_903171835.1 Mullus surmuletus | reverse complement strand
GGGGGGGGGTGATTTAGAAGCTGTTGCAGTGGATGTAAACCGATATCGTTCATCTCCAAAGATCCGCCAAAGTCTCCTGCTCTGTAATGTCGTCTCTGCTCCAACACTGGATCCAGTGTTTCTGCTGAAGCTCCGCCGTGCAGACGATGAATCATTTAGACAATTACAGTACAAACGGCATAAAACAGCAGAGTAAGCGTCCGTTTTGGGACGGATGGCGGCGCGGCGAGTGCATCTTTGGCAGCGAGGCGAGATGGGGCTCGGCATGCATGGGAGAAACAAAATATACATGAGGCAGACATCCGCGCGTGTCCTTAATCTGGGAGCCACTTCGACGGCTTTCAGGGTGGTGCTCAAACCCCCGTGCCACTGAATGAATAATTGATTTCCTTTTGACATGGGAAATTCCCTTGTAGAGCATCACCAAATGAGCCCGGGTCGTAAGATATGCAAAAATTTCCTCCAACTCCTCTGACCAAATCCGTCGCTTAGATGTTGATATCACATGTAGAAATCGTAATCTATTCGTACATGTAAATGATGTAGTTATGTACTTGAGAGTGAGTTGACACTTAAAGAACTCTGAAGTATCTGATATACTGTTTTTCTTATGTGTTTTTCTCGATCAATGAGGATGCTTTAATATGGGAATATGTGTTTCCCAAGTGAATGTTCAGGTTTAGGTTGACCTCATGGAACGCTCACAGCCACTTGTTTTTTTGGCCTTCTTGACATGTCACTGGTAATAAATAATTCCACTTACTGTATTTAAGGACACAGATTCAACTGAACAAGGGAGAGAGAGCTTTCGACACTGGCAAACAGAATTTCTCCCAGACTGACCATTCGACACCGTTCTATTCTGCAATAAACTTCAACAAAATTCAGACTTTAACGTGTCAGCACATGAATGCATCAGAAGTCACAACAACTCAATTTCCTGGCTACTTTCATAGTAGAATTTTAGGTCTTCCCATTTTGGAACCTGAAAACCTGTGTCGTGTCAAGTTTCTTTAGCTCGAGATCAGATTTTTTGGATCTTTTCAGAGAGTATCTGAGGTGCTGCTTATTTCACGCACACACATATCATTAAAACAAACCATGCATGAACCAAAGCCTCAGGTACTACAGGGGACGAATTAAGGTCAGTTCGAAAGTAACATTTGTAAGAAGCTATTTTTGTAGTTGTACTTCTTTTTACCCCCCCCCCCCGCTAAAAAAACCCCCCCAAAAAACCAGCAGGGAGGCACTGTAGCGTGAAGGAGACGTGGACATACTCGGATTTCTCTCCCGTAGATATTAGCGCCGCACGAGCCCACCACTCAACGGGTGAAGTAAATGTTGGTTTTCTGCGAACCCTTTCATGTTTGCCAGATAGTAACAGAGCGTGCGGGTACTTACAGAAATCTACTGGTTATTTATTTTATAACTGTTATCATGAGGTGCTGTATCTAGGAAATCTTACCTTGTGTTTTTTGGCAGCTTGGTTGGTGCTGATCCAACTCATCCCCTTGTTACATGGACCAACACTGATTGTCTACAATTACAAACACATCGGCATTTGTTAAATCCTATCATCAGCCAAGCAACAAAACTGTCAAGATTATACATTTACAAGGTTATTATGTTCCCGTATACACGAAAAATAACAAGATGCAAAGGGGAAAAGCTGGTGGGCTGCAGCCAGTTTTTGCCTTGTGAGCATTTTTAATTAGGCTCTGTGTAGGTTTGTGTTAAGTGCTTTTATGTATTTCTGTGTTTTGTAATGCGTTATTTATGTCTGCATGTAAGTAAATTGGTCTTCTGTGGTTTTGTGATTTTTTTTTGGGTTTGTTCTGTTGACATTTTTGAGTTCATTGTTGGGGGCTTCAGACGAAATGTAGCATCTTTGCTAATCCCTGTGTAGATTAATGAATAAAAACTGTTCAGGCAAAATAAACCAATGACATAAGAAAAGTAAAAACAACAAACTATCAACTGTAACAGAAAAAAAAAGAAATGGTCACATCTTTATACCCTTTCCCAAGAAAACTCAAAACACCACGGTTGCAGTATTATTACAATCTCAAAGTAAATCTCAGGGGGGAATAATCCTGGGTGGTCAGGCCGCTGCTTCGGTGGTGTATGGGCTGGCATAGCAGATTAATGTTGTATCCCAACACTTCTTGGCAACCTACCTTCCTCTGGGTCGGCGTCCGTCCTCTGCAGCTCGCAGCCTTTGCTCAAAAGTTCTTCTTCTTGAGTTCAGCAATAGGCCGATGATGAAAGGAGGATTATGGTGCTGGTGCCGGCGGTATTTCAAAGCATGGGTGTTACAATCTATACATATTCAGTCGTATTATAGCCTATTAAGTCTGCTGTTTCTGAAAAAAACTAAATATAAAGTTCTTCCAACGTATATTTTGCCCATCCCATAACAGTAAATGACTTTTATAAACTTAACTATAACTCATCAATCACACACATATGCACTTTTTTGTGGGTTCAAATCAATCATCACAAAAGTGCAATGGACTGCACTTTTAAACTGCATCTCTTTCATAAATGAATGCATTGTGCTTTATTGATATGGAAAAGTTTTACACCCCCCCGCCCCATCCCTCACCAGACTGTCCCGCCCAGGGGGGAAATATTGGAGCAGTGAAAATCCTTCCACAAACCCTGATTGCAATTACCACTCGGATGCTAGCATCAATAATATTTACTGTAAATCTGACGTGACATTAATGTAGCATAATTCTCTCCCCTCCTCATCATCAATCTCCCTCCCTCTCTCTTTCCATCTTCAAAATACCCATCGGTCTTCGTCTCTTTCTTTCCCTCTCCATCCCGCGCTCCCTTGGCAGTCTGCCACGGCCGGGCTTTATCCACAGGCATCCCGTGACAGAAGCTGGCACAACAGGACTATTTTTCATGAAGATACCACAATCCCTGCACCCTCCGGGAGCGACGCCAGAAGCTCTTTTCCATAATCAGGTCAGTCACAGTCAGCCGCCACAGAGCCCTCCATCCCTTACCTCCACACCCCGAAGAAACGTCAATAAGGACAGACCGAGAGAGAGCCCGTTCCTTTAATTGGAAGGTGAATTTTGCTGGAATTCTTCTCTGAAGTTTGACGCATTGAGTTCAGAATGAGAATGATTTCAACTCTTTGAGACACATTCAGAGGCAAGTGGTTAAACACAAAGGCTGCACTCATAGTTTTGGCAAATGTGCCTTAAATCAGGTTTCTTTGGGGGTTGAAATATGAGCTAATGGCAATTTTTTTCAACACTTCTACCCCCCCCCCTTTCCGACTCTTTTGAGCAGTCGTATTCCTGCCAGTTTTATGTCCCTTCGGATTGACATTCATCACCATTCGCCGGTTGAGGAGAGCCGCTCTGTGAATACAAACACGGAAGACAGCTGATGGATGCAGTTGGAGGATGACACCCTGAAATTTCGGATGGAAGCCGTTTCGGTGAAGCATCTCTGCATGCACACGCACCATATAGAGAGTCAGTTCGGCTCAATGCCAAATCTCCGTGGAGTGTTATTTTTTTCTTTCATCTCCGTACAGAACCGGTCAATATTATGTTCTTGACAGCAGCCATGGCTTCACAGAGAGAACACTCATATATCATCATATAGAAAACTATGATTATATGATATATGCAGACTTTAATAGCCCCCGTGTTTACTTTATCCATAAACTGAAACACTGAAATACGAGGCAAATTAGAAATTCAATATCTGTCCTTTGCCTGCTAAACTATTTATTGCATCTCTTTATTTTACAAAATGAGTAAGTGTTATGTATTACTGATGTGTACAGCCTAACAAAGAACATACCAGCAACTTTGTTTTCATTTTAACAACAGTTTATGTACATATACTGTCGAAAAGAAAGACTGAGTTAACTAAGTGAGGGTTTATTTTGCTTTGTTGCAACACTTGTTAAACAGGAATCAATGTGCACACAAACATGTGCTGTATATTCTTATGGATTTCTGCGCCACAGTTTCAAGTGATTGCCTCATTCTTGCCAAATTGCTGCCTCCACCCCTACAGAATAAAAAAAAAAAAGAAATCACGAATTTCTCATGCCGACTACATGTGATCACAGGTTTTGCATATTAGAATTTAGCAGTGTATCATTGTTTCAAATGATTCTCTACATCCTTCGTTTCACATTACGTGGTTTTTTTTAGATCTTAAGGAAGTCTTTTTTATGTCATACGGGAACGGAAATGTAGGACTTTTTGTCATTCAACAGTGTCTAGTTAAGCTTTTACATCTGCATTATTTCCAGACACAATCACTGCAAAACATTCTCAGACGAGAGAAAATGAACAGAACCTCAACAGGACGGTCAAGGTGACGAAAAGCAAATAAAATGACGCAAACATTGTTGAGAAGCACAGAATGTCAGTTGATTTCACTTTCATATGAGAAATACACAAAAGCTGCAGCAGGACAATGCGGAGCTCGGCTGGAACACAGGGGGGGAAAAAAAGAAAAGCGATGAATGTTGGCCTTTGAAAAGACTTTACGGAAGTTGAAGAGAAGGTAGCAACAGAATCGGAGCCCGAGGAAACAAAAGAATTTGATTAATAAAGTTGACTCTGCAGGCCTTTACTGGAAACTACAAAGGACAAAAATAATGACGTTGGGTGACAGTGGTGAAGAAAAAGACAAAATGGAGATGAAAAACCTCCCAATTAAACAGGAGACTTGCCTCCAATTGTTATAATTTATACAATTGTTATTATTATCATTATTAGAATTTTTTTTAAGTTGGCAGTGTTGATTACTTAGTTATATATTTTTATTGTTTTATTCTAATTTGTTAGTTGTTATTATTATTATTATTATTATTATTATTATTATTATTATTATTATTATTACCGTAATTATGCATGCTTTGTAGCTATGATTATTTTCTTAACTATCACTAATATCATAATTATCTGTGCTGTAATAATGCAACTATGAATACCAGCAGTTAGACTCTTAGGTAATACGCACACACACACACACACACACACACACTCAAACACAAATGTTGTTGTCCACACTGTTTGTCTCTCCATGTCACTGTATTGTCTCATTGCACAAAAAAACACAACGAAACAAAAACTCTGAAAAAAGATGAATGAGGAGAAAAAGAATGAAGGACATGCCAGAATAACCAGTAGACTTCCATTGATGGTGGTGGTGGGCATTCAATCGACAGCAGGAACTTCTATGATGAAGGAGTGAATGTTAAGGTTTTACACAGCTTAAAAACAAAGGAATATGATGCTAATTCTAAAATTGGCATTTACGGGGTTAAATGAAGCAACATGATGGTGTTTTGGGGTTGCCAACTAACAAAACGTTGCAGGGATTGGATGAGGTGCTTCAGTCTCAGGTCCCTCCTCCTACAGCTGGCCTTGGCTCTGCGCCCCTGTTCTTGATGGGTGGGTGACAATTGTTGCCATAGTTACGCTAGGTAAAAAAAAGTCACTGCAGGAAAACTTGAAACAGCAAACAGCCCAGGGTGCCTCCGGCTTCTCCCACGTCTCAAAGTCTGATACAGCTTTGAAGCCCACCTCCCCGCTTCCACACGGACGTCATTCCCACGTGCGATATATCGACAGCTGAGCGTCTTTCTCCAGACGCTATGGACGACCTGCCTGCCCGAAAGTGAATTGCAGATTTTTCTGGTACTTCAAGCGATGTAACCATGGCACCATCACTCCTGATATATGATTCAAGCTAACCTACTGATTTATGGAAGAAACGAGTATTTTTCTTGCATCCAAATCCAAAAAAGCTCTGTAGCTTCCATCCGGCGCGACGAAAAGCCCCACTTCCCGATGCCATGTCGTGTGTTTGGCGCACCTAGCCGCCTTAAATTATTCACTCTCACAGATATAGAAAAGGAGACTGAGTGTAAGGGGAGGGGCTGAGAGACAGCGGAGGTCCCATTTTCAGGTCTTTAAAAATCCTTGACTTCTATACCCGGTGTCCCTGCAAAAAAAAAAAGCATAAAAAATTTAACATGGAGAGCACACTCTTGCTGTTTTCAACAAACCGCTAATCCGAAATGTACGAATTCTTCTAACTATAAAACCTGACATACATGATAATCTGTTTTGTTTTAGGTTGTTTGTGTCAATGCACTGATGTCCAGCTCTGCCGCATACCGATATCCTTGGACATATGTGATGTAACAAGCAGCAGTTTTATCCACTTTCAGGCAGAAATAAGTTAAGAATTTTGACAAGGGATGTGGTTAAAACACTCAAAACAAATATTCCTTTGCTCGCGAGCATATAATCTGCTTTAAAACATCCTATTTAGGCCCGATTGGGGTTCTGTCAGCCATTATGTCTCGCTTTGTAAAAAATCATGTCTGTGGAAATCGTTGGGTTGATTAAAAAGAAGAAAAAAAGCGACCAGCTCAGCCCGTCCGTCCTCATCAACCGCCAACAACCCGTATAAACATTACAGGATTATTTCATCACTTCAGCCCGGGGAAAATCCACAGCAAAAATAAACCTGCTTTATATTTATGCGGCGCAATTCCTGCTGGCATGACCAGCTGGAACACGGTGTCACTGGTGCTGACAATGATGCTGTCACGCCGGTTACCGGGAAGAGTAGACGGGTCCACCGGCGGAGCGCAGAGGCGGGGATTTCTGCTTAATTATTGGGGGGAAATAAAAACAGCGGGCTGTCACGGCGCCACGGTTGTATTGACCAATAATGTGACGCATGTTTGTGGTTGTTTCACAGTTTCAGTAATTGCTGTCAAATCCATGTAAGCCTTGCCGTGTAAAGACGACTCTCTTATCCTGCCATTGACGCACAATCGATGGAATATTAAAGACGGAGGGGGAAAAAAAAGAGGCTTACAGATTGCTTTCTCGGTATTATCGTTATACATCCATCATCACAGGTCATTCAATGTCATCAACTCTGGATGCGTGACAGCTTTCGATGTCGCGCTGATGCAACCGGCCCTGTCACTCGCTGGGATGCAGAGCGCACAATGGGACTGCCCCCCCCTCCCCCCTCCCCCCACCCACTCCCCACTCGCTTCCCCCATACACACACACACACACTCCCCTCTATCTTCCCATGAATAATCCATGACCTCGGAGGCACCGGAGAACAGCGCTGGGTACTCTGTGAGAGGCCTTCGCTAAAACAAACTGTCAAAATAGGACACAAGTGTTTACATGCGCTCGACAGAAGGTGGGAAAACTTACACAACAACAACAACACCCTTCGTTGTTTTTGCCCCCCCCCCCCCCTTTGATATTTTGCTCCCATAAGTTAGGTGAATGAGAGCCAAGGACAACCTAGACTGACGATCATGTAACGGTACCGTATCCCAAAGTTGAGAGCTTCTTTTCATGCATAAAATTAAGTTGCACTGAATAATTTCCTCATTAAAAGAAACATTGGCAAGAAAAAAAATGAAATCTGCCAGTTTAGAAAGGCGGCTGCATTTTCTGGCATTGGACTGCACCAAAATGGCCCCTGCGACCTTTGGCGATCTCATTCACAGGTCATTATTTTTCTCCCTGGTAACACTTTATAATAGAGCTGCCGCCTGGCCGAGGCTTTGTTTATATGAAGGTAGTCTTGGCTCCTCCCGCTGCTTAGATGTGTCTGCATTTCAGTGTTTCCTCTCTATTCAGTGGTAAGGAAAATAAATGAACCTTTGTTATTTCACTGCATGCGCCAAAGGTACATTTTGACACATTTCGGACCTGTTTCAAGTAGCTCCGCTTCTTCATTTGTAAGATTTCTTCCTGGCATGGTTGGCTAAGCAAAAACCTGTGTGTGTGTGTGTGTGTGTGTGTGTGTATATATGTGTGTGTGTTCAGCCCAGAACAATATTGTCATAGTAGCATACGACTATAATATAAAGTGTTTAGGTTTACAGTCAACAGTTGGGACACACACTAAGCAAACGCAACACGCTCCATCAATGGACAGCTCTAATTGTCTTCCCTATGAGAAACACTCCACCTTTTAGTCTGCAGGAGTTAAACAAAAGGAAAATCACAGCAGATGCGTATGGATATGAACGGAAATGCATGGAATCCAACCTACATTCTTCCTCCTGTATATGGAAGATTGATGATTGCATTGTGCTAGCAGGAGCCTCTCTGTTCCCAGTTCTAATGTGGAGCAGCTGATTCGACCAGTCATTGAGAACAAAAAAAAAAAGAAAAAAAAGAATGTGCCTTAGCTAACGGTACTTTTCTGACAGGGGGACAAGAATAGTACATCTGCTTCACCTATTGTGGCACATTCCTCCGACAATGACTGTCCCTCCTTTCCCCCCACATTCCGCAGCGCAGCACTGCAGCACATACCAACTCCCAGTGGCAAACATAATGAGCGACCGGTTCGTGTGTGTGTGTGTGTGTATGTGGGATGTGTGTGTGTGTATTAGAACTTCAAACTTTTGAGCATGTTCCGTGAATGCTCAATGCTGGTGCGTCACCGCCAGCATCTGTCGGAGGCGGGTGCTGCCCAATTTAAAATGAATGAACATAATCATACTGCACAAATAAGGAATACAATATAGCAACAAATAAAAGTAGCAGTTGAATAAAAAGGGTATATCTTAAAGAGGTGTAAAGAGGTAAGGATCTCCACAGCCACCCACTTAGGCTATGTTCACACTGCAAGCCAACATGGTCAATTCAGATTTCTTCTTGATCCTGATGCTCTTTGCATTATCTTCTAAATTTGAACCTGTGAGCCAACGTGATCCGCAACATGACGTCACATGCAGCACAGTGTGTATGGAAGAAGACAAATGTTCAGGACAAAATACGTGGAGGCCACAGACGCTGGCGCTCACAGTTTAATGTCTATTTCATTGGCAGTTGGGGCATAAATAGCAGAAGAAAATAAGGAATTTTAGTGTAATTATGACTTTTTGTGGAGCAATGGCTCTGGTACCAAGGTGCTGAGTCGGAGCTGGGAGTGGTGGGATCATGACTTGAATGGCTTCAATCAAATAAGAATCCCTAATCTACTGTCTGCCATGTTTGTAGTTGACTCCCACCTGCACATAATTGAAAATATTTGAAAAAGACGTCAAAATTGCCCTGCATTCTGATTGTCCTCACATGAGATTGTCCTCACACAACAAGATCTGAATATGATTTAGAACTAAATACGAACATGGCCTAAACCTTAACAGAGAGAGGAGAAATAACAATCCTCTTTCCCACCAACACGGAGAAGTGAAGGTGACGACTCTCTGTTGACACACACCGACTGAAACAAAGAGCCTCCTCACACACTCCCCAGCCAGCTTGATTGGCAGCAGCTGAGGTCACCACAGCTGCAGCCAGTAATGCCTCTAATGAACAGGGACCCTCTTTAGGGGTATCTGACCATCACCGCCTTTATGGAAATCTGTTAATAATGACTTCACCGGCCTCCGAAGCGTGCGACTTCTGTAGCATCTGATGGATTCAGGGCATGGGCCGGGATTAAAACTGCGCTCTTTGGGTTACCAGACCAGCGTCTTACCGACGTGTAAGCCCTGAAAACATGTACACAGTAGAATTAGGCTCCATCGTGGACAGTTTGAAACTGCAATCCATCCTATTGGTCGCGAGGTCAAATCCAATATTTATGCTAATGACATTTGCAGGGGGAAAAAATGACCCAGGTGACCCAACTTCATATTGAAACTCAGAATGACTTTGTCCAACTCTTTGATTAAACTATTAATTGGTGTGAGGGTGAAGCCATCCCACTTAACTTATCCTCTCATAGATCCCCCAAGCCTCTATTCAGACTGAACGGAAAACACAGGGGACGTGAAAACAATCAAATCTCAAAATGTCATAATTTTAAAAGTTGATAAGTCCTGTCACACAGGAGTGACTGAAATAGATATTCCTTATATAAAGTTTCCACAGCAGGTAAGCGAGACAGATTTAAAACACCTAATTCCTACCTAACAATGGGGTGTATGTTTATTTATATGATATACAAGCATTCCTCTACTGATGTAATATAAAAACAAAACAAAAAAACTAAAACTTTTTTTGTTCTTTCTTCTCTTTTTGTGTGCATTGATATTTCCTGATATAAAGTCTATTCTGCACTCTGCACTTGGAAGCTTAGGAACCCATGTCAGGGCTCCTCCAGGCCTCTCAAATAAGACACAATTACATACCCTCATTTACCCAAAATACCGGGAGGTTTCTATTGATCTCAATCACGTTGCTCCTTTTCACGACTCTTTTGTGGTCACGTCACGTTAATTGACAAGCGGGACCTACAAGGAGGACTGTCAGTCGCGCTAATGGACAGTCTCCATCACGGTTTCTACGATATAATCTGTCTTCAGTTAATTGCTGCTGTGATGGAGACCCCTGGAGCGACCCCTCAGTGTCAGCTCTCACCGCTACACTACTTCTCTACTACGACGAAGAATAAATTAATGAATGAATGGTTTATTTTAGTTACATTATATCTTATGCAATTTAACTTGTGTACGTGCAAATGGACAAAACATTATAATACATATATATTCTAATCAGTTTCACATGATCTTCCATAAAATCACAGCAATACGAAAGAGAAGAGAGAAAAAAGAAAAAAAAACTCAACAGAGATCTACACAGTTTCAGTTCATCATTAAATCCATTCCATAATTTAGCTCCCAAAATTTTACATTAGTCCTCACATGAAATGCTTCAAAGACACACAGCCTCCTTAAATTATATATATTTTTCTCTTAATTTGAAAAACACATATTGAATACAAATAGGAAGGCTATTACTCTTTACTTGAAATAATGTTTCTAACAT
>CAESWR010001106.1:106498-131812 GCA_903171835.1 Mullus surmuletus | reverse complement strand
CGACGTAAACATGCGGCGTCTCTGACCACTGATTAACATTCAGGCTGATAGCGAATGCAATGCAACGCATATTGGATCCGTGATGGGATGCAAATTTATTTCCCCCCCCCAGTGCGGCTCGAGTGTCAAAGACTTGATTTTGCCAATTTCCTCTCACAGTACAATACTTCGCATTGTTGTGTTTACTTGCTTTGAGGTGATTCCAATTTTCTTCCACTCAAAAAACCATGATTGGCAGACAGAGGGTTATCTTAAACGCTTGAACACTTTATCAAGATGGCACAATGTTCAGCTTGAGTTTGCAATGAAAAACTGTGATTTTAATGGGGTGCCAAAGCCGGCAGCCAATCAAATTGGTGCAAGAGTATCTCCATCCACTGATGAATATGGCAACAAGTAAAAAAAAAACATTTTTAAATCCTGTTTTTTTTCCTGCAGCACCAACGTTGAGGATATTAATGAAGATCCCATCTGCCAGAGAGGCTCGCAGACTTCAATAATGATAATTTAAAAAAAGAGGCCAAAACACTTTACATTTGGATAAAGGGTATCACATTTGCAAATTTCTACAAAACAAGTGTGTTAATAAACACTCCAGTGGGCTTTTCATCAATTCAGACAAATTTAAACTTTGGTTCCTTTGTGTGACTCTCTCTTTCTCTCTCTCTCTCTCTCCAAATAACAAATGGCCACTAAGCTCGAACAAATCAATCTAGCCTGCAGATGAGAGGGAGTTGGTATGGAATGAATCACGCTGCCACCCACAAAGCGCAGAGCGATGTACACAGACACAAAAAGATGTTTTAGAAAAAATACACACGTGCAGACACACAAAAACAACAACGGGGTGTCCTTGGGGAAAGGGCCAACATGCTTGTTGTGGCTCTCATTCAATGGATGAGTCAGAAAACATGGCTGCAGCCATTTGTTTCCGAGCTAAATAGAATGTTGTTTTTTTTTCATCTCTACTCCGCTGAATAGAGGGCTCATTGTTGTCTGTCTGCTGTTTAGATATTGAGTTTTTTGTATGAGACGAGGCTGATCCACGTGAGCGTATGAGTAAGTGTTCACCGACGCTGACAGTGCTGATGACTCCCCATCCCTCTATTTTTTTGTTCATCTATTCTTGAGAGAAAGATGGCTTGATGAGAGATGCGTCCACCTCATTGCATTGAGGGTTTTTGTCACGATGAGGAGTATCAAAACCTTTTGGGTATTATAGATATATTACATAAACAAAACTTTTGAGTTTAGCTCCTCTGTAATCTATTTCAATTCGATCCCTTTTGTACTGTTAGGATATTTTGCATGATCAATGCTTTCTATGATATATTTATCTCAAGTCTGCATTGCTTTCATTTTTCACGACTACTCATCATCATACATTTGCCATTATTATTGTGTTGGCCTCCATTTAATGCTGTGTGTTAGTTGAGCTACCTTCATCACTATTGTTAATATGCGCCATTGGTCGACCCAACCGGTTGAGCCAGTGCGGGCCTTCATCCTCCAGTCTGATGTTTACACCATGGAAGAGAGTTTTTTAGATTAGATTAAATTAGATTAAATAGTCCTTTATTTATTCCTCAGTGGGGACTTTAAAACACCCCGGATTGACACTGCGCTACACAAATAACCCTAGAATGCTGTTATCACTCTCAATAATGTCTTTACTTTGTGAGACATTCTTGTGTACATTGTGTAAAGCTAACATGTTCATAAAGCAAAAGATCATGTTAGTACTGCATTAAAATTTCATTATCCTGATGGTGCTTGCAGATGAAAAAGTAATGAGGTCACAACTACAATTCACCCTGACAGCAACATTACCGCCTTGCCAAAGTTCATCGTAAATAACTGTTTGTAATCCTTATATAGAAACTGCAGGCGGAACTACAAGAAAAAGAGGATTTCTACACTCAAAAAGGTCTTTCTACACACAAAAAAGGATTCAATAAGCCGCAGCACTTAGATTCTCACCCATTCCACTATCCTTGGGGAAACTGTCTTTTGGAACGGTTTAAACAGGCGGTGACTAATGTAGAAAATGATGAATCATAATGGTGACGACGCATTGAGACGGGCAAAAAGGGCTCGCTGAACGGTTTGATGAGAATGAAGGACGCAACTTGCTAATGGAAGATCAGTTTCCTTTTATCTGCCTGATGATGACTTTATTTTCCGGTATGCAATAAGCGTCTTCGCCACTCATTCTCTCTTTAATTACTTCCCTGGGTGATGGTTTAGTTGCTTTTATCGGAACAATCTGCGTGTTTTAGCACCCTGCCATGAAAAAAGACGCAGCGGAGAAAGCTTGCTTGAAAACTGAGCGAATTTCTTTAATGAATCAAAGGGAAGAGCTGGGATGGATGGCAAAGGAGGGAGGCAAATAAGTCTCATGTGCCTCTTTCTCCATGACCTTTAGTCAACTGAATTTGTTCAATCTCACGACGGTTGCTGTGACAAAAGGAATCAGAAAGCGGTGGACAGATTGACTGACTCTCCGTGCCAGCGTGGCTAAAATCATGCACTGCGTCATTCTTATTTAAAAAGGATTATCTGTTCATATCCCAATCATGTGTTTTTGGCTACATCATTTAGAGCCGTCTGAGGAGCTCTGACGGTGGCAAACGTATTTATTCCCTCACCAAAGGGTAAAAAAAGCGGCATATCTCTGACACAATCCTTTCAACACACTGACGCAAAGAAATCTAAGTCTCAAGTCTTCGATTCCAGTTAAAAATAATAATAATAAAAAACAATTACAGAGATAGAGTTAACGTTGACGGTAGCTGAGTTCAAGTTCATCATTTATCCTCCAGCCGGGCCATTATTTCACATTGACCAGATTTTTAATATATTTTTTTTTTTTTTTTAAATTAATGTCAAAGGTAGCGCTCAGATTCCCCTCCATTACTGCTCTCCAGTTGTCACCCCATCTATAGTACATTCAGGCTCCGCCATTGTTCTTTTGTGACTAAAGGCTCTGATGCAATATTATTCTCAAGGCTCCCTGAATGGAGAGGGGTGGCGCTGACAGCTTTCATCTGCGAATCACTCAGAGGCTCAGTTCTTCTTACGCGCGGAGAGCCGAAGACATCAGTGCTTCGCTCTCTCATCTGTGCTAGGAAACATCAAATATGCACAAATGGGGAAAGGGGAAAGAAGAAAAAAACATTAGTGACAACACCCCGCCTCATTTACACTTTGATCAGGAGCAAACAGCAGCTTTGACTTCCTCTTTTAAAGTCTGCGGCACAATATGTGGGGAATCACACAAGCGCAAACATGTGGGCTACTATGATATTGGATATGTGCGACAACTTTTCCTCAACTGTGGAATCGCTATGACAAATGTATGGACCGCCCTGTGAAGATTGCATAGTCCTCCACATCACGGTGCATCTTAAAATGCTCTTAAATTAACAAAATATTTCTAGTAGAGCATTTATCAGTAATTGCCACATCAGATTCATTAGCCACTTTGCACTATTAATTGGCACAGCAGCCCAGTCCTTTTTTCTACTAATTATTTGTTATATAAACAAACTCTTAATTACAACACCTCTGCAGTGATTTACCGCCAGCATCGCAGTATATTTAAAACAATCTGACATGGTATAGATGAAACCTCCACCCGATGAAAAGGGGGAAAAAAAGGCCTTAACACATTTCAAACTAAATGTGATTCAGTGTTGTACAATATAGTGACATCCAATGTGGTGCAAATATTTTAGTTTCAATCTTTCAGAAAAGGAATCAAAGGTGATGCCGAGAGGTGATGCTTATTGCCGGATCACTGTCAACACTTGAGGTGAGCGGATGTGCCGCCTGTGACTTCATAGCGTCGCACCGTGTTTTGCAAACTGTCCATCTCGCGTGAAAAATTCAAAGTGCTGCCAAATGCAGGAGTTGTAATGAGTGGGATGTGGATCTCTTCCTCCCCAATGACGGTCTGTCATCCTCAGCTGTGGAAGAGTTCATACCCGGTGCGTACTTTCATGCTTAATCATCTGTGCCGGCGCTGCAATGCTCATTGAGCAGCTATTTTTTTCTATGATATTAGCTTGTAATTACTTCCGATCTGGGATACGTGGTATTATAAGGTCTTTAAATATTGTTTTTTTGTGCGTTTCCTACCTATAGACACAAAAATCAAGATCGCTAATTATGGTGGAAGTCAGAACATCCTGCCTAAATGCCATTAGCACATCTGAGATCAAGCAGGCAGTGTCGATGCCACAGGAGAGCGGGATCAGTGACACAGTCAGAATCAGAGATTCAACAGAAACCCTCGCCCCGCCCTCGCCTGACTTTAAATCTTTATCCATTTCTCAAAACCTGTCATCCTCTGCTGCATTCCTGCACCGCAGCTGCTTTTAATAACCATCCTCTTTATCTTTGTCTCATGTTTCTCCCCGCTGCCTCCATACTGCACACATGACTCACCTCTAATGATACCTGCCGCGTAAAGACATATACCAGTGTATTGTATCTGCACCAATTATCCGACTTAAGTGGAAGAAAATGGGTTTTCCCATTAAGGAGGTGGCTGGAGCTATTTTCACCGCTTAGTTAGTGATGCTATTGATTAGTGAAATAGAGCCCTGGTAACACAGCGTATGAGAAACATGAGGGCCAACAAGTCAATAAAGCCATCACCCAGTGTTTACAGCACAGTGGTATGGAAATGTGTGCACCCGTTTCCGCATGAGATAATTGGTGGACGGTTTGACAGTTTTACAGTTTAGTTACCAGAGCTCATAATGGCTCAAATTCTGATGAGCAATTGTATTGGACATCAATACTGTAATGAAAATGTGGCACTGAAACCAGGCTGAGCAATTAACCAAGCAAACAAGTAACAGTGCAGTAACCAGTGCAGAGATAAGACAGGTGATACTGTGTAAATTAAAAAAAAAGGGGGGGGGGGCATCTGATTAAAAGCTGTGTAGCAGTTCAGTTCAAAGTAACAGGTCAGAGTTGAGTGTTGACGGTCAGCCAATGATGCACAGCTGCGCCAACCTTTTTATCCTCGGCGGCGACCACCGCAGTGCCAACCAGTCAGAGGGCGAAGCTGCCTCCACCTCGTGTCCCGGGTCGTCCCCACTGACCCTCATTATAACGCCGCCCCGGACCACCGCAGCCCATAATTGACCCTCCGGTCCTGCTAATTTGGGGCTGCGTGGGTGAAAGGCCGTAAATTACCTTCGCTCAGTTCTTTATCTCTAAAAGTCGAACCCGCTGGTACACAGTCAGGACTCGGTGTGTTAGAAGTTTGTGACAGCTGAAGGAAAAAAAGAGAAAAAAAAAAATCCTGATCTTCACCCGTCTTTGTCTGTTTTCTAATTAAAGATATCACAGCATGGAGCAAATCCTCTGTGTGAGTTCAGCTTCAAAGGTTCAGCCGAGTATTATGCGTATTGAGTCCCAGAAGGGCCTCGATGATTTTCAATGCAGCCTCCGTTCTTGACTTACTGTAGCATCATATGCTATCGTATGCTAATGTACACATCTTAAGATGCATTACACTTATTTGTTTGTAGTCCCTAATGACGATCTTCTTTTGTAATGCATTCTAAATTCAATATCTTTGGATAGATGCTCTTGCTCTGATAGCACACCGGGAGCAGCTGCTTTAGTTGTTATGGAACTGGGGACGGTAAGTAGGTCTTGTGTGTGTCTTGTTCTGTCATCCTGTCAAGAAGCTATAGAGTTTTCAGTCACACGAGGTACGCAATCTTGCGATTATCCAGCATGAACGTAAAGCCATGTGTCAGTCTGCAAAGAAAGTGATGGGATCTTTACTGACACAAATCCCAAGTTGCCTCCGAAAGGGTAAACGTCCCACAAAGCAGCTGTTGCGGCTCACTAGCAGCTGTCGGAACGTGATCAGAAAATTGGCTGTGAAAGTTGTATACTGACTCGTTCATTCATTCCATCACAACAAATTATTTTTACCCCATCCGAGCACATTGCGAGATGTTTAGGATGGTAAAAAACTTTTGGGGTGGGGGACACCTATAAGGCTGAGACAAACAGGCGTATATTATTGGGTACAAAAATTAGCTTTCACTTCAAATTAGAAATGAGCTGCAGGCTAAATTATCCATGAGAGTCTAAATCAAAAGAAGTGTTTTGTTGGAACGGACTTTTCTCTGCTAAAGTCTTGCATAAAAAGAGCTTGCTTCGCTGTTTCTGTCTCAACGTGCCTCTGCATCACATGGGTCGGGGAATCTCCTCACTCATGTGTTCCACACAACAAAACATGACAGCGTGCACCGTAATTGGTCGAGGGAGGGCCGGCGGGGGATACCGAAAGCGGACATGTGTTCGGGCTGACAAACAGCGGTTATGAAAGTGATATTTTTATATCTCGCGGAGGCAACGCGAACCTGGTTCTGTTTCCGAGCAATGCGTCGCTCGGTTATCAGACATGGCAGGTAAACAAGAACGCTGCGGCGCTACCCACCAGAACGCAGCCAAGAGATAATGAAGAAGCACAGCCTGACTCACGCGTTACGGTGGAGTGGAATCTCTCGGCATAAAGCGAGACCTCACAGGCCTCCGAAAACTATCCAAACTGATATTATGTTTTAGCGGTGCGGCCCCTGGGAACGTGAGAATGAAATTCTGCACATATCCAGCACTCACCTAAGGCAAAAGACTGTAATGAATTTTTATTGCTGCACAGGAAATGAGTGCTGAATTGAGAGAAGACGCGAGCAGTTAAAGCCCCTAATGGATCGCTTCGGAATGTATCATAGTGGTGGGAAAGGGGGGAGGAGGGGGTCCGGCTCACATGATGTTGGGATCGTGGAGGGATCACATCCATCAAATCATGGATGCAACTGGGCCGACCTGTCAGGGATGAAACATTTTAAAACAAATAATCAGAAAGAGGTTTTACATTAGCAATTGTCTAATGAGAAACTGCATTTTTCCAAGCCTTCTCCTCCGAATCGGTCTGAGAATAAAATCCCCTGTCATGGCTCAGGTTCAAGGCCACAAATTCTTTAGTCACACCTTCCTGTACTGAACAATTCCATCTTGGGGAGGAACATTTGATCCTCAGGCTGACACGGAATCTATTCTCAGATGTAGGAAAGTGTTTGATCCAGACACGGTGACTCCTTGATTGCGACTGACACGACAATCTACGCGATCACATGGAGGCGGGGGCGGGTGGAACAAAGACCCATCATCTTATGACAATGTATGATAACAGTCATTAAAGAAAGATAGTGTACGTTATGTGTGACCCAGGGGTGGTGAAGACCCAAGGGTCTGATCTAAAACACAATTATCCTTTTAATGGCACTTCATCAGAGTTTACAGGAGGTGTAAACAGTCAGGCTTGAGGTCACGCCGTCGTCAGGCTCTATAGCTGTCTCTCTTTGGCTCACATTTACAGCATTTCATAATTAAGCTCCTCTAATTAAGGTTGTCACCTTGACAACCTGATAATAAATATGTCAGCATGGAGGGTTAGCTTTCCAACCATTTCGAAAGTAATATTTCTCGGGAGCCATTGACGGATCCCCTTAACCTTCTTAACCTATGCCTATACGGTGACCTGGATGACTGAGAATATCCAAAAATACATTGGCAGATCCATTCAAAATTTGGACGATTGAATGAATGAAAAGAAACAATATTTTGTTCTGGAAATCACCTTCTTTTTTTCTACACGATCCTGCTGACATTCAAGACAGTCAAACCAATCATTTTAATCAGTTACTGTCATGGGAGTAATGATGTATATTTATCAAATGAACAAACAATTTATGCATAGTTTGAAAACAAAAATATCTTCACTTTTCAGACTGCGCATTGTAAGAGAGGCGTTTTAGAATTGTAGGAGGCAATGACTCACCTAAGGGTCTCATCAGTGATATTTCTGCACATTTGCAAGTGAAAAGTCTTCTTCATATGTGATGCAACAGCTCCCCCACCACCACCACCACCTCCATCATATTCACTTCCAAACACAGTATTTTAAATACTCTTCAGATTGCACAGGCTTATGAATAATACACAAACAACAGCAGATGCAAAACTGCGGGATCCCTTGTTTAATAACATGACACGGGTCCAGCTAAATAAACAACAGGGCCTCCTCCACATATGGTGACTGCATACACACACAAATACACACGCACAGATGGGCGTTAGGATCGGAGTAAGGTTAAATATATGTACCTTGACTCTGATTGTCATTAAAAGATTAGCGCCTGCATCTTACGCAGCCTTGACAGATATTTACTGTGGGGCTTGAACAATAAGGCACATGTATACTTTCACTGTGTATATTATAATCCCCCCACTTCTTGCCTCTGCTGTTTGTTCGTGTCTGCATCTCCATGGCAACGGGACCCAGAGCAGCCCAGGCTTTCATTTTGACAACTTTCTAAGGCTCCGAGCAACCGAAGGGGATTTTTGCCATGAGGTATCTCGCTAAGTTTCTGAACTATCCGTGGACAAAAAACAAAAACAAGAAAAGAATAGGAAAAAGAAAAAAAACTGAACACTGTGGGAGCGTCTCTCCTTTCTGCCAGTCCAAGGACAGCGCTGCGACGCCGCAGAGATGTCACGACAGTCTAGCAAGCCCGTCGGCAACGCGGCAGACAGACGCAAGACAATCGGATTGAGAACAAATCCGCAGCGACAACAACAAACTTACCTTGAGCTGGTGATCGGGTTTCATGTTCAGACAATCTAAAAAAAAATTGCAGAAATGTAACCTTTTCACTCAACATGGTATTTACGAGTCAGCCCACTGGAATTCTTTCACAATTACAACCTGGCTGCAATTCTCTACCATGAATTAATTGGAAAATAAGATGTTGAATTGATTCACCCCAGGCTTCTTTATAAGGCTCTGAGCAGGGCATGTGAATTTAACTGCGAAATTGCCCAACAGGAATGGGCCATAAAGCTTGTGGGTGTCCGAGGTCATTATAGGTTCCTTTAATGAACATCAGATTTATGATTCTTTTTTGGAGATATTGAAGAGATGAGTAAAGGATCATTTTTGTGTATTATCTTTACCCTGCAAACACATTTAGTCTCTGAATATAATAAAAAAAAGTGCAAGTCAGCCTTTAAAAAACTCGGTCTAAAGTGGGGTCTCCACCAGCAGGCCAGTATTCGGGCATATTTATGATATTTTGATGGCAATGAATCTGTTTTTGTTTCTACCAGCTCTGCTCCCTGAGGTATATGATATGCTGCAATCTATTAGATCGTGGATGCACACAGATACTTTTTGCAAACTCAACAAACTAATAAAAATACAGAGGCATTCACTATTTGCACATTAAAATGTCCTATTTTTAATTCAAAAGGCATACAATTGGTAATACCAACACAAGCATTCATCTCCTAAAACCACAATGTTTTTGTTCAGACTAATCAGTGCTGTAACACTCCAAATTGTAGTCAGGTGCATGTCTGCTTGTTTTTAATTATCTTTGAGATGTGTGTAGGACTTAATTCCAGGCCATCTGTGGTAAATCAAATTGATTGGACATGGTTTAGCAACAGACACACCTGTGCGTGTGAGGTCCGTCGATTTGCGATTCATGTTAGGGCGTAAACCAAGCCAAGCTCTGTGCACCCGTTTCCCTTTAGAAATTGGAAAGTCTAAAGTTTCGAATGGTCCTCGGAGCACAATGACCTCAACAATTGGGAAAGGACAGACCATGGAATGGAATGCCCATGACTTGATTTCAACGTGAAAGCTTTGAGGTCCAGGGATGTACCGATATAAAGAATGCAGTGGTGTCTCTCAGAAGAAGTTGCCAGAAGGACAGACATAGAAATTCGGTGATTCAAAACACAAAATCACACAGGGTGGATTCTGCCAACAGGGAAGGACTATGCGGCAGAGAGAAAGCTGAAGTAGACTTACACCTCACAGAGGGGAGACCCGAGGACGACAGGTCACAGATATGTCCCCGTCCAATCTCGGATCTTCTGAGGATCCGCCAGGAAGCAAAAAAAGCCAAATCCCAGGTGTGCAAACTTGTGGAGACATACCCAATACGGCCTGCATCTATAATTGCTGCCAAAGGGATTTTTATAAAGTACAGAATGGACCGGCTGAATACAAATGACTGATTTCAGTTTTTGTTTTGTGGGTTGATGAATGGGAGAAAATTGCCTTTTTACACATGAAAAGTTCCAAGCAGGATTACGAGATCAAAGCAAAAGATGGAACTGATTCAAGAGTCAAGATTCATCCACCTGACGGCAGCCCGTGTCATAGTGTTGACCAATCAGCTGCTTTATGACAATCATAGCTGTCTAAATTCATTGCAGTACCACTTTTTTCAAAGAGACAAAGGCAGCATTTCAGAGCGGAGAGGCTGTGTTGATGCCAAAGCAAGTGTCGCAAATTGGCTCACCCTCCGGCTTTTCATCCACATAAGATTGTGTGACTTCACGCAACAAGTATGTAATAGGCTTAACAGATCACAGCTGAAAGATCCTTGGTCCGGAGCCTAAGCCAGTCTTGAAGGAAATTACAACCACAATGGCTTTACAACGCAGAGAGAGAAGGTGGACGGAGAGGGGCGGAGCTCTGTGGGGGAGGAGAGGCGGGTGGTGGTGGTGGTGGTGGGATTCCATTCTAAAAGCCTTCATTGCTGGCACACATTCCTTGAGACTGCCGCCACCGAGGAGGAAGTGGTGGGGGGGGGGGTTGTTCATTTCAATATTGCAAACAAGGAATTGAAAGGCAACAAACATGGCTAACACACCAGCCCAAAGTCATTTTGGCCCTGACAGGTGACGACTCTCTTTTTGGCACGCACAATAGTCGAACCTGCCAAGCTCCATATCTCATCTCTGCTGCCTGTCAGAGCCATTTCCCCCCCACCCCCAACTATGGATACAGGACAGTCAAAACATTCCCGAGCACAGATCCGTCCCTATAGTAATAAGAATAAAACTGACACCCTTAAACTTGCTGCAGGATGTGGAGAGACAGCGGCAGAAAGATGAGATAAAGATGAGATAAGGTTTGGTTAGAAATGGTTTTTCGTGATTTGGAAAAATCAGCTTGTTCTCTTTCTTGCTGAGGGTTCATGAAAAATAAATACTGCTCATGCTTTGTGGGGTCAGTAGGTGGACAAGACTCAGGAGAGATGATGCATTCAACAAAGTTCAACAAAGGAGTGTGATATTAATCCTTCGAAAGAGCTTCAATGAATCACCTTGAACACTAGGCGTGTCCCGATAAGATTTATATATATAAATATATAAGTACCGAATTATATCGGCCTGCTTCTAAATATGCTGATATCAATCAATCAATTGTAGAAAATTCTTATTTTTAGGGTTAAAATGTATGTAAACCATTGGTTAATAATAAATGGGTAATTTTTTCTCATACCTCCTGTTGATGATTATTGTTCTATGTTTGAGTAATATCACTTGATTAAGCCTTTTCTAGCATTCCATACAACAAAATAAGTAATAAAAGTAATTATGATTCGTGCTGATATCGTATCGGATTGATATTGGTATCGGCCAATACTTAAAATACATGTAATAAAGTTTAGCAAAAGATCGTGGCTTTGATTAAAACCACAACCCCCTCCAGTTTGGGTAACATCCAGTGTCTCATTGTCTCGATGGGAAACCTTCAGTTGCAAACATGAAAATCAAAAATGAATGTCATTTTTTAAAAACGACAGTCTGATGTTTTATTTGATCCACCCCCCCTTTGGATTTCCTCACTGTAGACGTAATCTAATTTCCGGTGATGGGCAGAAGCCGTCTCCCTGCGACAGATAGGTTTCACCGGCACTGCATGCAATTTAAAAGTGTAAAGCTATTTTTATGCAGATTGAGGAGGCTGAGATGTAAAACCTCTCAATTTGTGAGATTTAGATGTGCTAGGTTGTTTCAATTTACCCCTCCAAGTAAACGTTAAATTGACGGCCGATTGTCGGAGTAAAGGCACGGCCTTCTGAGGTTTGAGTTGGTGAAGCCCGTACGAAATAAAACATGCACTGTAGATACATGGTGTTAAACTTTAAATATGGCTCACCACAGGAAGGCATTTTTTAAACCACATATATGGTGTCGAATCCTCGTCGATACACAGAGGCTTTTAGGATTCGCGCCGGAGGGAGACAGAGCCGCAGTGTCTGCCAAGCCAGGACAAATCAACCTTTCCGTCTCCTCCCGAAGCTTTTAATGTTCCGCAATCAGACTCAAAATTATAATGAACTTCCCGTCGCCAGAGAATACACTCATCCCTTTATGGCCCAGGATAGTTTATTTTAATTTTCCGAAAGAGCGGCGGCACAGGTAGCTGGGATGAGACGGGGAGGCTCGGGCAGAGTGGTGTGGTGCCAGCGCGTATCTGGGGATCGCTTATGGCCTGGCTCGCAGTAACTACCTCATAATGTCAGCGAGAGATGGGGAGAGTGAACAGTTGATGTCGGTGCCAGGAAACATTTTCCAGCATGGGTTTTTGGCCGCGTTCGCCACTCCGCCGCATCGATAGAGGATTGTGGAAAAACAACAATAGGAGGCGAGGAACAGACTCGCCGCTTGTATAATATCGTTGTATAAGTGACTACTTGACAATAGAGACAGGGATGCTTAAAAAAGTACAGCCTATAAAGAATCTTTGCAGTGACAAAGGTACGGTGGCCCTGAGGGGCAAAACACCACAACATTTGAGAAAAAACACGACATTTCCGAAAACACAATGACATTACAGAAAACGCAGCTTTTCACCAAATGCAACGACATTTCACATTACGGAAAGGGTAGGTACAACACTTCTTGTTTCTGATTGGACAGAGCTCTTGAAAATATAAAAGAAAATAAGGTCATGTGATTTGTTGTTTGGTTTTGCGAAATGTTGTGTTTTGTGAAATGTGGTTGTGTTTTTCCCTTCAGGGCCACCGTACAAAAGGTTTGTAGTGCTGTTTTTGTCCTGTTCCTATGCAAACACTATGTGGAACTATGTGTGTGTGTAGATTGAGTGCCACGGGGGGACGAACCCCCTGCTAGAGCGAATCAGGCTTCAACCAAAGCACCCAATTATACCTTGGCATCGCCGCCCGGCTCCACTCCTCGACAAACTTTGAATGGATGAAGAATGACTGTGAGACAAGATGGCAGGGCGTCCCACGAGAAGCCCGGGAGCTCTTTAAAACCTGTCTTTGCCTTGATCCCCCCCCCACCCCCCCCCACTCCCGGCCCATAATCCTGCCTCTACTTCCCTCTCTCTCCCCCCAGTTCGCCTATCTCCGTGTCTTCACACTCTCAAGCTCCCTCAATTCTTTATTCAGAAGACAGCCGCATCATTCCTCCGCCTGCCAATAAGGCAAACCTATGCTCGCCGAGGGGTGGTGAGGCTTGGCGGGGCGAGAACAAAGATGGATACCTTAAATTCTCACCGTGCTAATCTCGCCGCTATTTTCTGCCGCGCACGGCCCGCGGTTGCGAGGTGATGCGGAAGAGCACGGGCCGGCGGGCGGGACGAAGGAATTAAATGTCACTCGTACAGTTGTAACGTGATATAGTCTCTTTTCGTACGCAGCGGTTTTGAAATAACAGAGAAGCTTTGTATTTAATATCTTGAGATAATGATGTTGTTCGATAGCGCAACTGTTTATGTCTGACATTCAGATGATTGCAGGTGTTATTGTTGTCGCATGCAGAAACACATCACAACTCACCCAACTTCTGCTCTATGGTCACTATTTGTGGTCTGTGTTGCCGCCTCAGGAAAGACTCTGACAATGCATTATGGGACATTTTGAGAGCACTATATAGGGTTCATAAGCTTTGCCCGAAATCATTCACTCATTCTCTACCAGTCACTATATAAGGTCTCACTATATAGAGCAGTGTTTCTCAACCAGGGATGTAATTGAAAGGGGTGCGTGGGAATAAAATATCCTTTAGCTCCTATGACATTTATAGAAATAGGATTATTTTACTCAAATGGGATTTAGACCTTTATCTACCTAAACTACAGAGGGTAACAGGATTTTTTTTCTCTAATTACATCTGTTTCACAACGGTAATATAGACTATTGTATTTTACTAAAGAGATCGCGCTCCCATTTGCATTGTTCAAAGTAACTTACAAAGCTGTTAATACAAATTTAACACGATTGTCATCTGTTTCAAATTATGAACCCCAGTGGGCAAATACCATTTATTTCTGAATAATGCTCTTATTGTGAAACATCTTCAGGAAGGTGTTGAGGGAAAACTCATTAACTTGCATGTGTAGATTAGTGGTTGAAATTACGTATATGGTTTATCCAGGTTACAACTGAAAGCTCTTATTTTGCATCAAAGAGTGAACAGTTTCGACTGTTTCTATCAAATAATCATTTTTGTGCAGAAACCTTGACTAAATGTGTGTGCCGTTCCAAATACATCAAAACTTTCCCTTGCAAGCGATCTTACCCTGATGTTGTTAGTAAGCTTCTTTGTTGACACTCAAGACCTGCAATGCATATATACAACTATGTGTATACCATGATTGTGCGACATCATGGAACACATGCATTGTGGGACATTTTCAGTGCACTATATTAGGGGTGTGCATTGGCACTGCCCTCACGATTCAATTCGATTATGATTCACCAGGTCACGATTCGATTAGATTCTACAATGCATTTCGATGCATCAAACCTTTCTTTATTACTGCACACAACATGGAGTCAATACAAGCAGTCAGATATACTGAACAACAAATTTATTCAGAAACTGCTGTGTGTGTGTGTGTTATAATAATCACTCTCCTGTCTCACTCTTATGTCTTGACATAAATGTCTTAACATTAAATAAAACGAAATTGGAAACTAAAATATATAAATGGTACAGCGTATTGAGGATATGGCATTTTTCAGACCTGCTGAAGAAAACATAAATCACTGCTTTCAGTGGAAGGAAAAATGTTTCTCTCTTTCTCTCTGCTTTAGAACCGTCTGAAATTAAACAGAGCAATTTTAACAGACACATTACACAGTAAAATAGCAGCTCTGAGACAGGGCACTTCCTGAACTCCTGTGCGAACTACAATCACAGTCACACTATTATAACAGCGCCGCTGTCCGTCAATAGCAAAACACCTTTATCTGCTGCCAGAGAACACATTTCTGCTGTAGCTGCCATTCCTCCGCAACATCCAACAGTAGCCTCGCCATATCAGCATCATTGTGGCTCTCAGAAACTGCTCTCGTCTGCAGCACATGTGATACAAACTGCCAATCCTCGCTAATATGATGCAACGTTATCTTTACATAGGACTCTGTTGCGACTGAATCCGAAATGTCGTTGTTTTTGTTGTTCTCGTGATTTGTTGGACTTTATGTCATGTTATATTATTATCTGAAGTGGGTTTCCGCTGTCTATGGTGCTGAAAAATACAATCAAACGCTTTGGATTGTGTGTCTAATAACTTCAGGTGCCTGCTGGCTTGAATGCGATGAATTCTTAAGTCTAAAAAATACTAAAATATTTTTATTACAAAAAGGGCAACAAAACAGGTTTTAAAATTCAAATGACCCTTTTTAGAGGTAAAATCTTAAATATTTCACTTTTTTTTTGGTTACTTTTCTTCAAAGCTTTTTTTTAAGTTTGCTCCCGCAGCGAGAGACAACAGGTTCACACACCTGAGTCATAGGTGCGGACATTAAAGTACATCTTTGATTATATTTTACCCTGCTGCAAGTAAACATTCTTACTCTGAAAAATGGTATTATTATTTTAACAAAGTTGAGAATTATCTTTCACAATCTCTGAAAGGCTATGTTCTGCTCTTTCATGTGGTAATGCTTGTAAAGCCCTGCTGTTGCGGCCATGTGTAGGCCATGTTAATGAGACAGGTATTTCTGCAGCCTGGAGCCTCTTGTCTTATGACCTCGAGGTCCCAGATGGGAGGTCATAAGGCTCCAGGCTGCAGAAATAATGAGCGTTATTTGGTTTATAGGGGCCGGTCATGTGCCCGGCCCCCAGCCCGGCTCTGATATGTTCCGCTACTGGTATGTATGTCTACATACTCACCATATAGGGCTCTATAGTGAGTTTGGACTGCACCTGCCCCTGTTTTCTCTTAAAATACTAGACTCTTTCCCTTGCCAATTACCTGCCAACGGCGAGCTTCCTCAGTCACCTTTTTCCCAAGCATCTCGTTACCGTGACGAAGCCTTTCCACCGCAGATGTTTTGACCTGTCAAAATATGTGAAGCACCGGTACGGCATTTACTCTCTTGGGCGGCTCCATGTACCAACCAGCAAGACATTTTTTTTTTGTCACCGCCGGGTAAACACACAGCTGTAACTAACAGCATTAATTACAGCCTTGTTCCATCTAGCGGGGCGAAGGCGGCCCCGGCAACCACGCGCCGCCGTCTCACTGTAATGATGCACTAAATAGAATGAGGCCGTTATTAATTTCATCAATTACACCTGCGCTGTGACACGTCAAAATGATCTCGGAGCGCGGGGTTCATAACATGCCGGTAAGTCATCCGAGCGAGCGTGTTGGAGCCCTGGAAGGAAACGTGATGCAATCATCAATGCCATTAATTACGGCTGCGCTTCCTTTGCTTTTACAAATGAAAACGTCTCCAGTGGAAAAGTGTGTGTGTGTTAGAATCAAATAGTGAAACTGCGAAATGCACAGTGGTGAGAGGCTTTAGATTTATCAACATATCTCCAAAAAAACCCAAAACATGTATTACTGGGCTACTTCATGAGTACTGAGTCATATTAAGAGCTACCAGTTTTATACACTCATTTTCAAATCTATAAATGTCAGTGTGAGTAAATAAGAGTTTGCACAATAAAACTAAATTTTAGTTACAGCTCACTATGCTATTTTTAGAACAGGCCTGCAGGCTACTCATGTGGTCCTTGGGGGCAACGTGGTGCCCGCAGGCACCGTGTTGGTGACCCCTGTTTTAAACCATAATACAGTATGTCATGTGCGTTTAGCCTCTTTGAAAATTGTACTTTCCTGAGTACAATGAGTGTATTGAAACTACTAAAATACTGATAAATGCTTTCAATTTCAAGCCTAATATTCACTTTCAGTGACACAATCTCAACTAAATGTAAACTGAGACATAAATCCAAAAAGAAATAACAGGAGCCAAATACCTTTTATCACAATAAAAGGAGAAGGATAGAACAATTTAGTATGTTTTACACGATTTGTTTGAGAATGTCCCGAGCAAAATTAATTTGGTGTTCTTCTCAGATAAACTGCTCCTACCACATCATTCTAGAGGAGCGGGTCGATCAAATACTGATCTGTACAGTTCAGTGGGCCAAGAAAATACAAGAGAAAAAAACAAAACAAAAAACAGGTCGGATGCCTTGGAAACCGATAAAAAAAACAACATTTGACTTAAGTGGTGACTTGACAGTTCATTGCAAATGAGGGCAGTGCTCAGAAATTGGCCTAAATTGAGGCAAGATTGATGGTCTCTCTTGTTGCGAGGAAAATCAATGTTGGGGAGATATGAGAGATCACCCGGTTCGGAGAGATAGTACGAAGCATCAGAGATAAATAGACGTGACTGTACCCATTTGTTTGTCGACATATTAATCAGGCCCACTAGTACATCAAGTCGGAAAATGAATTCCAACCGGGCCGATATGAGATTAGTTAAACCGACAGCTCCACAACTCAAACGGTGGGGAGGCTTTAAACATTTACACCAAGGTTTGCATATATCGCCGTTTAAAAGAAAAAAAAAAAAAAACCTGGAACACAAACGTCTCCCTTAAAGTCTCTATTCATTTGTGCCGAGGCCTCCTCCCAAAAATAATTTAGCGTGCACTAATCTGGAGCTCTCCTTTTCAATTAGCGGGAAGGTCAGGGTTGTCACAGGGAAGCAAATGAAACAAGAGCGAAGGTTTTAATGAGGATCCCCACGACAGTGAGACTCCACAACCTCGGCATCTGATAGAATTTCCTTGACTGCGGTCACATAGAGGAAGAAAAAAAAAACTGTTTACCCTGAAACATTTGATGGATAGGGATGATGGGTTTTGCTGAAGCCTTGCAGCACAAATTTGGTTTCCAACACATTGGATTTCAGGTGCTATTATCATCTAATCTTGACTTCAAACCCCCCTCCCAACCCCTCCCCCACCACCTTCCTCATCAATTTTCTCAAATTACACTCAAAGGCGTTTATTGCCGCAGGTAAGTGCTGTAGTTGCTATTATTTTTAGAATTGCACAACCTCTTTTTTATGCTCAAGAGATGCTGATTAAAAAAAGAGAAAACTCCAAATTAGCCCCATGTTGAATACCTCAAACCCGGTTTCATTGGCTCGAACAGCAGCTCTGGCGCTGCAGAGAGTGTGATTAATTATCTTGTTCGCGTGGCCACCAAAGACTTTAACTTGCCCATAGAGCACGAGGCCGTGGTGTTTTCAGCAGCAGCGTCCTTCTCTCTGACTGAGATTTCCGCCCGGAAATTGTATTTTAAATGTGATTTCAATGAGAATCCAGATTATGAATCGCGGTGGGGGAGTACATGAGGCTGGTTGAACGACAGAAGCATTTTTTCTCACAGCGACATGAGGGGGGATGGTGACTCTTCGCTTCACCTCTCTTTTTCAGACAGATTCCGGAAAATCTTGTATGTGCGATGCCCACATCACACCAGCACGAAGCGTTTTCTTCCTCCTCACGGAAATACAATGAAAGGTGTTAGAAGTGCGTTTCGGCACCTTTGTGCACATGTTTGTGGATCTGTGTGTGTGTGTGTGTGTGTGTGTGTGTCCACAGGATTTAAGGTGAGATTCTCTGATCGACTGCTGGGCAGCAGCTTCCTCCCTCGCACTGGAAAGGGGTTGAAATGCAGCCCCCCCTGCCCGTTCCTGTGCTTCTCTGTTGATCATGTGAGATGTGACTGGAAATAACAGTCCTGGTTAGAGGATCGGAGTGGGCACCATTTCTATTTAATCGCCTTTTTGGTTTAAGAAAGGTAATTTTCAGGTTGGACAACAGGTGGCCTTTTTTGAGTATTTCACTTTGAACTCGATCTGAAGTTAAACATATTAGGCATTTTTAGGTTGCGCTCTGTTACTGCTGTGGAAGTCTAATTTACCTTCCAATTTCACAACCTCTGCGCATTAGTAATTACTTGTGTTGCAGTGAAAACAGCACCGACCAAGACCAAGACATTATCGAGGCTAGAGAGTGTCGAGACCTAGACATTCGGAGGTCGAGACTGAGGCAAGACCAAGAAAAATCACAACAAAACAGAACAAATTACCTGTATCTTTTTTTTTTTTATCAAGTTTGCTTTATTTATTGCAGTATTTTTTAATTATTCTCTTGAACATTTTGCATTTTGGTGCTTTGTCAGCTATTTTGACTCATTTTCAAGAAATTAAGGCTTTTTTTTGTTTATATCTGTCGTATTCATCCGCTCCACACAGGAGGAGTGTCACTCCCGGTGTCACAAAGACTGTGGGACACCAGGAGGGCAGCAGCTGCATTCTTCTTTTCTCTGATATCACACTGCTCGCCTAGTCTTGACCGGTCTTGATCAAAAATCCCGCGCCCGTCCAGTCCGAGACCGAGACAAGGCCGAGTAAAAATGGCTTTGATTCTGAGACGAGACTGAGACCAAGATTGATCTCGACAATTCATTTGAAAGGGCACTTAAAGAAGGGTTTAGCCTTGCTGGTTCTACAGCTTGCAAGGATATGACCATCTGCGTTTGAATCAAATAAAAACTCCCAAACTGTTTCGCTACTTGTCGATTCTCTGTCTCAGTCATGAAACAAAAAATATTCCATTTTCCCGTATGCAAGTTTGCATGAGTGCTGAAGCACTTTTAATGAAAAATTAGATGCATTTGGAGAAAGAGGCACTGCTGCTTATGTGGACAATGCGTGTCTGGGGAGGTCATTAGACCAAGCCGAGTAATTCAGTAAATAATCTCTTGGCAGACTAAGTGCACATCCTGTTTTTTTGCCAGCTGGAAGTCAGACGTCTGTTCCATCGGCCCCTCAGAATACTCAATGCACCTGACTTTGGGTTATGTTGGGATCTTCGGTGACATGACACAAGTTTCCACAAACGTGGGCGACGTCAAAAAAAAAAAAAAAAGGCCCAACACAGGGAAATTCAATTAAGCTTTAGCTGGGAGCATCTGATAAGTTTATGGAAATTAAAGTTTTATGTAAATCAGTTGTCTGTCTGGCCCTGTGCCAGATCACAGGGGGCTGTGCTATATTGCATTCAAATGAGCTGTTTCAGTAAACTCCACAGTCATGCCTAACAAGCTAAAAAACAACTTTACATGAAATCTGGAGAGCACTCGGCATATTTTAAAAGAGATTTCATATCATCTGCACGCGTATGAGGTTAACAAAAAAAAGATAACCGATCTCCATGATCATTGATAAATGCCGCTCCAATGGAGTAACTGCTCCAAAAATTCATTTTAAAGACACCCGGGCAGTGACATCAATCCAAGTTCTTGTGATGAAGTCTTTATTTAGGAAATTCTTTAACATTTCTAAGGAGATGTGAGTGAAAATGTGTGCTCTGAATCTGCAGCAGGCCAGCTCCAATTGGTTCCAGCCTCAGAGAACACTGACATCTTGTGGACAACAAAAGCAACTGTAGCGGTTGCGGGCGCGAGTGCTTTCGATCACTCTCCCAGAGACAATACCATGTAAAAATTGGCATTTGTGACACATTAACCTTGTGCATTTTGTCCAACTAGCAAAAGCACAGCAGATGCACCTCTGTAACTTCAGTACAGTTCAAATGTTGGACAAGTGCTCTATGCTTTTTGCATTTAATACGCTACATTCATTATAATAAAAACTGAATAATTCAGTCAACACGGGCACATTACCAGGGAATGCTTCAGGTAGATCATTTGTAAGAGGGGATTGCAGTATTGTTGTTTACAGTAACACCTAAAGAGCAAAATGAGGTCAGTACAATTCAAATGAATGATGCGTATTATACACAATAAAACCTGAATGCGACTGCAACCCCAGAGCCAGGGAAAGAAAACATTCCTCAGCACTTGTCAAAAAAGTTCTATAAAGGAAAACAAAAACTTTCTCTCAAAGCACAAGTCACAGTGAGAGTCAGGTGTCAGTGGTCTTAAGGTGGTAGCTGCCCCCGGACCCCCTGCCGACCAGATGCTACCTTGAGATGGTGGAGCTGGCATGTGATTGGCTAGAAGCTGTTGTTGTAGCACTGAGCAGAGAGAAACCACTGTGGCTGGACTCCAGGCTGGTCATGGAACCCCTGGAAAACAACAATACAGTTGAAAAAAAAAAAAAAGAAGCAAGAAATAAATATGGATTCTGTCTGATTTCACTACAAGCCTAGCAATATATATATAGAATAAAATGGCTAAAGCCATGATAAGTACGCTATATGCCTCTGTGGCTTCAACAAAAGGCAAATTACACTTCCAGAAATATAACAGAATTGATTTTTCTTTTTCCAAAATCCCACACTAGAGCTTCCTGTGAGCAAGCGAGCAAGAAATAATACATAATACAATAGAAAGCATGGTTTCTTGGAATAAATAAACTCACCTGAAGTCATGCGAGGCCAACACTTCTGTGTAGTACATGATTTTACACTTGTGGGAGGGGACCTGCAGGGAGGCCAGCACATCATCCACACGCGGCAGGCTGGAGGAGGAGCAGGCCGGAGCGCCCTGGAAGCACCACTGGAGGATGTAGAATCCGGGCCAGCGTGTGATGTGAGAGCCCTGTTTCGGGGCGGAAGAAAGCAGGACGGATCAATATCGGTCTGATGGGAGGACCGGCTGTCTTTGAAAGCCCGCCGCCCTCACCTGCACGCTCTCCCCCTCCCTGCAGGCGACGGCTCTCTCCACCACACTGTAGTCCACTCCCAGCGCCCAGCACCGGTCTATCAGCTGCGAGTTGGCGGCCCCTCCCAGCGCGTCCCTCCTGGCCGCCTGAGGGGTCCGCTTGGAATGGTAGATGTTGAAGATCACGTCTCCCTTGCACACATCAAAGTCCCAAGTGATGACCGAAGAGGCCTCTGTGATCTCAATCAGCATCTGCAGGGGGATGCGAGTAGATTGGAAACAAGGGGGGGTGGGGGTGGGGGGGGGCAGCAGGCCATTAATCACACGCTGTTGCTGCAAGCCTGCAGTGTGCAGTTATTCCACCCAGTGGCGCCATAATCCACGCAATGACACCATTAAAGTGACTGTACTTCATAGGGAGCTCCTTTGAAGATGCTGGCACTCTTGTAGATGGAGTCGGACAGCAGCCTGTGCTCGTCACACTCCAGCTCCTCCGCTGTCCTGTACAGAGATTTGGGGATCACGCCTCCCTCGGGGATGTCACACTGAAGAAGAGCAGAAGAGAAAATGAAATAAGAAGAGAGACGGACAACTATCAGCAGCTTGATGATGACATATCAGCAGTTTGATGATAAAGATTGTGATGCTGGTGAAGAAGAAAAAGAATATAGAGATGCTACATTACATACAAATCAAAGTGATCAAATTCTAATGCTCAGGGTGAGCTTTGTGACACGTGGGAGAACTTTGCTTTCCATTTTTTTTCTGCAAGAAAGCCTATCTTATGCCTGGTGTATGTTTGTGGTAAACCATAATGTGTGCTAACTGATCCCTTGTATTGCACTTAAAAAAGTCATCACATGAGTCTATGTTTGTCACGTTTATCTATATAGGGTGAAGTCTGGTTGTGTCACGTGTATCTACCACAACCTTGCAGAGTTTGGTCAAAAAGGTTAAAAATGCAGGAACACTCCACAACATGATCATTTTCTCTTAGTGCGGACCAAAATACACCAAACACTTTTATCATACTGCATCTTCTACATCATCGATTAACATTCCATAAACCTCACCATGCTGTCGCCTCCCAAGAAGTCAGGGATGATGGCTGTGTCGATGTAGTCCACCAAGCCCCCCGGACCCTGGTAGTCGTTTCCCGCGTAGACAAGGAACTTCTTTCGGGTGTTTTCATTGATTAGAGGGCTGACCTGAAAGAGAGACACCGACAGACATATGAGATCACGAGCACAGCGGCGGCTCGGCTGCAAAAATCAATACATATAGGGTCATGAATTATTCACACTGGAAACATATAAACTGAAGAAAAAAAAGTGAGATTGCGCATTAAATTCAACCAAACATGATCAAAAACACATTTCCACATTATGACTGTCGACACATTAATTTATATCTTTGCTGATGTTTTGAAACTTCCATGAAGGGCTCAAGCATTTTCTCTGTATCTGCTGCATATCGCCATAGCAATGATGTGATTTGTGATATCGAAATCCACCTTTTCATACTGCCTGCCTTTAATTATGTTTGGTTTTTTGACTTCTGTTTTTCATTTCCCGACTCGCATTCCACCACTGTGAATTGATCCGTAAAATAACTAATTAAACGTCCTGCACATCAAAAGCAACTAATGACATTCATTTCTCACCAGGGTCCAGATCACAGGGAACACTCGGGGCGCTCTCAATATGAGCAGGCGGCCCAGGGTCTCCGGGTAGTTGGCTTCCACCACCTCAATGATCCGCAGCAGAGCCTTCAACCCGGGTCGCCACAGGTGACGCATGTTGAGACCCTCCAGATCCACCAGGCAGGTCCAAGAGCTGAGTGAAGCAATAAAAAAAGAAAGAAAAGAAAAGACGCTTAGCCAATTAGCCATTAATCAATGAGACACTGATGGAGGGAAGACGAATAGCTGCCTGGGCACCTAATGGGTCGACCGAAGACTCTGGTGTTTTCCTCACAGCGCCTCAATCCCTCTTCGTTGATGGACAGCACCTGGCACGGTCATCGAGCAGCTGCTTTAATGCAACTTTGGAAGTGCTGCCGTGTGTGTTTGTGTGTGTGCTGGGGTGTAAATCTTGCAGGGGGCGGCCGTTACCTGTCTCAGCAGCACCTCCTCCGACAAGGCCCGAGCCAACCCTTTGGTGTCCATCTGACCCAGGCGCAGGATGTACAGAGGACGCCCGCCTAAGCATGCACACATTATGTAACTAGTCTCGGCAAAATCAACATCCTGTTGACCGTTGATAAGGGCAACGCGGTTTTCGATCCGGCACATGACCGGAACCTCGGCCAATTGCAAAACACGGGAGCCGCGACAGATGGTGCTAGGACTCTGCAGTCAATAATTAACGAGCCATTTCAGCCGATGAGGACTTAATAAATAAAGAGGATGGAACCCCGCTGACTCTTTATCTTTTTATGAGACATAAAACACGGTATTTTCAGCAAACATTAATGCATGATTACATTTTATATGTAACTGGAAACCCGTGGGCGGATCATAAAAAGGGCTGTGCGTGCGCAGAAGTGTTAGAACACTGCAGAAGCTAGAACCTCTGTGGAAATAACACAGGGAAATCCTACTGCGGGGAGGCCAAACTTTTGCACACAAGCGTTCGCTCTGTGTCACCATAATCTGAGAGATTAAGTGAAAAGAGGAGCAAAGAAAGGCGGCATTGGTAGGCAGCCAGCGGTGCTTGGAGAATACTCTGCCTTTGTCGTGGTGGTGCCAGCCTCCAGTGTAATAGTCCTGAAGTAGCTGTGGGCGCTTCCAGGAGTCTAGCAGAAAGTCCACTTGATGTTGCCTCCTCCAGGTAAGTGACTGGCACAAAAGCTCCTTGGCCTTATCAAGGTTGAAATCTTGAGCACTCAGAAAGCGCAGCACGTGCTGGTCCTTGGGAATCTGTGAAAAGAGGAGTCATGGCAAATAAGTTAACTTTAAAAAAAAGCACTGATAGAAAAACAAAACCAAAAAAAGCTACCGTATCATCCACGTGACAGAGCAGAACACTAGCCGACGGGTGCTTCGTTTTTTTATTTTCCCATTTTTTGCAACACAGCGAATGCAGCGTAGAGATGAATAATATAATGCATGTGTGACCTTGCCCTTGTGTGTTTCCTGGAGCCACTGTCGCAGACGAATGAAGCAGCTTTCCTGCAGAGGCGTCAAATCACCGAGGTAACGTCTGATATAATCAGCATCCAACTTGTCTGAGGGCAAAATTGCACACACGGACACACACACACACACATACACACTGGTTAAAGTAAACTCACATCGGTTAAATCACAGCTAACATTAGGCACCATTTTGCACTTTCAGCTTGGTTGTGGATGATAAATAAGTCATGATCTACAAAACATCTTAGTTTCTGCTGTTCTGAGACCACAACACAGCTGTGAAGAATCAGACGAAGGGCTTTTTAAATGTTTTCTTTCTAATCCAAATGGGTTTTTTTCTAATCTAAATGTAC
>CAESWR010001106.1:6922-26099 GCA_903171835.1 Mullus surmuletus | reverse complement strand
TTTTTGTTTTTTTTTTTGACTCACCTGAAGGGTTTGAAAGTGAGAAGGCATCTCCTCACCATAATGGAAAGGTCGCCGCCGGTGACGATCATTGTCCACGCACACATGAAGCGCGGCCGCTTCTCCACAATGCGCGCGTCTGTGTCATAACTTTTTTTGGAGGAGGGGGCGCGGGGGGGGGCGGCCAGGGGGGTCCCGATGGCTGGTGGTGGTGGTACCCAGACTGTCGCAGCTGCAACTTCCAGCAGATGTGGTGATGTAGATGCGGGGGTCCGATGCGTTGATAGTCCCGGGGGGTGGGGGGTGGAGGGGGGGTCTGGGGGGGCGAGCGGACGGTCCCTGCTGTGACGCCGCCCGGTACGCCGCTACGAGCCCGCCAGCGTGGACCGTGGAGGGGCGCGAACACGGCACCGCTGACTCCCGTGGATCCCTCCGAGTGGACGGATGAGGGAGCGCGCGTGTCGGTTTTCTTCAGCCCCGGTGATGGCGCCGTCTAACGGTTCACAGCGGGAAATAGATGACAAGGATTTTAAAAAAATAAATAAAAAGTTGGGACAATTCAAAGTGAAACGTGTGAGTCCGTTTAAAATGCGGGGGCAAAAAAGTCTAATTCATTTTAAAATGGATGAGTGGAGCTTTAGAGGCGCGTCGGGGGGCGCGGGGGTCGTTCAGCACCGTGGACAGCGACACGAAGAGCGCGCACGGCTCAGCAGAGACACCTGCTGGCGACTACGGAGAACGCACCCCCAAATACACTACTCACTCACTGAATGATTTATTTTACTCCTTCGTTCATTCAGACCAGTTGAACACGTTAAAAAGTTGTTTTTCTTTTATATATCAGGCGTTCACTATATTATAAGCAAATTTTGGTTGTTTTTAATTGAAAATATGCAATTACCGCCATACATTTTCCATCAGATGTTGCATTCATGATCACTTTTCAATGGAATAATGTAGAATATGTATATATAAACAGAAGTTCTATCTTGAACCATCATTTTTATTGTTAATGGAACATTTGCAACTGTTGGTCGTGTTGAGCAATGTCGTCAACATACAACGGCCGTCAACTTATTTACACAATAGTTATTCATCATCAAGGAAAATGAACAGATGTCAAGTGTTTTACACTGACTGACTTGAACGTTCAAGTATTAAATACAGATTCATCTAATATTGTGTTTAGATCCCACGGCAATTTGAATATTTCTGCCCATCATAGTTAAAGCTGTCATCTTTTCATCTCCTGTGAATCGCTGCTCAAAGATCAAAGGCGAAATAGACGCATTCACTGTCTCTCCATCACTCGTCTGTCTTTTTGTCTCTCGAGTACCCAGTTTCTCTCTGCCTCCCCCCGTTTGGTCTGGACTCCCCTCTCTCTGCTCGAGTATTTATTCACAGACGCCCAAGGACGCGAGAAAGTAATTCCTTTTCAACTCTGTTTGCATTTAACAGAGAAGCAGACGCCTGGGAAAAGGAGGGGGAGACGGTGTGTGTGTTTGTGGGGGGTGGGGGGGGTATTTGCACTTATTCAATATGACATTACTTTGGTTTTAATGGTTTCACTGCAAAACAGATCGATGAAATCAAACGCGTGGAGCATCAAAGCCTTGATCAGAGAGGAAATGAAACACAATCATTTCCAATCTTCAATCCGAGAAGCGTCTTTTGCGGTTATTTGCCTGCCAAGTGTGTGGGGGAGAATCCTCCTCTGCAACTTTCCCCATCACTTCAACCTGGAGGAGATGGCTGAGCTTCACTCGCAGTCGGCCTAATTGAAAATAAGTGGAGTGTCTTCTCGTGCGGTAAACAAAGCGGGCTTTGGAGACACGATGCTCGAGATTGTGAAAAATAAAGAGAAAAGGCCCCACGACACCAACACTGGGAAAAGAACAGATGAACAGCGATACAGAGGCGAATAAACACAGGTGAGGCTCCACCAGCAGTCTGAAATCACTGCAGCTGTGACTTCCGCCCGTTCATTTGGATATCTGTGACAGACGTGGTTTGTTTTTTTCAGTAACTCCATCTAAAGTGCGCCTGTGATGCTCAATTCTGACACCTTGACATCAGCAGCACTAGGCCGTCTATGGGCCAAGCAGGGTGTTTAGAGCAGCAGCGCCCTCTGCTGACTGGAGAGGTGAACGCAATCAATGCAAACTCAACGCTATATTTTGTGGCTTAACACTGCATCAAATAACTTCTATCTCTATTTTTTTTTAAAAACCAGACTGTTCAGGTATTTCCAAGTCACGCCCTCCACTAAAGGAGTCATAGCCTTCAATCCCAGATTTTGCAGTCACAACTTGTTGCCAATTCTTGACTCAAATCCAATGAAGTATTTCTTAGAAGTTCGACAGGTACTGCCCCTTAAAACATGGACAGGAAGAGTACTGCACTGTTGTTACTGGGGCAACTGTACTCTCAAATGCTATTCTTTACTAACATTTGTATCCTATATTTTTTAAGATATTTTGTCACTAGCCACCGTCGTATTACGAGAATCCCAAAAGATATTCAAATGCACTCAGAGTACCAGCAATTTGAAAGCCATTACTTAGTGATTATTTTGATTCTACTACCTATAATTTTTTGTACCTTTCCTCAAAACGGATGCAGAGCTTCGTGGTCCTCTTGACTCCTTTGTTGATGTGCGTCCTTCCCTGTCCGTCTGTCTGAGTGTGTGTGTGTGCGTGTGTGTGAGAGGTGCTGACAATCAAGCACACCTGATTGCCATCTGCTGATTAGCCAGCAGTCCCTCTCTCTACTCTGCCTGTCTGTTTCCTATCTGATTGAGGTCTCCACTTCCTCAAAGCCCCCCCCATCCCCCCTTTTTTCTTAACATCCCACCTTTCCTTATCTCCAGACTCTTGCCCTGTGTTTTGTTTCTTGTGAACTTTTTCCAACCCCTACAGCCTCCATCCAGGCTGCATCCATCCTCCATCCATCTTCTATCAATCCTGTCACATAAGAGCAATATGTGACAGAATCATGTACATGATTTTTTAATTCCCCTGGACTATAAAGTGCAATTAACCGCCTCACTTTGTGTTTGGCACCGACTCCTGCCGAACAGACTCGGCTGGCAGGGTCTGATGGTGACTTAAGTTTTAACTTCTCATCGATCTGGCTCACATAAATGTCCGCAGCGTTGCTTTAATGTGAGAGAGACTAACTCTCCAGCCTCTGCGTCGCTCCAATCTCGACAGAAAAGGTCCTCGTGTTCACAGAGAGCTCCATCAGGATCTACTAATGTGGAAATGGCCGCACGTGTCGTAGCAACTGAAAGCATGTGTGTTGCTACGTGAGTGTGTGTGTGTGTGGTGCGTGTGTGTGGCAGAAAGCAGAGGGAACATTAACAATGAGATGATGAAAACGCTTCCTTTGCACATAGTCATGAAACAACTTGGGCAGATCTACATTAAATACCAGACTTCTGAGAAAAAAACTGATTTCTTTATCGAATAGAAGAAAAGAGTTGATTGGATTTGTGCTTCTTTCATTTCCACCAGTACGTTTTGAAATCAAAGCGTAATACGTATATTTGTTCACATTTGTCGCTATATTTCACTTTTTGAGATTCCAATTACTTCCAATCATTGGTTGATTGATTATTTCACCAAGTTGCAGCTTCTGCTTTCTTATTAAATGGGTTTATCTGATTTTAGTCGACTTAGAAGCCAGACTCACCTGACAAATCCACATCTTCAGTTTCTCAGGTCAAGAAAAAAGACCTATTTTCCAGAAAATAATGCTATTTTTGTTGCTGTCAAATCTATTTGAATTAGAAATGCAAACTTTTTCTGTTCTATTTTGGTATTATCTTTCTTCGATCTATGCGGCCTTGCTCTTGTCTCAGTCTTGGCGCCCTGTGGTTTTAGTATAGTTTTGGTTTTGGTTCGTCCTGACGACAACACTCATGATCAATGCAGAAATAAAAGACCAATATCTCTTGTAAAGCAACTCGCCACATCTGATTTTTCCTGGAAACAGCTAAAACAAATACTGATATGCGATAGAACGATAGGAAGAGGGCACCATGTGTGCAGCATTCCTGCTGTACACTGGAAGGGAAATGTGGTGACTCACTCCACGCTGAACATGAACACACCTGCACAACTTTTTTCTCACAAGAAATGAAGAAATTTCCAATAAATCTCCACTTGTTCATGCTTGTTCAGATTCCTGCCGTGCCGTGTTCAGTCGTCATGCTGACTATAATTCTGCCAGTTTTCTTTTGTTTTTTATCCTTGCCTCTTCATCGTACCAAACAGCTTTGCAGTGCACCTGTGTTCATAGCTTTATGGCAGGTGAAAAAAGAAGCATAAAAAGATGAGAAAGTAACCACTGATTTTGGTTTATCGCTTATAGTACCTAAAAATCAAATTCAAAAGTGCAAAACAGCATTGTGTGTATTTTTTACAAGACAGTTTTGGTATAAATCAAAGTACCACTCTGCCAAAAAAGTGCGACCTGTCTGGATCGATATCTTATCTGCCTTGTTTGGATGAATCTCTCCCTTTATCTCCATCATCCCGGTTTGCTTCCTCGCCGACTGCGCGTCCTTTTCACTGTTTTTGATAAAAGTGGATGATGCAGAATCCACGGTTTTGGAGGTTAGAGGGTGAAAAGTGATGGAATTGGAAATGTTTTAAATACAGCTGTCTTTGTTTGTTGTTTGGGGAAACGGTTTTATCTTTTTTTCAATATGGCTTCACGGCAGGATGTAGCAATCTCCTCTGTTAAATTTGATCACGGCCTACTTTAATTGTTTTGGCAACAGATGCGCATTCTAGACCACGCCTCATTTCCGCTCTCGTAAAAGAGAAAAGAGAGAGATAGAGAGAGAGGAAAAAGCTATTTTACAGATACAACCTTTTACGGATTTATTTGTTCTGCAGCCTGCATAAAAAAAGCCAGTATAGCCAGCAGAGCTCCTTAAGCTGTGGATACTGTGGATGGTCTGTGGAGAGGAGGCTTCCACAGGGACCCAGCCGAGACCCTCCTCCCAAAAGGCTCCTCTCTCCCACTGAACTCAGTAAAGAAATATATCTGAAGATTTACTGATCAAGAATAACACAAAATCTCAGTTGTATCTTTCTCAAATCAACTGCAATCTACACATAGAACATAGAACATGCTGTCATTAACTTTTAATGGGCGGATGTAAAAGAAAAAAAAAATGGAAAAAATGTTTTTGTAATGTTTCCAGGCTAACAGTTTAAGATAACATTTTTATAATTAATTTTATATTTTTTCTTTTTATCGATACAAAAATTATCAGCCCTCCGCCGTCTAAATTAATGTGCTAAACCTTAAAACTCTTAAATAGATCTTATTCTCCAGCCCTCAGAAGTGATTAGATGTAATATTTTAGGCTCTAAGGCGCTTTAATCATCTGTTCTGGAAACAGCAACTTAGACTCACTGTAACTGCATGCGTGGGAGTCATAGCAACGGCGTCTCCTCATGTTCAGTGTCAAGGATCAACAGAAAATACAGATAGAAATTGGGCACAGATGTGTTTACATGCCAAATAAAGACGTGCAAGTGTAAAACTACAAGCTGCTGATCTCACATATGGAACTGAGGAATGTTCTGAGAAAGTAAATGTAGTTCTGTTTCAGAGCTGTGAATGAAAATCTAATCAAGCCTGGCAAAACAAAGTCACCTTCAGGACTTTGGACTCAAACAAAGAGTGAGGAGTTTCACTGTCACGCATGTGCCTTGGCAGTCATTCCACAACAAGTCCTCTCATGCTCGGGTGTAAACACTCCCCACCAGAGAAAGCACCTTTCGGTTTTGACTGTCTGAGCCCAACCACAGCGAAAGTCGGACCGTCAGAGAAATCTAAACCTAAATTTGCAGCGTCTTGAGAAGATAACCGAGGTGAGATCAAGGACACACACACTGTACATCATCCAGCTCTGTGTTTGCCTCATCTGAGGTGGTAAATATTGATTTTGAGGCAGATCAAGGCGAGCATGTTCCACTCTGGAGCCAGAACGCTGCACGCTTTTCACCTGGCCGGCCTTATCTGGTTCACTTTGGCAGTCACCACCAGAGGTGAGGCGAAATTTTGTCTGCTACACGTTTTTATATGAGTCGTGACTGCAGCTATTTTTGTCTCTTTCAAATGAAAAATGATCGTACTGTAGTTCCAACAACAAGGTTACTTTCAAAACCTTTCACCTTAACCCACATTGGGAGACTGCGGTGGGTAATCCCCTGCGTTGCAAAAACAGGGAAGTGTTGTGGGAAAAGTTTGCTCTAGAATATTTCTGCCAGACAGGCTTTAGCGATCAGATGTTCTGGTGTTCTTTTTCACTCACTCTGCCCTGAATTAAACTGAGAATGACGAATTGCTATTCACTATAGGTGAAGGTGCTCATGAGAAACGTCATTTATGTGTTATGTTTTGGTGCATTTGACGTCCACTTATTGATTTGTTGGCAGACTCATCAATATCTGACATTTATCAGTGCTGAACTAAATGGCTCGGCAGTTCATGTCTGTGTGTGCACCTTCACCATCCTGTGTGAGACTCTCCTATTCTCTCTGACACTGAAGCCGTGAAGCTGTGGACGACTCCTCCGGTGGTGGCGCGGTGTGGGGAGAACGTGACCCTGGCATGCATCGCCTCCTCGTCTGAACAGATAGACAAGAAGTTATTTTCATGGGTGGCGGACGGACTTAAAGAGTTGTGCCGGTACAGGGAAAATGATGGTGATGCGGGTTCTATGTGCAAGAGCGCGGCGGAGCCCGAGCACAGCCTCAACCTGACACTCGTGAACATCATGCCCGTCGATCAGGGAAAATACATCTGCAAACTATACTCACAAAAAGGGACGCAGGCGGAAGCTACTAAGGTTAAAGTACAGGGTAGGTCAGCTTGTCTTTGTGAATATCTCTCCTCCTGCCTTTTGATTCCTCCTTCCTGAATCTTCCTCTTGTGTAAGAGTCGCCTATGGCCTGTTTTTAGGTTTTCAATGGACAAAAGTACCACATAAATTCATTTATCGCATAAAGGGTTTTTGACTTTGTCAGGAACCTCTCTTTTAGCAAAATAAAACCCAAAAAATTAATTTTACGAAATCATAAAGTGCTGTTGTGAAAATTAGGATGTTTCTCTTGTCAAGGTCAATTTCAAAATAATAAATAGTGCCAAAACTGATATAATAAGTCAGCCAACAGCCCACTGACAGCCAGTTCCTTTCATAACACTGTGAGTTTTTAGTTAGTGGCTTCTCTCTTTCCTAAAAAAAAGCATTAATTGGTCTTATGATATGCAAAAGACACTATGCTGTCCAAAAAAAGGCCTGTAGACCTAAACAAGAACATTAGGACAACGTTTTCATGTACAAGGAAGCCTTACAAGATGACAAAGAGGTCAGAAACAAATTTTTTAATTTATTTTATGGCTGATTAAGCACACGGGTCAAAATCGGCCCGTTAACGATACTAACGATACTTAAAGATACTAACTGAAAGCTCACACAAGATGAAGGTTAAGCTCTCCATCTTTACAGGATGCTTCGGAAGCAGCACATCCTCCTCCAATGGGACCCACGCAACGTGCTCGTACAGCGGCGTTTACCCCGACGGCGAGGTCCGCTGGCTCGGCGGGGAGGCCGACCTGACCGGCTCCGCCCACACCACCGAGGAGAAGAATCAACACGACCTAAAGGTCATCACGAGCACAATCAAGGTGCAGTACGGAAACAGTTACAACTGCTCGCTGTGGCTCCCTGACACCATGAAGTACGTCTTGAGGCAACAGCTGCATGTTCAGATGTCCCAGAGGTCACAAGATAACGCGAGGGCATCGGGGAGTTTGATGTCCTTGCACTGGCTCGTCGTGGTGGTGGAAATCGCCATAGTGAGTTTTATGTAATATGTATGTAGCAGTGTTTTCAAGATAGCTTTTGGATTCAAAAATGGGAAGAAAAAAAAAGGGAATACATGTTGAACAGTTCATTTTCATTTATACTTGATGGCCAGAAGAGGGCAGCATTCTCATTCTAGAATTGCAGCCCTGCAGCACCGACAGCTGCTCAGAATTGAAGCTGTTCAGCATTTTTGATGCACAATTGGCACATGAACATTTTATGAAACACACAAATACAAGCAATGTCTGTTAAAGATTGCTTTACTGATTTCATTTGCTTTTATACCATCTGTAAAAGCTTGCCACTGAACGAGTTCTCTCAACTCCTGCCTTCGAGTGTCAGTTGTGAAGTGGGGCAAAGAATTATGCTGGAACTGACAGTGCAAAGCTTAGCATGGAGACAAAAAAAAGTGGTAAATGTACATACAAGAGTTTAATCTATTTTTCTATAAATCAACTCTGAGGAGATGGATTATTCTGAGAGTCAATAGACGCGGTTTGTTTGAGATTTTTTGTACAAGTTGCTCCCTTAAAGCTTCTGTCTTTGCTCTTGTGTGAGCACCAGCTGTCCTGACCGGATGCGTTTGCTCTTTCGAAATGCGCCCGAAAAGGTCGGCGGGTTCTGCCGGATCGGTACCCGCCTCTTTGCACTTCATCCGCCGTGATTCAACACAATCCTATGTAGCTTTGGGTGTGAGAAATAAAGAAATGTTGTCTTTTCCGCCTGTGCTCTTGTTAATCTGTGATCTTTGTGTTATTCTAGAGTGAATTGGATGAGCAGAAAGTGTGTTTTGTGGACATTTCAGTTTGTGTCTTAAACCGTCATTAAAATCCAAATAGGCCAAATGTGCTGGTAGACTTGATGGAGACAGTGGTGGCAAATCTGCACCAGTGAAGAGCGGACGCTTTCCCAGCAGCGGGTGGAGTGATGCGAGTCTGTGCAACCCCAACTGTGACCAGCGGAGACGAATCCTCCGCCAACATCAGCAGCCGTGGAGCCAAGCGAGCAAGCGAGAATATGCAGCTCCCGGTGTTGCACAATTGTGTTCCCTTGTGCGGTCTCTTCGTGGCAGCAGAGTGGGTTACACAAACAAGAGCAAAAGCGAGCGGGCCTTTGTGTGAGCGAGGATAAACTGTGCTTTTCCAAACACGCCGCTGCTCCACGGCGTTCCTGGAACAAAAGGACGTCCGTCCCCTGAGCCGACGACGCGGTGCTAAATCAAATTAGTGGAGCAGAGGCGAGAATATATGACCTGATGAAACCCTGGCAGAAGATACCTGCTGGAGCTTAGCTATAAAGGACAGAACATGGGGGGGGGGAGGGGGGCAGTACAAATCTGCTTGCACTAATCAAGTGACACAGAAATTCGACATATTGGAGATCAATGAGACAGTCAAGCAGAGCATAGATAGGTCCGGTTCCTTCTAGATGTGAGTCAGCCAGTGTTGTGTCAAAGCGTCAAAAGCATTTTGTTGAAACTGGCGCACATCTATTTCATGGGGATTACATTTCTTTATTTCCTCAGAGAGTATGCTTCGGTTTACACCCAACGATTGATTGCTTAGTTTAGTTTGTTTTAGCTTAGCTTACATGCACAACATGATAAAATTACTGCATTTTGGACGACCTTTTCCCCGGTTAAAGGTGTCCCTGAAAATATCCCCGATTTCAGCGTTATATGACTGAGAAAAAAGTTGCGTGTTGACGAGAACAACGGTTATTGCAGTAGCCGGGTAGGAAGCGCAAGTGAGCATATTGCACTCAGACAACACTTATTACGGTAGCCGGGCAGGAAGCAGAAAGCGTGAGGAAGCATGTTGCTCGAGGACTAGGACAAAAGTTATTACGGTAGCCGGACACACACAGCTTTTAGAGGAGAAGAGCAGGGCGTGCTCGTCACAGTTCCGTGCCTGTCCCAGTTTCTTCGTGTAATCTTGATAACTTTTAATCCATTTTTTGGGGATTAAAATGAAAATCTGGTCACTTTAAGGCAGGCAGGTGGTTATATAAATACTGTATGTATGTATGTATGTGTGTGAGTAGGAAGGTAGGCAAAATAAGCAAAATAAATGGAAATTACATATCTTTTTTTCTCAGAAAGTAAGGAGGAAAGAAACACCCGACAGTTAAGATAACTGATCTTGGCTTAGTGTCGTTTACATGACTTAAGTATTGCACAACATGTGTTTCTAGTTACTCATTTAGTTTGTTTGCTTTGTTGTTTGATCGTTAGAAGCTGATGATTAAACCGGGTTGAGAATTTTATTCCCATATTTCCTCCAAAAAGTTAGTCATGAGTGATTTTGTATGTAAGTGTGCTTTTTCATTTCCTGGTAAATAGAAACATCCAATAATCATAGTTTAATAAATGAGCAAATATGCATTCTTTGGTATGTGAGAAGTGTACACATTAACACACGATAAAACAAATTGTGCTTTAGTGATTTCGCATTAATGTGCAACAGGCGTTTCTTGTAGCCGTCCAAAGATATGCCATTATTGGTTGACCGTGTGGCTGCTGTGTGTTACTGTAAGAGCAGAAAGGTCATGACATTTTGCATCTTCACAGAGAGCAGTTCCTTCGTCCATTAGGCGTCAAAAGATTATTTTTTTTCTTGGGAATCAATTAGCATGCCTGTCAATCTTTATACCTTGGCTGCAGATGCAATTCAGAAGGAAAGAAGTCCATTCCGGCGGGTGTTTCATCAGTTTATGTCCTCTTCTGATTGGCCACAGCTTATTTATATCCATCGTGTGCCTTCCATAAAGTAACCCAGATTATCAGCAATACAAAAGAAGGAAAAAAGGAACTCTCCCCACTACACAAAGACGAGAACATCGAGACGATCTTCCCCAATCTGGGCACTGTTGCCATGGTGAGCTGAAGCCGCCAAAGCCCTGCATTCATATATTGGATTTTCTCTTATTTGCTCCCTTTGTTGTTCTGCTGTGGACAAGACCAGAAATGAGATATGTCTGTCTTTGAAGGGCGCTCTCGATTCAAGGGCCAATCTGATTCCCTTCTCCAAACAGACTCATCGAGACATGGGCACAATTGAGAAATGATTATAAACAAATTCAATGGGGGTTTTATGCGGTAATGTCTCCATATGTGGCATCCAAATGGCCCAACATTAAAATCTGACACATGTGAAGCATGTTTTTATCCGAAAAGGCTCACTTATGTATTTTTTGTTTGGTCGTTTGGGGAAAAAGGTCAATTATACTTTTTCTGTGAACTTTCAAGTCATGAGGCGAAAGAAAACATCTGCCTTCACCTTCACTGCAGAGAAAACCTCCATCTTTTACAGCACTTGGCACTTGTCTGCAGAGATTGATACACACAATGACAGGAATCCCGCCCTTGTGTAAGTTAAATTAAGTGCTGGGCAAAAGAGAAAGCGAGGAGGTAAAAAAAGAAGTTCCTTTCCAGCTGCGCATTCTGTTTTCTTCCTGACTTCCCACTGTGCAAATAATCAAACGGTCCATTATCGCAAAACCACACGGCGCCTGCGGGCCGGTTTTGATGTGCTTCAAATTAGCAGCGTTCACGACCTCCCACAAGTGCATGAAACGGAGCATTTTCATGCCGGGCAACTTTTTTTCTCATCTCAAAAATCCATCTTCAATGTTGCTTGAATCCTATATCTGAATTCTGATCTGACTCCTTTCTGATCTGAAGCGCCGGCCGGTGATGATGGCCACTCAGGGCTGCACGTGTTCCCGCACTCAAAGGTGTAATTATGTGATTATAGAGACGGGGCTGAAGGAACCCAGGCCCGAGTTCACGCTTTCTCTTTGCCCTCCTTCCTTTTCACGTGAGTGGAAATTCGATTCTCAGCACCTTCGCATCCTTCAGCGATGACGTCAGCCTGCAGTCGCCTACAGTAACGATCAATCCATCTTATCTCTTTTTTTAGTTTTCGTTACGGCTGTGTGTGCAGATAAATGTTGTTTAGCCGTGAGAAACCCATGAGGAAAAGTCTGCTCTTTTGTCGGCGTGCGCACTGGATGAACTGGTCTGACATCAATTCTTGGTATTTGGAGCAAAAATTCAGATGTGACTAAAGATAACAATGTGCCGACATTAACAGCATCTTTATTCTTTTCCACGAAGACGCCTTTAAATCATTTTTTGGGTGCGTTTATTTGAACCGCCTGTCGTGTATCTATTTAATCCCCGTTTTTAAATCACTAATGGCGATGTTTTCTTCCCGCAGCTGGGAGTGATTTCCAAATGTGACCCACAACGAGTGAGATCTTTTAATTGTCTGCAAAAAAAACTGACCTCTGCTGCAGGAGAGCCATTAAAAAAAAAAAAAAAGAAAACATCAAATATCTAACAGTTACATAAGCTTCCAATTATTTTATGTAACTGTATTTTTTTTCTTTCTTGGCTCCTCCTTCTTTCCCTGGCATTCTTCCATCAGTGGACACTAAGGAACGTTGACTTATATAGCACATGCATCTGTGACAGCTACCTGCAGCCTCCACTCAAACCAGGTCTGCAGACGGGAGGAAGACGTGATGTAAAGAAAGAGATGTAAGCGCCGCTCACTGTCTTCGTCACACAAAGAATGATGCTTCACTAACGACACGATGAAAATGCTTTTGTTTAAACTGCACATCTGCTTTTTATAGTCCTCCAATGAAGATTGTTTTGTCGGCATGGCAACAAGTTATTCAAATGAATAATATATCCCCTGCCCATGAAGGCAACCTTACTCTTTATTTCATGAATTTCATGAAGATTTCATATTCAGTGAAAAGACAATACTATTATTTGCACATTTATGATGCATAATCATTTTGATATTCAGATGGAAATGGTAAATGGAGATAGTTCCTTTGTGGATATTCTACAAATGCAAGATGAACAGCAATATGGTATATATAAATGTATTTTTTTCTTTCCAATAGGACCGTGAAATACAAACCACCAGGCCTCACATTTATGCCTCTACAATTGCTGAAGTATGTAAATTAAATCAAAGTCCTTCCAAACTCCCCGCAGACAATGATCAAGTTCACCCATCAGTGTCAATTGTGTGCAGAATAAACAGCACTGCTTGAAAAGTTCCTTAATGGCAGTCGGCTTCGTATTTCATTCTCATTCATTGCAAGCAGTACAGCATTTTTACAACATAAATGACCTGCATACAACAAAAAATAATTAAGTAAATACTTTGACCAGAAGACATGTAGGTTCAGAAGAAGTATTCGCTCGTACCCACAACCTGAAAGTGCGCCTGAAAATATTACATATGGACAGTAAACAGCAGTGATTGCATATTGATCTGTGTGCAGCTATTTTAGATTATTCAAAAATGCGCATCCGGTCGAATTCGAGGAAGCCTCCACGGATTGGCTCTTAAATACGTGACAGCAGGAGGAGAATAGAAGCGTCAAAGTCACCTTCACCGGGCAGGATCTTTGTGTTTGAATATTATCCTGCGACTGTGCGGCTGATCTGATAAAGGGCCGCGGCTGAAGGTGAGCGTCCGGGTCGAGAGCACGCGCGTCCGCGGCACAGATACGATCAGACGTGTCAGTCGCTGAGCCATTCTGGTCGTTCCGCGGCGCAGATAAGAGGAGAAATTAGGTTAAGTGGTGGCATAAGAAGCCAAACTCAGACCTGACCTCAGAGTCGATGCATAACTACAAAGTTTGCCCCGACGGTTTCGACGGTGCTTTGAGGCGAGGGAGCGCTTTCACCCAGAGTGACACCCTCGGGGGTTAAACATCACGTGCCGGGCGGCGTCCACAGCTGGCCCGCGATTCACAGTCAATTGGCACACATCGCATTACTATCCATTATTCCGCTGCATTACACAGCCAAACAAACCCGAGGGTCATGTGCCTCGGAACCCAAACACCAGGAACCGGCCGCTAACGCCCTGTCCTCGGCGCTCGCGACTTCTCACAACTCGGGGGGGGGTGGAGATGGAGGGAGTGTGTTTGCGCGGACGTGGATGCGCGGCGCGTGCTGTTTGCGGTCTGCAGCTGGCGGCCCGCGAACCGCCTGGATTTACATTGTGGGAGGTCAAGCAAGAGGGAAGCACGGGCGAACTCGTTGACCTGGGGAAGGGGAGCGACTGGTCGCAGGTTCGCCACCGTGTGCAAACACAGGCCTCTGCTCCATCGTTTTGCGGCTCATTTAATGAATGTACCAATAAAAAAAAGAACGTTGATCTGCGTCAATCAGAAGCATCACAAGCGCTAAGTGCAAAGGGACACGAAAAAAAGAAAAACGGAGAATCTGGAGATTGATAAAGGTCGATTGCTGTGTTCCAGATAACTTGGAACTGAGAATTTGCTGGTTGTATGATCTGATTTTCCTCTTCAAAGCATTCCAGGAGTCAAAAAAAGACTAATTACTAAAGGAGATAGTCAGTCTCCAGAGGACAAAAATAATGGAAAAAGATAAGGCTTTTCTTACATTTAATTTTTTATATAATGTTTTATGTAGCTCATGCATGCAAACTACTGTTTCTATTGACGTCGGGATAGATCTCAGAAGTTGGAGCTCTGACAGTAACCCTTTAAATGCCAGATTATTTATGTAAATCCACAGTATTTTGATTGAAAAAATTACAAAAACTCAAATAATTCGGATTGAGTGCAATTCAAGGAGGATTTTATCACTTTTATTAATAGAGCCTAAGATGGGTCAATGATTCACAACAACACTGAATTTGTTGAGGCGTTCTTATTTTTTTCTGCAGTCAAAATGGCCTGCAAAATAAAGAGTGGTTTGAACAAAAACGTCCCCAGGAACTCTTAAGGGTTAAGTGGCTTTCCAGAGCAGGTAAGCAGAGAACCAGGTTGACTGGAAACCAGCACGCGATGCCAACATTCGGCTACCAGCGCTTCACAAATTCCATGAAAGCAAATGAATAATTGACGCCCCTCGCTGCTGAGCAGAAACACCCGCGTCTCTCTCTCCGCATCCACAGATTGTTCGATGGGGCGTTTCAGCGCACTTTGTGCAGTGTGAAGCCAACGCTGCAAATGAGAATATGGATCAATGAAGATTCAACGATCTCATGCAGACTTTTTGGAGGTCTTGGTTTCATCTCAGACTCTGGTATTTTTTACTGGGTCTTGTCTCGGTCATGGACTGAGTGGACTTTTCGATCCAGAATGCAAGGCTTTTCTACTTTGGACATCAGCCAATAACTTCCATTTATTGGTAGATTATTTCCTCCAAGTTGCAGCGTACGCCTTCTTATCAAACATGTTCATCTGATTTCAGTCAGCTTAGATCCACATTCACCTGACAAATCCATATCGTACCTTTGCACCATCATTGTGAATGGGTGAGCCATTTTTTCTCCATCGTCTCTTACCTGAAGGAAGAGCAAAGAAAAATACAAACGCGAAATGTGCGTGGGCGCTTTGTGACGCTTCATCTGCATTTAACGTGTTTGACTCATGACCTAGCCGATTGTGATATAATGCGACAAGAGAAGAAAAGCGGCGGCAACCCCCCCAACCTGTTTGCAGTGGCGCTTATGCAAATTTCGCCAAGGTTGCGGACTGCCCGCAGTTATCCTTGTCGCCGCTTTAAGAATGACTTCACCTTGAAGAGGAGATGCACAATGGAGACCCCGGGCCTTCGAAAAAGCATTGCAAGGAGATAAGAAACAGATGAACAGAGGACATCTTCTGGGATTTATTACACAACAGGACATAGTTTGTTGTGTAAGTTGTTAATAGCTCATTTAATGCGAGCAAATTCACTTCACTTTCTTATTCCATTTTATTTTTTACTTAAAAAACCCAAATTTTTTTACTTTATCCTTTGTACTAGAGAGTCATAACAACTGCTGGAGAAAATCCCCTGCATGTCACATACTTGGCAATTAAAACCAATTCTGATTCTCATTCTGATTCTTTCTATCCTTACAACTTTTTAGATAGTCGCTGATTTTATCCACCCGTTGCAAACTTCTTTCATCTGTTAAGACTTTAACCCGAATGTAAAATAAAATGTTTATTATTAGTAACCACCACAAGGCCACCGTGTGCGCAACAAAATGTGAGCCGTGACGTGGAATTAAAATGAGACAATGCAGAATGTGCTCATTGTGCAGCACAAGCATCCGTGCCTTATTACGACAGCAAAAAAGACAAAACAAACAAACATCTGAGCCATGAATTTAACATTCCTGACTCATTTTGACGGTTTCTTAATTGAAGAAAATGTATCCTAACCCTGTGACCCCTGCCACGACCCCCCACCACACATCACTCCATAAATTCAGCTTTTCGAATGCCGGAATGTCAGGGATACATGCGACGCGCCGATCAATGCCGTCCTATCTTCAAAGCGGAGGCCTCCACAAAAGAGAGCAGAAATGCGTGAAATGATTTCCACGCTCTGTGATTTCCACAGTGGAGCTGAAGGTCAGGGCAGATCTTGGTGGATCCTCTGGAAAAGCCCTCAGATCTCTTTATATACAAACTGCTGATGGCTACAAATCCATGCAGCGGCTCACCGGTTGTTTTTTTTTTCATTCCCCAGATAGATCCCGAGAGGTGGATTTCCACATGAGGCACCACGCAGGCATGCATCGACACCTTTGCTTTACATGCAAAGAGCGAGCCTGGATGAATTATGAATAATGTGGTTGTTACGCAGTAGCTTTGGGGATTTTTTTCTCTTTTCTTTGCCTAGTACGGTGAGATATTGTGCATCTATTGTTTTTTTTTGTTTTTTTGCCACTTTATCTGCCAAGCATCATTTCAGATTAAATCGTCGCCAGCAGCAGGTTGGTGTTTAGGTCTACGCTGCTCCGGTTCATTGTTATGTGGCCGTCATGTGAGGACAAGGAGACACGAGGCGCTATTTCTATCGATTGTTCTCGATAAGATGCGGCACAGCAAAGCCTTTTGCTCGCAAGGAGGGGCTGGATCTCCATAGTGACGGGCGTGGGAAGACTACATGTACCTGTAAGGGCAGGCAGACGTCTTCCTGATGACCCGGTTGTTCCGTCTCTCTTAAAGAATCTCTTAATAACTAAAACAAGAGCGCAAATCGGACAGGTGCAGATTGAGGAAAGATTACTTAAGAGAGCAACTTCCGTGTCACGCAGCCTGCACATAACTTACTTAATAATGATGGTTCTGTGACACCAGCATCAGCTCAAAGTGTTGTCGGTCATCTATATGTCATTGTATCAAGAAAAAAAAAAGGTCCCTCCCCCACATCTCCATTTTCCTTCCCAGCAGCTTATTTCATGCAAATTCTATGCTTATTGCATTCACGCACACACGCACACACACAGACACTGATTGATACATTCAGAATAGAAACAGAATAAGACCTGACAGGCATATATTCATCCAAGGCAAAATGCAAATGTTCTGCCTCTGTCTTTCGCATCCATGAGCATGATTGGTATTTATATCTGTTAGAGAGCGAAAATTGAATGTGAATTTCTATTATATACTGTAATCATGATTAAAAAAAAGACTCAACGGTGTGACTGGCATCGGTTATCAAAAGGCAGAGCAGGAACTATTTGGTATGCGGTGAAGCTCGTCGTAAACCTATCACTCAATTAGTCCTCTGCATAAATTAACATCCAAATCCGAACGGGAATGTTCTTATTATTATCTTCATGTGGTCCAGGTTTGAGTTTTTATTCAGCACACCCAATCTATTACTATTGTGTCATATTATAAACTAGAAGCCCTTATGATGAATCATATAATTAGAGAATTTAATAAATTGCATGCAGCAGTGCATTTCTGACCTTTTCGACGGTTGTGTAGGTATGAGCTGGCTCTATGGTACCCAGTATCTGCATGTTGGCAAAACCATTTTTTTCCCGGTGTGTTTAATTTTTTTTTTTTTCATACGAAATGTGTACGAAAATCAAATTCAAATGAGCTTTGATGGAAACGGTGGCATAATATTACATGTTTTTTGCTCTTATTTGGCTCGCAAGTGTCAAAGAAGCAGCTTTTGGGCTAAAAATACGCACCTGGTCCATTTTTTTCTGACGATCGCCACCTGAGGCCGGACAGAGGGGGCAAAGGGCATCTCATCACCACCGAAAATGAGACACTGGCGCAGCTGTACATCAATAAAATAATATTTGAAGATGTCAGACTTCAGCTGAAACATAAATTATTGATTATCTGGAGAATAATGAATGAAATCAGATTGTATTATTCATAGAAGCACAACATTTTCTCACCTAGAGGTCTTCCCATAACGTGATCATGCTCCTGTAATCCTTTGGCCCCGAAATCAAAGTGTGTCACATTAGTATGATACACACCCACCGGAGCGACAGCTATCACCCCACTCAACCCCACGGTGGGAACAAACAAACAAAACCATTGATGAGAGGAGGAATGCATTGGCTCTCTGTGTGAGCTTTGTAGGAAGTTTGAAATGTAAAACTGGGTCATGCAAGAAAAAGTGAGAAATAAAAGTATAAATGCTGACTTCGAGCTGCAGGGAATTTATCCAGTGGAGGCTTGCTGGTGCTGGTGCTGGTGCTGGTGGTGGTGGTGGTGGTGGGGGAGGTATGCAGTCAATAAATTCGATTTCACCCTGGATTCAGTGCATCATTATGTGAAAAAACATACTTTTTTTTAAAGAAAAGCCGTTGTACTTGCAGCCTGCTGGGTCGGCTTCTTCCAAACTCTCAAATAAACAGACGGAGATTCTCTGCGGAGGTAGCTTTTTGGTTGTTTTTTGAATGGGAAAAAAGATAGAAATACTGAATACTGAGTTTGAGTACTAAAACGCTCAGTTTTGTCCATTCATTGCTTCTATACCAAAAGCAGATGTGGATTCGTCACGTGAATGTGGCTTCTATGTTGACTGAAATCAGGTGAACACGTGAGAAGGCAGAGGCTGTAACCTGTGGGAGACAATCAATCTACCAATGATTGTAAGTTACTGGTTATTATTCACAGCAAGGCACAGTCTAAAAGCCTGTCGGTGGGGGGTCTCCACCCGAGCCCACTCATAGAGGTCACTACTATCAGTGGTGATGTATTTTTCAATGTCATAGAAAATCCATTTACCACAGATAAGTGTTAAATAAGAAAACGGCGTCATGAATGGTTATCAGATTTAAAATTATCTTCAATTAAATTGCCATAATACTGTTTAATTTATCCTGATGTGAGAGAGGGACACTCTTTATTGGCCTTTCATTCATTTGAAATTGTGTTGATACACGGGGGGAATCATTTGTTGAGCATTTTACGGGCGCATTTTCGACTTAGATTGGTTGTTTTTATGCCCCTTCTAAATCTTTC
>CAESWR010001105.1:74555-90283 GCA_903171835.1 Mullus surmuletus | reverse complement strand
TGTGTGTGTGTGTGTGTGTGCGTGTGCCTGGGTTCTTGTGTGTTTTCACAATAGGGGTTGTGTGTGAAGAGCACAACCGACATGAAACAGGAATCCATCTATTTCCTGCTTTAGTTTCAGAGTGCTTGGGACAATAAACCCAGTTAATTAAAATGGCTTCAAAGTTGAAGAAGTCACCAAAGGCTACAACAAAATGTCCTTTTTCCACAATGCACTTCCCCTCAGTCATTCCCTTTTTGCCACTCTGGTTTCTTTTTTTCCTTCTTTCTTACAATGCATTTCCTCTTTATTTTAACCTTTGCGTTTCATGCTCAACCACTGTCACAATTATCAGTGTCTTTTCAAAAAAAATGTGTTGGTATAGAAAGTTGTCTGTTTTTCTGGTAGGAGGTGGTTTTTGCTGTCTTCGGTAGTCAGGAACACACGCGCACCCACATGCATTTGCGACTAAGTCGCAAGCTGAGTGATGGTGGGATCGATTGGGTTTGGTATTAAGTGACACATGGCCTTTGGAGTCACTAAATGCTATTCACTGACTGAAACAAGTGTCGTGGAATTCCACTCCCCCCGGTTACGTCCCAGCCTTGGTCCCCGCCGTGGCACTCTCTCTCTCTTTCCTCTGTCACATTCTGTACTGCTTCACTCGGGCGGGATTTGCATCTTTTCCTCCCATCATCCAGACAATCGGGTCCCCTTTTGTGCTTTGCTCTGGTATCACTCGCTCTCAGATGTTCACTGCTGAGCGCATTCTCACACCCCTCCACGCGCCCCAGCCTGAGCCGGACTTAGCGGGAAAGTTGCCGGACTTCAGCGTCCCAGGGTGTCCTGCATTTTTTCTTTGAAGGCTTGACCTCCTATGAAAAAGAAAAAAGCAAACCTGAGTGCACTGAAATGAAATGAAATGAAATATAGATTACACAATTTCCCAATGAGTCAGACCAAACAATCTGTCCGGCTATTAATTTGTAATTAATTATATATATACATAGATACATAGAAAGTAGTTCTCTCCAATATGGGTTCATTTCAATTCTTTAGATTTTTTTTCTATAATTATTATTATTATGTGCATGAACAGAAAGATATGAGTGTATTGTGTGAGCGGTATCTGACGCTCCCTTCTCCTGCTTTAGGATAGCTACGGCGTGATGGTGCTCAACCCCAACGAGAACTACCTGGAGGTCGAGAAAGCCTCCTGCCGCTCGCCCCCGCTGACTGAACCCTCGGACGAACCCGCCGAGAAGCGGGAGCGCAAAGACGACAAAGAGGGCAAGAAGAAGCGAGAGTTTTACGAGAAGTACCGCAACCCTCAGAAGGAGACGGAGACTGAACGGATCCCGATACGGGTACGTACTGTAGCACAGATAGGGAGGAAGGGAGGGTGAGAAGGATGAAGGGCGGAAGGGAGGGAGAGGCAGACGCTGGATGGACGCTCATCAAAAGTCGGCATGATGGGGGGTGGGAGGGGGGGCAGGGGAGGCCGGGATGGGAGCGACGCTTTAAGGTCGTGGGAGAAGGTGGGAGCGGCGACATAGGTGAGAAAACAGGAGGAGGGAGTGGGGGTACGGGCAAGTTTTTTTGAACAAGACAAAAGAGGCTCGAAGGTGCGGAGCGGAGGAGAGTGGGAGGCGGCTCGGCGAGAAGGCAAGGGAAGGAAATGTTAAGTAACGAGGGAGGAGGAAGGGATGATGGGAAGCAGAGGGAGAAAGAGAGGCTCTTGTGTGGTCAGCCTGTGTGTGAAGAGGTTGGCGAGGCTCCAGTCGCCTCTCAGTGAGCAAGTGTTAACCACATGGCTGCCTCCCTCTCCTTCTTTTTCTCCCTTTTTCCCTCCCTCTCTTTCTCTCTCTCTCCTTCTCTCGCTCTGTTTTTCTCTCTCAGATGGTGGGCCGGTCAGTGTCGCTCCGGCCCTTTACTCTTGTTGACCGCTGGGATTATTATCTCCCCAACACACACTCTGCAAACACGCTGCAATATTCTTATCGTGTGACACTGACCGCCCCCCCCCTCCACACCCCACCACCCCACCCAATCGCACACAGCACACGAGTATACAGATAGAAACACACACACATACAGTATACACACACACAGCTGGACAACATTGTGGTCAAACAAAGGAGTCGCCCTTCTCATAAATGTACTTCCATTGTGAAAATAAATATGGGCAAAGCGATGCGAGGCAGAATAATTTTCTCCCCACGCTGCTTTTGTTTCGTCACTCCGGGCAAAAAAATTTGCCGCCTCCCTGAACGTCCGGGCAACTTTGTTCCCGGGTTTATTAGCAGCTCTCCTTTGGGTTTAGAAAAAAGAAAAAAAAACGAAGGGCGAGACATTTCCCCGTGCTTGTATCTCATAAACCAAGAGTGTCCTCATCATTTAGCTGCGTCTCACCTTGGTTGATGGCAGTAGTGTCGTAGAAATGTGTGTGTGTGAAACACATCAGTCTCTAATGTATGACAAGAGTTAGGGCTGCTGGGGGACTCGCAGGCAGTGTGTGAGCTGTCAACGCTGGCTTTTTTTTTCTCACCCCCCCACCCCCACCCCCCAGGCAGTACCTTTGCACACACTCTAATAAGAGGTAATTAGCCACAGTGCTATCCTACTATCTATCACAGTTTTCTTTTTTTTCTTTCTTTTTTTTTTTTACATGAACTGGCATGGGGGTCCCATGACAACCCCCCCCCCTCCTCCAATATAACTGATGTAATTTTCTTCAAGTAAACTTCCATCAGCCTTGTTCTGAAAAGGCCTTCATATTTCTTATCTTGCGCTCTGCGACGTCACAATTTGAAATCCATATGCTTATTACATATGGACTCCATCTGAGAGAACGTGTGTGTTGATACCACCCACATATTGTTATGCTTTCAAAGATGGGAGCTCGGTTTTACTATGTCAGGGGTCCCGCCGGTCACCGAAAAAGTCTGGAACAGTCTGAAGCTAAAATAAAGGGAGACCATTCTCTTTTAAATTCGCCATAGATTTCAAGTAGTTAGTGATTTTGCAGACGGCCAATAAGATTTAAAATTAATGGTGCGCTTTTTTCGTGGCGTTATCTGGATAGTGCAAAAAACTTCCAGGCTGATTTTGAGGTTGGTCCTCCTTTTGGACCAAAGTAGGAGTAATGGAGACTAACTGCTTTTTTGTTTTTTCCTCAGATAATTCTTAGAGGAGGTCTGTGCTCTCCGAGTGCACTTCTGGTTTTTCAGATGTGGTTACATGGACCACCAGCGCTCCAGGGAGCGCTAATAGCATAGCATAAAAACAAACGGCAAATTGTACCAAAGTGTGGTCGTTGGGTCTGCAGATAAATACTCCTCCAATCGCATCAGCTACTTAACATGTATAGTGTTTGTGATTTGTTTCGTCTGTTATTCCTGACATTAGTGATAAAAGCCGATGAATTATACATGGAACCAGATAACCGCAAGTGCTTCAGTGCGTGTCAGATGACCAGTATATCGATTAAAGTTTAAAAAAGTATGCTTTAATGTGCTGAGTATTCTGTATTTTTTTAGCCCTGGGAGCAGCAAGCATGGATAGAATTGATTATTGCACTGCTGTATTCGACACAACTAGTTATGGCCCCTTCATGGGAGCCAGAATAAAAGAATAATATGATATTTTTTGGTCTTAATTTGGATGTATTGAGCCTCACAAAAGTTTTTAATGTTACGACCTGTAAGATTCTCATTTCAAATAATGATGCCTCTTTTACACTCCTTCTCATACCAAAAATGGATCACTGTGTAACTTAAACAGTGGTTATTAACACTGCCCCGCCACATTTTCTCCATCCTAGAAGGAAAGCCTGGCAATATTATTCGCATCTTGATATGGAACTAGTATCTCTTTCTCCCCCTATGCTTGCATAATGCATGCTGCACGGGATCAGATGCAGAGACAAAGGCAATATGCAGCCATGGTGTGTCTCCTCTATTTTTCCTTTTTCTTTTTTTTTTGTAGACTTTCAGCATCTTGGAAACGCTGAGCACTTAAGTAGTTTTGGCTTTTTTGCAGCACAGTGAAACGGAAGTAGAGACGGGCATAATGAGTTGGGATTTAAGGAAATACCATTACAGTCTCATTTTCCCCCCCTGTTTACATCCACATACATTGACAGCTGATTTAGCTGTGAAGAAAGAAATGAGAGATATGGTTGAGAAATTGTTTTCTGTGGGTTCTTTTCAAACCGGCTTTCCCAATACGAAATTAACTGGGAAAGTAGGGGTCGACGGTTCAGATTTTCCACGCAGATTCACTTAGATTCTGGGATTGCGAGACTCGGGATAAAGATTAATGAGTGAACAGGTTTGGCTCTGTGTCGGTGCCCCTTGAATTTTGACCTTTGACCCAGAAGTCAGGAGGATGTTAGCGCCTCTGACCTCTACTCTGTCGTCCACTCCTCCCCCCACACCGATTTAACTGTGTGTTGTGAGTGAGCTGTCACACGCAGATACGCAAAGGCACGCACACACTCGCGGACAAAAGAGTAAAGGAGATTGGGGGGTGTGTGTGTGCGCGCGCGTGCTCATGTGTGTGTGTGTACTTCTCTTTTACCTCTGTTAGTCAGGGTGGGTGGTGGATCAAATCAAACTTCTTTAGCAGGGGCTATTTTCATGTCTTCTTTTTTTTTTTTCCCCTTTTCTTTTTTTTAACAGCACCCACCCCAAGACATTCACACGCATGCAAACCTTTTTGTTCTCGACACCTCACACTCTAACTCCCGCTGAGCTGCCAGACCACCTGCACACAGCCATTCACCAACACACACACACTCATACACACCTCCACTCCTTTTTAATACAATGAAATCAAGCATACATTTAAAAAAAGAAAAAGGCTTGAATAAATGACTGTTTGTTTCCCTGGAAAGATCGTACACATTCACCCTTTCATCGCTTTGACCGCCCAATACAGACACACACGCACACAAGCCAATGATGGAGTTGAGTTGATTAATATGCTTCCTTACACACATTAATAAGCTCTTAACTGCTTTTAGGATTCTTACTTTTTAGCCTCGGGGTTCATAGTGTGCAACCTCTCAACCTTATCTAATCCCTCTTCTCCCCTCCGCTGCAGATCACACACCAGCGGGCCGTGTTTTAGGGACGGAGGAGGGAGGGAAGGAGGGAAGACAAGAGGGAGGGATGGAAAGTCTGATAGGAGGGATGCTGATGAGGATAGTAGAGGGGTGGGATGTGTGTGGAGGGGGGCGCTTTCTTCGCACTATGCCATATAGAAGTTTGGGAGTTCACTTTACTCTGAATTTTAGCAGTAATCCAGTTAGCTATTTTCTGTCAGCCAAGCGGAGGAATGGCAGGAACAAAAGGCACATTCATGGGCTTAAGAAGCTTCCAAAGAGTTCACCCAAGGCTGGCTGGCTGGGATTAGGCCAGCAGGGCCCTGGAAAGAAGAAGAAGGGGGGGAAAAAGAGCAAAGGGGACAAAAAACAGAGCTTCGCCTTTTTCTTTAAGCACCACTTATTTTTTTATAAATGACTGGAATACTTTTCCCTCTCATTTTTTTTTCTGCTAGGCTTTTCCCTTTTTAACATCTCACATAGTAGATTTGTTAAATGTTCGGAGAGCGAAACGGCCATAGAGACCCTGACTCCCCTTTCAGCATAAGTGCAACTTCAAGAATAAGAGGTGTGTGTGTGGGTGATGGAGACTGGAGAGCATCAAACGTGTGACATCATTCTCCTCCTCGTGTTGTAATCGCACAGTGCCGTACGAGAAGCGCCGCCGTGCCTTGTGTTTGCACTCGAGGCATTCTTTAAATCCCCTGCGCTAAACCATTTTTGCTGCTTGCTCCGGTTGGAAGTGATGTAAGACACTCTCTTAGCGGGCAGAGAGTGTGTGTCTCCGAAAGTTCACCGCCGTATTAAGACCTCAGCGCGCCGCCGTCCACGGGGGCGAGCTCCGGGCCTTGTCCTTGTCCGTGTTTAGCAGGCGACGTCCCGCCTCTACATGTTCGCACTACAAAATGTCTCTGGGATCCCCCAACACACTCGCACACCTACGAGATTATAAACATTAAGACGTGGACAAGCAGACACACACACACACACTGGTAATTGTATTCGACGAGGTGTTACAGTTTGTCTCTATGGGAGTGGATTTTTCCTTTTTTTTTTTGCTCTTTGTCACCTTCAGCACATTGCCCCAATCTGTGGCCCGCAAGCAATTATACAGACAGGATTTGTTTGACCTTTTGACCTGTGGCGGTGCCAAGAAGCAAGGCTCAGCATATCCAAGGACAGGTAGGGACTTGATTAACCTCTGAACTTGGTCAGAGGAGAGGTCAATGGCCAGGGCTTGGGGGGGCAGCTCACCTGCTCGCTGCAGAGAGCAAATTGGCTGCATGCCATCTTTGTATCGTAGTGTGTGTGTTTGTGTAAGGCTGCGGCAGAGCAAAAGCTTTGACCTGAGTGCATCTGCCTTCTCTAGGGTTTGCGGTTTGTTTGAATGAACGTCGAAATTACGCTATGCTGCTTATTCGAGTTTTTAAATCGGAGTGTGCGCGTCGGACTCGTTAGCGTCCGCGGGAACGTCCCCGAAAAATGCGTTGTGCATCGCTACATGTGTGTAGTGCATCTGTGTGCGATTGCATACCTGCGTGTTTGCTCAAGGCAGAAACAGTGTAGCCGGTCTCAGATCCCTGCTCCCAATCTTCTAGTTAGGTCAACCATCAAACACATCCATCCTGCCCTCCCTCGCACTTCCCCACCCACTGAGCTCGCTCGCTCTCTCTCTTTCTGCACACAATCCTGTTGTGGATACAGGCTGACCCGAATAAAGACGTACAGACACACACTCTCATACACACACACACACACACACACAGAGCACCTCAGGGTCATCCTGGAACAAACACAGCCTTGTCTGCCTGCCCGCTCTCCTTTGCCTTATGTCAATTAATGGCTCGCAGTAATTTCACCTGACAATCCGGGCGGCAGCGCGAGGCTAGCCGAGATGTCACAGAGATGACCTTTCTGGCCCGCAGCCGCTCTTTTCTAATAAAGAATCTCACAAACCCACAGCAACTTCCTTTGTACTTTGTTAATGAGTTATTGATTTGAAACAATGCCCTGGCAAATATTGTCAGAGCAGACTGACCTCGCCAAGGTCACGCTGTTTTATTGTATACAGTCTGTACGGGCTAATCTGCACGTGGGATGACATGTATAGTTTTTCCTCCTTTCCCCGGCTCCTGCTCCCTCACGCTGACTTTCTCTCCCCTCATACTGTATATGCACTTGCAACAAAGTCGAATAACACTCCTACACATACATTTCTCTCCCTCTCTCTCTCTCCCTCTTGCTCTCTGTCTCACACACACACACATACACACACGCTCGTGCGGTTTCTCCACTCTTGTTAGTCTCACACACGATTTTCACCTCGTTCTCCCTTTTCTCTGTCTCCTTCTCACATCATTATATTCCCAACTCTCCATAGGTACTATACCTGCTAATTACCCACAATGCCACAGTCATTATTTTCCCATCTCTGCTGCTAATTTGCTCCATACCTTCCTTTTTCCCCCCACTCGAGCAGACCCATCAGCTCCCAGACAGCTTCTAGCTAACTTCATCGCTCTCTCTCTCCCCCTCTCTTTCTCTCTCTGTCTGTCTTTAAAGAGAGTAAAGAGGGAAACAAAGACAGGAGGGGCATTTTGAAATAGAAAAGAAAAAGGGAAAAGCAAAGGAGACAGAGAAGGCGTGCACGTCGCAGACACCGGTGAAGAAAGCAATTGCAAACAGGTGTTGTTGAGGTCAACTTTATGTGCATGCACAAATGTTATCACTCTAATAACCTCCTCCCCAACACCAAACATGCAATTATGTACTTTGCTTATTTAATATTTAATCATTAGGCCAAATGAAAGCAATCTTGTACCCTGCTGATCGCGACATATTAAAAAATGTAATGAGTTGGGGCTTCAGGTGGGTCTGGCCTAAGGAGGGGACGGTCTGACTTGTGTTCATCTGTGCGTAATTGTCCTCTAACACTGTGGAAATTGTGTGGTTTGATGTTGATTTGTGTTACTTCTCATTTTATTTCGGCAGTCGCCGTAGCACAGTCCGACGCTGCCAGATTGAAAACAGCATTGCCTGCATGAGAGAATTCAAACCCAGCAAAGTTGTGAGGGTATTACTTGACACTGTCCTTACACAGCTGGCTCCCACCAAGAGTATTTTTTGAAAAAAGGGCGTACTGGCTCTTATCCAGTAGATTCCTTCTGGTCCACACTGCTCACCATCTCGAGATTTCTGCTTCCTCAGAAGTTCTGCAACCCCGCGTGGTTTTGATGACCGAGGAGGAGGAGCAGGAGGGAGGAGCAGGGAGGTCTGAAGTGGTTGTTTGTCAGAGTGTGTTGATGTTGTTAGATTCATTGTTTCCTGTGTTGGTCAGACACTGGGTTTGTGTTGGCGTTGGGGCTGTTATTCTGGCTGCGACGCTGCGCTCTTCTCTCCTTCGCTCTCCTCCCTGCTTCTCATTACAGTGAATAAACACAGGGCCAGTATTGGACTGGACAACTTTTGAGGAAAGTGTGTGTGTGTGTGTGTGTGTGTGTGTGTGTGTGTGTGTGTGTGTGTGTGTGTGTGTGTGTGTGTGTGTGTGTGTGTGTGTGTGTGTGTGTGTGTGTGTGTGTGTGTGTGTGTGTGTGTGTGTGCACATCTGCATCCGTTTTCATGCACTGGAACCTGCCTTTTAGCGTGTGTATGCAAGCAATTGTGAATTGTCTAAGTAGTGGAAAGAGCTCGAATGAACAAAATCTTGAAACCGGACAATGGACGGCGAGCACATACAGCAAAGGAGCAACAGTTGGAACCACTTATGGACTATAAGTGGGGTAGATAGTCAAGTACAATATCGCATAGCAGGTTGTCTTGCAGCTTTCATGGCAATGCAAGGTACAACACGTAATCAGTGTTGATGGGCTAGAAGGAACTTCAGATGGCTAAAGCCAGATTTTGTTAAGATGAGTCATTACTACCCTTGGCCTGAGCTGTCTGATCTCTGCATATATATCACTTTAATCACAAGCTGTGTGATGAAAGCACTTACAGGCGATTCTGCTGTAGGGAGATGTCTGTTCTGGAGTTCACGATGGCCGACCACAAATGTACATTGGCTCTGTTGTGCATGTGCGTATGTACGTGCTAAACTGCACTTGCGGTGCAGGCTCTGAAATGCACTCAAAGTCAAAAATATATTTGCAAAAAAACATTCAATGAGTTCAATATAACACGGTAGAAGCCTTATACCTGTATCCTTTTTTTTCCACCAATTTTGACTGACAATTTTCAATACCAGGAGCTCATGGTGGTTTTTAGGTTGGCACAAGAAGCAATGCATGAACCAAGAATCATTCTTTGAGCCAGCAGCTTCAAATATTTCACTTATATCTGTCCGCGGCTGGAGAATGTCTTGCTTACCCCGAATTTGCAGCGTCTGCAGTGCTGTATTGGTTCACTTTCTTCAACCATCGCATACAGGTTCTCCTTGTCCTGGAGTATGTTCCTCTTGTTCGTTTTTACCTTTATTTTGCATCATCTGTCATCACCATCCATTTTTATCTTTCATATTTGTATCATTTATATCTGATTCGGAGAGACACTAATGGATATATCAATGTATTGTATTTGCTTTGTTGCTCTCTGATTCATTGAGGCTGGAATTTGGCGTAACATGGAGGAGGCGTTGAGGAAATTATTTAAAATTGAGCAACACATCTGTTTTGCGAGGGATGAATGGTAAAGTGTAAAAAGTTGGGTAGTTGAAATAGAGAGCAGTAGTGGAGTATTTTTCACAACTTTCGAAGAAGATGTTGTCTCTTTTTCCCCGACAGATGTACTGTGCACCCTTCATAATATCACTAATATACTTTATTTTTCTCTATTGTCTGTCGGTTTCTTTGTAGTCTTCTACCTTTTTCTTTTTGATAATAGTTAGCTGTCAGCATCTGGAGACTGTCTTGTCCTGAGACTATCTCGAGAGTAGAAATGTATTTTATATTCTCAGAGGGGACAGTATGGATCGCTATGTACCCAGTAAACACACACAAACACACAGAAACAGTACACATCCTCGGTTTCTCCCTTGACAGTCATGGCTGAAGGATGCTGGCAACAGGTGTGCAGTTGGGATGCCGCTCTGACAGTGCTGGCAGATGCACACACAACACACAACCAAACAAACGCAGGGGGGGAAAAAAATAAATAAGGTGAGGTACTGTGTGAGAGCTGGTGACAGCAAGCCGGTCTCGCAGGGCGGTGTGCTCCACTGCAGCTAATTAACCCCAGGAAATAATTGCAACAATATGCAAATGCTGTTTAGATAATTCTCTACACTTCTATGCCAGGTAGTCAGTCACTCTGTTGTCTGCCACCGGGGGTGAAGAATATGTGTGTCACTGTGTGAGGTACGGTGTTAGAGTCTGGGGGAAAAAAGTGGGGCATGCAGCAATGAAGACATCAACTGTGCAGTACAGAATGGAAAGTCATATATGATTTGTTAAAAAATAACAATAAAAACAAGCAAATACACCAGATCTCGACAATAGCTAGATACATGACCTGGCTGGACCGTGGTTACTGACCGTGCCAACGTAGCCGATCGCACTGGAAACCATGTCGCGATTCTGCACAAGGTGGACCAAATTACCGCATAAATTACCCCCCACCCCCCACCCCCAACATATAGACAAAGCTGTTGCTGACGTTTAAAGTTTACTCTTAAAAAAAATAGCTGGCGAATTCCCTTAGACCACTAGTTTAGTTAGTCCACGTAAAACAGTTGCAAATTGTTTTACCATTTTGTTCTTTTGAATAAGGGTGTCCACATCTAATATTGATATTGGATATCGGTCCAATGTCGGCAAAAAAACCCCAAACAAAACAAAACAAAAAAATGAGTATTTGATTATGTGGGCCTGCATCTAAAATCCCGATATAGACAAGCAGACCAGACTCTGTCCAGCACTTCTACTCATGTTTAAGGTTAAAATGTATGTAACCCATTGGTTAATGATAAATGGGTCATTTTTGCTGACTATTGTTGCTTGTTCTCCGTTTGAGTAATATAATTTGATCAAGTCTTTTCTAACATTCCATACAAAAAAATAAGTAATAAAAGTATGTATGATTTCGTGCTGATGTCATGTCAGATTGATTGATCGGTATTGGCCGAAACTCAAGGCTGCAATATTGGTATTGTATTGGAAGTCAAAAAGTTGTATCGGGACACCCCTACTTTTAAACCCCCAAATATGCTAATGTAAAATACTGTATTTACCCTGTGTCTACATGACAGGCTAACTTTAGAAACATGAGCACCAGCAACTGCTAACCGCATAACTAATAACTTGGGTTTTGTTATTTAGCCCATGTTAGCAGCTAGATGGCTGTTAGATGCACAAAACTGCATGAAAAATAACAGGTGGCATCGGCGGAGGAAAAGTAGGTAGGAGAGAGGGAAGGGAGGAGTGACGGAGGGAGGGAGGGAAGGAGGGAAGGAGGGAGGGATGGAGGGTAGGCTAATGAAATGGGCTCCACAGATGAAGGGTGACAGGGCAGAGGAGAGAGGGGGGAGACTTCAAAGGACTTTGATGTCACAGCCTCTCAGACAGACAACTCTGTCTCTGCCAGCCCCTCCATGTGCACCAGCAGAACCGCACACACACACACACTCGCACGCAAACACACACACACACACACACAAGCATGGCGCTGATGGCAGAAGGGCAGGGCAGAGCCGAGTTGCCTGCTCTTGCATCACACTCTGTGAATGGAGGTGGGTGCTGACACTACAACCCCCTCATGCTAATCTCGCGGTAAACACAAACACTCTGACAGGTTAATTTACCTCTAGACAAACACGGCAACAAAAACACACATCAGCACATCATCAAATGGTACAAGCGCACACACAGGGGCGCGCGAGCGGAAACACCTCATCGAACCACCAAACTACCTTACTTACCTCTCCAAGTAAAGTTTAAACCGTATTTTCTTTTATGTACGTGCATGTTTCGCTGCCTCCTCAATCACCACCTTTAGCAGAGCACATACTGAAGCAATTATCTTTTCTGTGATTATATGTTTTGTTTTTCTTTCACTTAAAGAACTCTTTGTATGGAAACCAAAAGGGTGGTCTCTCAAGACACCTCCTGTCCTTTACCTCACATCACTAATTTGTTTTGGAGTCACATTGCATGATTTTGACCCACAATTAACAGGTTCCATCCTCCATAAGCCATGTGTTTGTTTGTTTCAAGATACTTTTTTTTCTTCCCATATGGATCTGTATGCTAATTAAGAGAAATATGTGTTTGCTAGTGCACGTCTACACCAGGTTTGTATCCAGTTTGCCGTTACTGAGTGGCGATGCAGGGATACAGGTGTTCTGCACCAGGGCTGCATGTAGTGTGGGAATGTATCGCTGATTTCTATTGAGAAGCCGACAGTTTGATAGGAAATCAAAGTCCCGAGTCAATGTCGCAAGTTCATTAGTGGATGCCCTTTTCTCGCCTCTAATTTTACTATTGTTCTCTCCGGCCCTGGATAAGTGCTTACATCTCTGCTTAATTAAACATGTCTTGTGGTCACATGCGTGTGCTCCCGTACATGTGTGTCAGACGCCGCCCCGGGGGGTGGGGGGGGGTTGAGCGTGAGATTACATGTTGGTGCCTTCGTGGTTACGATTCTGACTGTGTGTGTCTTAGATCTGCTTTTGCATATCTCCCCTCTGTTGTTTTTTCCTTTTGACCTTCCCCAAGTGTCTTCCCATTACGCGTCTACTGGTGTATAGATGGGCCATCGATTGAGCAATGGGGTACAAATTAAGATTTAAACGTTACGTCACCCAGCCTATTGAGTTTTACATTTAGGGCATTTGCAATATGCAAGACTTATTGATCCAGTGAAGTGTGGCTCTTTATAGAAATCCCCTCAGGCCACCAAGACTTTTTTGTTTTTCTTTGATAGTGGGGAGAATTTGGCGCTGCAGTGTTGTGTTTCAATGAGTTTGATGACTCTATTGATGTGTCAAGAACTGTGTTTGTCAGAGTTTGCTCAACCCTTTAAAGTTCCTATCTGTGTCAACGCTTGCGGTGACGCATCAGACGTTGAATTGGCTTTGTGTGCATGTGTGTGTGTTGCAGGAGAACGCTTCCTCGGAGGAACACGTGCTGTACGTGTGGGACCACTTTGTGTCTAAAGCCAAAGCCAAGAATGTCTTCATCGTGGCCCACAGCTACGGAGGGCTGTCTTTCGTTGAGCTGGTGAGTGTTTTGGTTTTCCGCTTATCCTTCCTACCTCCCACCGACTCGGAGACGCACAAAAGCCTAGTGTCAGCACAATGACTCACGACATATACGAGTCAGAGTTGGAGAAATTACAAATTCAAACCGACGCGGATAAAGTTTGCTCCAATACACGCTGCGCTAACAGCCGTGCACACATGCAAAGATCTGAGCCATTCTTTCACATTTATACTGTATATCTACATACTAACATGCAGAGCGGCACCAACACCTCAGGGAGACAGGCAGCCGAGTGATAGTCTGTGAAACACAGCGGAACAATTGAAAATAAATAGCATTTAGCTTCTTTGAGAGGGGGAAAAAAAAGTAGTGTTTCTGTTAACAATCTGGTTCATCCTTATCCTTGGGCACTATCCACCTCCTCTGCACATCAAGAACAGGGAGAAGGGATGAGGGGAAACAAGAAGGCTGGATAAAGAAATGTACGGATCGGCAATACAACAAGTGCGGTTCCGTGGCAGAGCATGCAGATCTCTCAGCCTAAAGAGAGAGGAGTGGGGGGTTTGAAGGATGGTGGGAGGGAAGTGGATTTGAAGGAATTAATGGTGCACAGGGGAGGGCAAAAATAAAAGTTTAGCTAGCCTCTTGACTTTATAACCGTACCCTTCAGCTAGATAGGCCTACAGTGTGTCTTTTTGCGGGTTATATGAAGGCTTCTGAGGTTAATGCCTTATTTTCTACTGTTTGGTTCGGTGCTGCGTCGTCCTTGCAGGGCGCTGCATGAGATATTGATCATTGCTCCCTTTTTCCGTTCGTGTTTCAATAATAATTTCAGCATGCAGGTAGCCGGTAGCATCAGTTATTCTTACTGAGTCAGAGCCGCGCTTTATAAACTGAATGTTTATATTGTTGATTTCTTACTTGCTGCTTGAGATCAATGCAGTTTCTTTACAAGTAATTAATCCGAAGCAGCAATTTTGTTTTAGTTCTGTCCTTGTTTAGTAGTGTAAATGTTGGAACATGAGAGGACCTAAAGCAATGAATAGTGCTCAATAAGAATATACAAAAACGCTTCTGAAGCTACAATAACCACTCTATGTAGGTAGCCGGGTTAGCTTTCACAATGGCGTTAACTGCAAAGGACCACACATACTCGGCTCCGTGCACGAGCCCGTCTATGATCTGTGAGCCGGGCTGCGCCGCCAGTCTGCCTGTTTCTTGATCTGAAGGATTTACGACTGGATTCGCCACATCCCATATTATTTAGGACATATCGCTCGTTTTTTCTTCGGAGGGGAAGAAGCGCAGCTAGTGGGGGGATTAAAGGTGGGCACTTGTCCCACTAGTGTTTTTCAGGAACATTTCATTTCCTTTCTTTCTTTCTTTTTTTTTCCTTTCGCCTAGTTTTTTTTGTTTAGTATTTTGTAATTTTAATTTGGCTACTAAATATTCATGTGGTGTTTTGTCCGTGACAGCCTCACAATCTCCTGGGCTTTCTCGCCCGTGTGACGAAGACTAGCTATTCTGCCTATTTGTATCTCTCTTTCTCTGTGTTTCCTTCAGTCAGACTCTTTTTTCCGCCCCTATGTGTGTGTGTGTGCGCGTGTGTGTGTAAAGGCTTCGGCGAGGTTCTTACCGCTTCCTTTTATGTATTGTATTTGTCATGTGAAAACCCTCTTAAAACACTCGTATACAGTGTGTGCATATATAAATACGTCACAAACAGCAGATGCGGTACAGGGAGGAGAGCATCAAAACACCGAGTTGAAAGATCCCTGTGTTCATTTTAAGTGACAGGGTGTTCGAAAACGCCATAATAGACTTCCCTGGAGGCCACAGCAGCCTCTGTTGTCTATTAGTATGGAAACTTCTTCACCTCTGCCAACCTACACATCATTTATTCACAGCTCACTCACCAGTGCTACTAATGCCATTAACACTAATAATGCAGTAATAATGTTAAACCTTTCGTGGGAGATTTTTTAGCTACAAAGTGTCTCATAAGGTCTAAAACAGCCGTAATAATCGCAATAATATCATCGCATCTTTCACCGAATGCACTCCACTTCCCCCCTACTCTCTTCATTTTGCAGCACGACCATAAGTGCTATACATTTCCGAGTTATTACTGGGGTTTTTTTGCTCTTTCTCACATGCAATCTCACACACACACACACACTCACACAAAGCCACGCATACACGCGCACCTTCTACTTAATTGAGCAGAAAGTGGTCCGGCGGGACCGGATGGGGAGGTGTGTGTGTGTGTGTGTGTGTGTGTGTGTGTGTGTGTGTGTGTGTGTGTGTGTGTGTGTGTGTGTGTGTGTGTGTGTGCGCGTGCATGAGCTGGCGAGTGGAGAGCGGGAGCTTTGCGGGATGAACTGTTTGACACATGAGAAGACCCGGAGAAAACAAGCAGTCTGCGGGTTAATTACTACTCCCCTTTGCAG
>CAESWR010001105.1:55666-65717 GCA_903171835.1 Mullus surmuletus | reverse complement strand
GTTTCATGGTGGGAATACGACTCTGGATGCGCTGGTCCGACTGAAAAAGCACCCAACTTATTTTTTTCAACGTTTTCATATTTGTACAGTTTTTCATTGCTTTATTTTATTTTTTTTCATCTTCAAGCATGAGTTTGCATTTTGCTCCAGAAGTCTTCCACCAGCTAGGTTTTCCTTCCTGCCCCTGTCATGTCACTCATTAGCTCATGTCCAGTTTTGTGTGTGTGTGTGCACGTGTGTGTGTGTGTGTGTGTGTGTGTGTGTGTGTGTGTGTGTGTATGTGTGTATGTGTGTCTCATATATATTCCGCTTTCCTATTAGGTGGCTTCACACCCGACGATTCCTCTGGACTCTTCTGACATCGGCTTTCATGCATGGCCTACACGCTCCTCTATCTCACTCGCCTGCACACACACACACGCACACACACACTTTCCAAGCTCTCTGTGCTTCAAACATTAAAAACATCTTGGTCGTGTCAGACATCTTTTAACCCCCTACCACCACCATCACCGCCAACCACCACCAACCCCCCAACACGCCAGCGAGCATCTTTGATATGCCACCATCCCCCCGCACTCGCCCCTTAACTTTCATCCATCCTACATCCTTCTGCTCCCTCCATCCCTCTCCTCTCTGCGTATCTCCTTCCTCCCCCCACCCCAAGATTTGCCCCTTCCACCCCCCACCCCCCCCACTGCCAGGCCTTCCCCGTGTGATGCCACTTCAGTACAGCCTCTTCACCTCTCCCTGCTCTCTCCTCTCTCTCACCTTCCTTGCTCACTTCCTGTATCTGTTTGGTGTATGTGTGTGTGTGTGTCTGTCTGTCTGTGTGTGTGAGTGTGAGTGTGTAAGGGGCTTTGCTTGGGGTTATGGTTAGTTTATTTGGTCTGATTTCTCTTTGATGAAAACACTAGGGGGCACTGCCTGTCCTTTGTTACTTCACTCTTTTCCTTAGTAGGCTTTTGGTGAGCGTGTTTGTGTGCATGTGTGTCCCGCTTGTGTGTGTGTGTCTCTGTGTGTGTGTGTGCGCCTTGGCTGTGCTCATGTTTGTTTTATTATAAAAAATAAAAAATAAAAAAATAAAAAAGGAGGGCCCCCCCCCCCTTGTCTGTAATGGATGACACAGATCTGCATTCAGACAGGCAGGAGGGCAGCCGGGCAGCGGGTCTCTGGTGGTCACCGGGGCTCGCACTCTGTAACCCCTCCCCAAACCCCCCTCCCCACCACCACCACCCCAGCCCCGTTTGGTGAACACAGCGGTGCGGGTTAATGAAAAGGGCTCGGACCACCGAGAGGAGCGACAAGTCATCTCCCAGACACCTCTGCTCACCTCCAGCCCTCTGAGACCCCTCTCGGCGTGACAGCCCCCCAGCCCCCGTCCTCTCCCCTACGCCGGCCCTCCGTCCCCTGGGTCGCGCCGCATCGTCTGGCTGCCCCCAGTCGCCGCGGCTCGCCCGGCGTGCTTCAGGGCATCAGACAAAAGGTAGAACGACCAAAACAGAGAGCGTGTTTGAGTTGGCGCGGGCGAGAGAGGCTGTTCATGCAAAAAAATAAATAAATAAAAGTGGGATTTAGACGAGAGAGTGTCATATTCTGGATAAATGTCATGGCCGGATATACAGATCAGGGCTCGGACCTTTGTCTCCACGCTGCTGGTGAAGAGCTTCTCCTGGTGCTCTACTTTTTTTTCCTTTTTTTTTTTTTTTCTCAACTTCTCTTTTCTACATTACTTATAGCCTCACAACACACAGTATACAATTAGCGCTCACTTCTCTGGTGCTTCTTTAAGTCGGCTCCTGGATGTAATTGTTTTTGAAGGAAAATCCCAAATTATTGATTTGTTGTGGGGATTTTTTTTCCTTTTTTTTTCCCTTCCTTTTTTTCAGTAAACAGACAGCTGATGAGGGGTGTTTGATAGTGCTAATTGGCAGCTCCCGTCCATGCAGCGTGCGGATGGTGGTGGGTTGGGGCTGGGCGAAGTGAAGCGCTGCTATTGTTTTGAGGTGTCAAACCCAACACAGAACAAAGAGGATGGGAGAAATGTGCTGTGCTCGCCTATCAGTGTGCTGAAAGCAGCTATGGTACACACACACACACACACACGTATGAATATATATAATATATATATGTATGAATGCACATGTGTACATACATCAACATCCATACAAACGCACACACACACACAGCAGCATATTACCTGGAGTCATATACACCATTGTTCAGTCACAGCGGCATGCACACACTCAAACACCTAACGCACACATGCACACTCTTAGACAAACTGCCTGAAAATGACAAGATAATCACCACATTCAAACTTACCTTCAGCTCTGGGTAAATGCCTTTCTCTGAGATAAACTAATAAATATACTGTTTTCTTTTCAAATGTTCTCCACTGAAGGCTCTAATTACCATACGCTGACAAAGAGCTGACAGAGGTGTAATAGTTAAAAAGGTAATTTGACTACAAGTAGGATTTTGGGTGGGGAAAAGGGTCATCGCGCTTTCCCCGCTACCCCCTCCCCCCACCCATCCGCCTCTCTCTTTAATGGTTTATTCACGCTTTTCGAGGACTTTTTGCATGATTGACTGACAAGGTCTTTTTCCGAAATAGCATCTTCAGTAATGAGAAATAATTGACTCCCTAATCAAAAAAAGGGGTTGATGGAATCCACAAACCTAACTGTAATCTTCTGTGGCATTTCCAACAGAATTGACAGTCCTCATAGCTTCAGGCTCTATACCACTTTGATTTAATTGCTTTTTTTTATAAGATTAATAATATACTTTATACTGAGTTGTGTATGTGTGTGTGTAAGTGCGCACTGTGTATGTGTGTTCTTTACCCTTCTCTCAGGCTTTGTTTTTAATCAACAATATCACTTGAAAAGCACTTCAACTCGTATACTTTACACTTTATATATAAATTGTTTTAACAAGTTATATTTACTGTTTTAAAAGAATTATTTAACATATGTAATTCACACAGTATGAAGATTTGCATCTCTTTAGTCTCAGAATATAATTTCAGAAACAATTTGAATTCATAATAATGCTGATAATATAATAACAACAGTAATCTATATTTAATCTGTATAAAGTATATTTATTTATAGAAACACTGTTGTAATAGAAAAGAATAATGCTAATGTAATAATATTGTAATTTAACTATATTTTTATATTAATAGATATGTTTTTATAATTGTTTGGAATTTTTAAAAAGTTGTGCTTTTTAATTTGTGATGCTTTAAAACAAAGCCGGTAAATATTTTTTTTGCTTTGCACTCTGCTGCAACTTACCACTGTGATACCGTGCAGATACTCGAAATATATATTTTTTTATTTTCTGTGTGGGTTTAATTGGCAAATTGAATTGCTTTGTATCCTTTATACCACACTTCAGTATTGTTTTTTATCTTTTAATCTAATGTCTTGATTACTTTGGGCACAAGAATAATAATTTAAATGAATGCGCCTTGAGAACTGCAAAGTTTTTGCATGATGGGGCAAATTAACTTGTAGCTTCCCCCAGTCCGTCCAATTTGTAATATGGCCTCAACCCTTCCTCCCTCTTTCTTTTCTGACTCATCTTTCCTCTTGTTAAAAAGCTGTTTTAAATCATGGCTAGTGGCAATGAGAAGTTAATTTCAGATTGTTATATATTTCCATTAATTTCAGTTGGCCCTCTGTAGTTTCCCCTCCCTTGCTCTCTTTTTTCCTCTTAGTACAAGGGGATGACAGAACCTGTTTTTTCTTTTTCTTTCTTCCCCCCCCCCCCGTCTCTTTTTCAGGGGTTTCAGTTTCCCCCCTCTTGCCCCACGGCACACGAGGCGAGCAAATATGAACGAGCAGAAGATGATAACTGAAGGGAGAGACGCTCTCTCTGTCACTTTCATTAGCGCTGTCTTTTACCTCTCCTCCCCGCTCCTTTTACCCCCCAAACTTTCTTTTTTTTTTTTCTTTCCCTTTCGTTAGGCAGTGACTGGCTTCTCACTCTGAGGCGGGACGAGTGGCCTGAGAAGTTTAAACTTATGCAAACCAACTCCAACCTGCAGCCCTGAAGGAACACACACTCACACACACACACCTGATTTGCCAGTAATGCGCAGAGCAGCAGGCACCTCCACATTTGTTGTTTTTGTTTTTCCTCCTCCCTTATTCACAGCTAAGGTGAAAAACAGTCCACCGCCACGTTTTGATGATTTTTCTATTTGTGGGCTCTACCTTTTTAACAGCAGAAACTCAACGTCATGTGTTGGGAATTTACGCGACGAAAAGCTGATGTATGTTAATAAACTTTACTTTTTATTAAACTTTCGGCAACAATAAAAAGAGTAAAAAACGCAGCGCTATTGTTAAAGATTAAATCCTCTTAAAGCTTCTCACTACAAATTTAGAATGAGGGAATGAAAATGCCAGATCGAAGCTTGTTGAAATTTTCTCACTGCACCCCAAATTAGATATTTTGGCTTGGAATGCCGACTGTGGGCTCAGTTAGTACAAGGAATGAGTGTGGATCGGCCCCTTAGGCTGTGTGTGTCCGTGTGTGTGTGTGTGTCTCAGAAATGGACAGCAGTACCCGATGGATATTTAACACATTAGCTTTGGCAGAGCTGAGAGTGGTGTGAAAACACACTGATTTCCTAAGTGGCAATCATATCAGCCTCGCCTTCAGAGAGGCAGCAGAGAGCAAACATCTGTGTGTGTGCGCGTGTGTGTTTTATATTTATATATCTGAGTGGTCAAGAACTGTTACTGTTACAGTTTGTGTTTATTGGTATGATAGCTTTTTTTTTTTTTTTTTTTTTTTNNNNTAATAAATGTATCATCTTTTTTTAACTTTACTTCACTTAAAGCGTGTCTTGTGTTATTCTTTTGTGTAGAATTTTAAGATCTCTCTCTCTAGTCGTCTTTTCCAGTCCGGTGTGTGTGTTTTCCTCTGTCCGTTTCTGTGCCTGTGCCTGCGCCGCGCGTGTGTGCCGGCGTGTCCGTGGGAAGGCTGCCTCCTCCTTACCAGGGTTCAGGGAGCGCCGGGTTCTCCTCCATGTCAGTATCACCCTGAGTTACGACACAAAGGTCTCAGCCTCCTCCTCCACCCACCCTTGTTAGGCCCGCTCGCTCCCCCTGTCAGTGCCATTCTCCCCTCGCCCTGATCCATCCCCGTCTCAAGCCGGGAGTCGCCCATCCGAAACTATGTTAAAACGGGGTCATCCCCCGACGTGCACTTAAAGGGTGTCCCTTTAACCTGCTCTGAAATACTTACGGCTATTATTATAGCTTATAAATCATTAAGAAACTTTAATTATACGAAAATTTCATGGTGGAAATGTGCAAGCTGACACATGGGAAGGGGAATTTAATGGGCCAGCAAGTCCCAGCACCGTGAGGGAAAATATTGAGGTTAGGTTTCTATTTTACAGCATTGCCGTAGGGTTGGGAGACAGGGAGGAAGACAAGGAGGAAGACAAGGAGTGAGGAAGAGAGAGAGGAGAGAGGAAGAGGCCTCAGCTGTTTCCAATGCGCAAAAGCAACTTTTTACTCAGTAGACCAAAGCTGTTAATATGGTCAGTTGATTTGGGAACAATGAAGACATTGCCCACCGCACCTTGTACTGGTTTTCTTAACTAACATGTATTCTAATTATCGCCAGTTGTTAATTAGTCGCCGCACCGCCGTTTCACTTTGTTAAGGAATGCCGCCTAATTAGAAATTACCATTTGGAGAATTTCTGTAATTGCTGCCGCTAAACAGTATATGAACAACCCGAACTACTAATGTGATCAAACTTCTTCCTTAATTGTGTCAATATCATTTCAATGTGAACAATATGGCTATTGTGACGGCCGTGACTCGAGCAGCGACTACCTCCGCCTTTTCGCCTTGGCAAGAATGCAAACTGATCAAACTGTTGTGAGTCTGCGTTGTTAACGGCTGCCACCGTGCAGATGTTAATTAGAAATTAATTGAATCCTGTTGTAGTAACTATGAAATGCTGCTTATACATTTGAGCATCTGTTTGGCTCATCGAGTCTGAACGCTTGCAGCGTGAGGCCACTGCAATAAGAGAAAAAAGAAGAAGAAAAAAGTTGTCAGTCAAGCGAGAGCCAATTGGAACGCGTGGGATTACATATCACTTGCCGGACAAAAGTGGATAATCACTTCTGATTATGGAGATGATTCACTTACTTTGATGCAGTGATTTATGGGAAAACAAGTACCTTTCTATGTATGTGTAATATTCTGTGTGCCAGCATGTGAAAACTCCCTCAAATTGAATCCACTTTTTTTTTTTTTCAGCTTGCTACCTGATACGTCGTTATTGTTTATGAGCGCTACAGTCTCCCTTCTCTCCTCCGTCCTGCCCTTCCCGTTTTCCTCTTGTTTTCTACACGGGCACAAGCGGGGCGTTGCGCCCGTGGCCGGTAGGTTTCCTGGCACGCTGCGTCTCATCCTCCTGCCTTTTGTTTCCACAAGTCGACGGCCATTCTCTACTTCTGCTGTGTCAGTAAATATTTATTGGCCTTCCTTTTCCTCGCCGCCCCCGCCAATGTGTGTGTTCGTACGCACGTGGAATACGCTACATTGCCCCCCCCCCCCACCCGGAGTCAGTGCTGTCACTCACACAATTCAGAAATGCCCCTGTCTCACCCCGTCAAAGTCTCTCCGCCCACCTTCTTCGCTTCCTTTCTCTCTTTCCCCTCATCTTCCCTCCATCGTGCATGTGGCGATAAGCCCGCGAGAGGAAACGGGAAAGAGAGGAGGAAGTTATCGCACTTTTCTCCTGCTCCTTCCCTCCCTCCCTCCCCTGCACCCTCACCAGAGTTCACGCACCGCGGAGTCAGAGGGGAGAAACTCCGGGAGTAAATGCATGTGACCTCAGCGAGCAAAACACACTCACACAAACACACTCAGGCTCGCTCCCCTGGGCCCCGTGGCCTCGTGCTGGAGAGGGCTTCCTTCCTGCGGTTAAGACAAAGGAAGCTGGGGACCGACGCGGGGGGACCTGGGACTGCCGCTTCAAAGCCGCAGGAAGCGCCGGTGTCTTCCTGTGGAGGGTGTCGGAGCGTGGGGGGCCAGCTGCCTGTGTTTTCACAGCCAGCGACCACTGTGTTTATGCGTATGTCACAGAGTGGCTGTACACACCCTGCCCCCCCCCCAGACTCGGGCTGAGCAGGGGGTGTCACAGGAAGACCCGGAGCCTCCGCACTCTCCGGCATCATCCCGGCAGCGGAGCAACTGGTCATTAAAAGCCAAATCCAGCTGAGGATCATCAACTTAAACCACTTTTTGTCTCAGAGTCTATTATCCTCATTGATTTACGACTGGAAAAAAAGAAAGAAAGAAAAACCCTCAGTGGCATCCGTCAGCATTTATGTTTGTTTATCCGGCCCCCGTGCCACTGTCTTTGCCTTTCAATGTGTCTGCGTGTGTTTGTCCTCCTGTTCCAATGTTGCCGCGCAGAGATTTATGGGGGTGTATGTGTTAGCGTGCCCGCGGCATGTGTTTTCAAACCATCGCGGTGTGCGCCTGCATACATGTTTGTTTGTTTTTTTGTTTCCCCCCGTGTTTGCCCTGGCTACGCCGAAGCTCTCCTCTTACTCTCTGGCAGCAACAGGACAGTTAATCAATCAAATATTTAAGCAGTGCTTCAGTGCTCAGTGGGTAGTCCTAGATTATCTGTGGCTGTTGGCAGTGCACGGCGCAGCCACATTATAAGCCTCGTCTCTAACTGGCATAGTCATGGGGCTCGCTCTCTCTCTCTCTCTCTCTCTCTCTCTCTCTCTCTCTCTCTCTCTCTCTCTCTCTCTCTCTCTCTCTCTCTCTATCTCTATCTAGCTCTCCCTCTCTATCTCTCTCCCTTTCTATCTCCTCCTTCTCCTTGGCCTCTACTCAGTCTCCGCTCACGCCTGCTAACATTCTCTCCTCTTTCTCATCATCTCTCATTTTCTGTCACTCTCCCTCCATCCGCTGCCCCCCACCCACCCCCCGACCCCCCCCACCACCACACACACACACACACATACACGCACGGGCACACACACACACACACACACACTCCTCTGTTGTTTGCTGCTCTGTATTCACGCTCGCTCCCTGTGTATAATTGTGGCTTTTCACATTGACTATCTGACAGTAAAGCAAGGCCCTTTAAAGAGCTCTCATCTTTCTGTCTTTGCCCGTTTTCTCTCTTTTTCCCTCTCAGTCTGCATTCTTTCGAGGGATGAGTCTGCCTGTCTCCCCACGGGGATCTCCATTGTGGATTACCATTCAGTTTTTCGCCCAATTATCTAGTGGCTTTCGCTGCCTTTGACACATAATTATCAAAGGCCTAAATAATTGTCTTTATTATTGCCGGTGTTTAGATGTAGCGGCGGCGGAGCGGTCGCGAGCAAGGGAGCATCACGGGGAGAGGAGAGAAATGAAGTATTTATCTCGACCAGAGATTAGCCTAGCATGCTGTTAAATGATGTCTCCTCGCTTATTTCAACTCCTTGTCCAGATAAATAAACATGATTAAAATGCCCCCTTCCCTTCTTCGCACGCACACACCTCAAACCGGCACACACACACAAACACGCCCGTCTCATATCGCAATCCTTTGTCTATGCTGAAAATAAGATTAATGTGCAAAACAAAACAAAGAAAAGCACAACAATTAGCTGGCTTTGTGGCAGGAAGCATCTTAAAGGAAAAGAGGCATACGAGAGGTTAGCGTGTGTGTATGTGTGTGTGTGTGTGTGTGTCCAAACATGTGGGGGTCAGCTATTTCATAGAACTTGTGAAAAGTTGGATTTAACAGAATTGTGCCAGCCAGGGGGTCAGAAATCTGTGATGTTTGCAGGTCTCTATGGCAACCAGGCCCACTGTTGGGAAAAGAAATGGTTTACGGGGGGATGGGGGGGTACAAGGATTTTGGAATTGTGTGGGTTGCACTCGTGACTCAGCTTATATTACGCACGTTTGAGTCGTTCGCTTAAGAAACACTTTTTTTTCTTTCTTTTTTTTTAACCCACTGAAATATCTCCACAAATAATGATGTTTTGTGATGTGGCGACGCAAATATTATGGTCTGGTGAGGCTCGGGCACAAAAAAGTTGATGGTTTGGGTTCAAATAGGCCCACTTATGTGGCTTTTTAAGTGGTCTTGGGACTCCAACCTTGGTTAAAACAACACACACCAAACGCTGGACTTTCCTTTCTTGTGGTCATAAAACTTACAGCCACTAGATGGCATCTTAAGCGGTCATTTTACGCCAGCGTTTACGGGGAGGCGGTCCTCTTAATCATCTTGGCTGAGGGGGACGGTAAATGGTATTCAAATTAAAGTCAAATCTCAGCGAGGGAGGCTGTTTAAAAAAAAAAACGCTCCACAAAAAATGGGTTAATTCGTTTCTTTTACACATTTTCCTCGTGGCACGCTAAATTATGATGTCAAAATCGTCCTTGATAATTTAAGCCATGCGAGGAGAGACGGATGAGAGACGGGGGTGGGGGGGGCGGTCGTCGGTAAACATTTCATCAAGGTGCTGTAGCGATTGGAGGAGGCTGCCCTTCAAGTCTGGGACTCGGAGAACACTGAGAGCTTGGGCTTATACTTGGAGGACAGCGGAAGCCCATTTGCCGCAGATGCTGTTCTGAGGCTGACCCCGCCGTTCTGACCCGGCTGTGAAGGGAAAAGAGAATTTGCCTCACGGGGATTAATAAAGTGTTCATGAATATTTTTGTTGTGCACATCTGCCTGCCCCGTCTCCCCCCTTTTTGTTTTTTTTTTCCTTCTCTGTCCTTTCAGCTCCTCATCTACCTGTTCTCCTCATCCACCACCTCTAACCTTCAGCCTCTCTATCCCTCTTTATTGCGTTTAAAAAAAAAAAAAAAAATTCTCGACACCCAAACCTTCCCTCTAATGTCCAACCCCCGGCTGAACTTTACTCTGCATATCCAGCTGCTCCAGCGTCGGAGGAAAGGCCAGTGGAGAGAGGCGGCAAATGTCTCAACATCTGCGCGTTGGTTTTTTAGCTCAACAAGTATTTCCACATGTTTCTTTT
>CAESWR010001105.1:30874-55638 GCA_903171835.1 Mullus surmuletus | reverse complement strand
TTTTTTCCCTTTTCCCCCCCTGTCCGATATGAGACTGATCACAACAGCTGGCCCACGTCCTTGTTAAAGCTACAGTCTGCGGTTGCATAGTGGATTAGCACGTTTAACATTCTGGATAAAGACGGCTAACGCTAACTTGCAGGGGTAACATGGTGTAAAAAATTATAACACGATGAGTCACAGGATGAGACGGCTTACATCTTCTGCCCACTTGAGAGCGCGAGGCATTATGGTTTTAACTGATTTGTAGGTTTTGTCACGAGCATCACCCAGGCAGCAGAAGACACAGACACTCTTTCTTTCTTCCTTTTTTTTTTCTTTCCTTTTCAAATTACAGCTAACCACAGTTGTCATTGTGGCTTGTAAAACACGAAACCCAGCGGTGTCAAAAGCGCCTGTGGTCGAGGGCCACACTGCATAGAGCCACTCTCTCCTGGAGTCATTATTTGTCAACCTATTACCCCGACGGTTACCGCAGCCAGCCACATGTGCGCGCAGGCATTGCGGCAAACGAGAGCTGTCAGACAGGAGTGATTGATAGAGGCGGCGCTGGGAGATGGAGTTCTGAGGTCTTTAATCTTTGGTTGAGGCATCATCAGGAAAAAAAAAACAAAACTTTGTTTGGCGAGAGTTGTTGATGTATTTCCCTTCGTAAATTCCAGCACACGCGTGACACTGTGGAAGTTTCTGCGGATCGGAAAGTATCTTCAGAGTTTTTCAAAGCAATTAAATTTAGGAAACGAGAACACGTTTTGCATAATCCAATCCAATAGCTGCTCTACAATTTCCAACAGTCTTGTTAACCAATTTTTTTTATTTTTTTTAATCATTTTCTCCATTCGTCTGTCTGGCTGATGAGACAGCCTGTCTACAAAAGATTAATCATGCACTGTCCAAATACTTAGGTTCAGTATTTAAGTTCCAGATGCGTCTATCAGCACAATCTACAACCCACCTTCCCTCCCACCTTACCAGCTGTGCCTGTTTCTAACCACTGCCTGTCACACAGATCCTTTCCCGTCGAAAAACTGCCCGTCTAGTGCATCCCCACATCTGCACATGTTCGACCCTACACACACACACACAGACACTGTATATATGCAGAGATACCAAGTAGGGGTGGTGGGAGAGCCCCTACAGAGAAGGCATGTCACTTTTGGAGTTGCTGAAACTAAAGAAACGATCGTACGTCGGCGTCGACTTTCTTCCCTCGCAAACTATCGTTGACGAGTACAAGTACAGACACCAGCTTGCGGAGAGTACACAAACTACACAACTGCCAAGTTTGGTTTTGGCCTCATCAAGCAACGCGCAGATTTATCATTAATTAGCGACAGCTGATGTGACCTGCCACCGGCGACTTTTGTCATCTGACTGGCGAGAGCGATCAGTCGGCAAACGGCTAGAAATGAGAAGCTGCCACCTGAATAGTTTTGCTGATAATTATTAGCTTTGGAATGAAGAGAATCTGTGTTTCTTCTTCCTTTTTTTCCCCTTTTTTTTTTTTTCCTAATCTCAGCGTTTGAATCAGTCACTTGCCACTGTGCCCAATAGTTTTTCACATTCACACTCACTTTCGCTCACAGCCTGGCCTTCAGAGAAGAGACGTGGCGCGGCATCACGGGTGGACTGATGGGGACGGAACAGTCGAGTACAGCTAAGAAAAAAATCAGACTTCGGTTTAATCGGCTTAATCTTAACAAGCACCAATCTGTTAAAATATGGCATCTCCTCATCCGTGCAACTGCATGTATTCAGACTCATACTTTGTCCGTTTTCTATTCATTTTTTTTATTTGCAGACATTTTGCTCGACATGTCAGAACAGTTTGAAAAATTGATGTAAACAGCCTGTCGTTAATGACGGTAAAGCAAAGCACAAGCTGTCACTCAGATAAAGTTTAATATTCCAGGAATGGCGAGTGAACCACGACAATATAAAGTTTCTCATACTTTTATGTTAAAGTGCAATTAAGTTTTCCGAACCCCCTAAAATGGCGTTTTACCGGGCAAGCTAAGAGCGCATGGAGACCCATTTATCCACTTGGATGGTGGAAAAAAAGGATTTTCTGTCGGGCTTGGGCGATGTTTTTGACTGGATTGAAGTCATGTGCTCAGAGTTTTCCATGGGCAGTCAGTCCACTGTCTCCTGTTTCCTGGCCTCTGCTAGCAGCCCCCATACTCAGGGACCGGCCCGTTTGGCGAGCGGCAGAAAACAGGACCTTTGACTGACACCTCCAGTTTTAAAAGGTTGACTCCGCTGCTCCCACGGGCCCAGTTCTGCCAGAGGAAGGCTTTTCAACCAAGCGTGGATGAGGAGGCAGTGCAGAGGAGAGTGTGTTACTGTGTGTGGTGGTATGATTTTGTGCGGTGGAGGCGAATGTGTGCATACATGTGTCTTTTGTTGTATTTGCCGTTGTGTACTTTTTCTCTTTTTTTCTCCCTTTTACATTCGTGGTTCGTTCTCTCTCTCCTCTCGGTCAGCTCATTCCTCTGTGGTGGTGGAGACTCCACAGTGGAGTCCTTATCAGCTGGATGATGTATGAATCCTTAGTTCCAGTTTAATTTATCTGGGCACTGGTGGGCGTATCCAAATGGCCATCATTGTGTTGATGAACAGTCAGCCAACTTGATCTTGTTTCTGCGATTGATCCAGCTTTCGTCCCGGTCTGAGTGCCGGACTTGGAGTCATCCTGTCATATATACTCTTCATGCTCGACCAAGTAGCATTGTGGAGCTGGAATCAAGCCTCTGGACGATCACCAGATGACCAAATCACACTTTTTCCATGTGTCATTTGCGTTATTTATGTCGTTTTTTTGATGTGTCCCGGTACAACCAGCGGTTCCAACTGACTCCTGTCTGTCCCGCTGCTTCGGTTACACGTCAGCGTCCCGTCAGCATCACTGATGTCGATGCTCCGGAAAAAACCTGAGCAACTTTCCAGAGAAGAGACTCTGTTCAGTGTCAGCTGACAGTCTTTCACTTCATTTTACAGTCAACTTTAGCCAAAATCACAACGCTGCCATTGTGTTTAAACGATGTGTAGGATGACTTTGATGGGTGACGTTACAGTTGTAAAATCAGAAACTGCTTGGGACGGACTGCTGGTAAATAACGAGGCGTTTTTCAGCTGCTCCTTATTTTGGTCTGACAACAGAAAGCGAACAATAATAATAATAATATTCTCTATGTAGAATTCAGCTGCATTTTTTTTAGGCCTTCAAGTATGTCTATTTTCAATAAAGTCATTCACGGATCTTTCAATGAATTCACTTCCCTGACGTTTGGTAATATTTTTTTTTTAATACAGTGCAGTTAAATGCAGTATATGCAGCAGTACGGTGCTGTGTGCCACGTGTATTCTCAGGGAATCACCAAATAGAATGCTACTCGTATGCCCCGTGCCCTTCCACAATCCTCCAGTCGTTCCCCCAGCCTCACTAAATGTATAGAGTATGTGATTGTTAACCTATTGTTGCAAGTCCTGTTCTCTTTTCTTCCCATTTTATCTTAAAGCCAAGCACAGTGAAATGCCTTGTTCCCAAGGCCTGGCTCCAGTACTCCTCGGGGTGGGACCAGCGGTGTGGGAAGTCTATTGTAGTGCGGTAACAAGTCCTTTGTGTGACATTTTCCTTGGCGTTGACATTCAGAGGGGAATAGGAAGATGGGCCCGCGGACGCCACATTCTCGCTGACATGTGAAGGGAAAGGGTATTAAGAATGGGGACCGAGGTATTTGAACGTGCACGGGGAAGGACATTTGCACAGTACGTGACAAGGACACGCTATGGTGAAGCTCTTTCATATTTCACTACAACATTATGCTATACAGCGGTTTGAATCTGTGTCCGCTGGTTTCAAAGCTGTCCACTGGGCCACCGCTATCATGTTCTGAGGCTCACTGCGTGTTGGACAGAGGAGAAGCAATAAATGATCGAAATATCTATTTACACAATGGGTTGAGATTTTAAAATAATACCTATGTAATAAAAAATTGTGTTTGTTCAAAGGGAGGTGTTATCTGTCAATCAAATGTCCTTTGGCACAACCAGAGTCTCCTTGGATTGTGAGTCCGCCATTAACATGAATCTGATTTGCTCTTTGTCACAGATGAATCAAAGGGAAATGCAGGTGAAGAGCAAAGTGTGCGCCGTGGCTCTGACCGACTCGGCTCACAACATCTGGCTGCAGGAGACCAGCAAAGGCACGCAGGACTGGATGCAGCAGGTAAAAACAAGCCGTCAAAAGCTGCAAATTGCGCAGCTCCCGGGCTCCCATCACGTCACGTTAATTCACTTCGGTGGTGGGCCGAGGTCTCAGAGTGTGATTGTCTTTAATTTCTCCTGGCGCTCACCGTTGACCCCCACAGGTACCCCCTGACCAACCGCTCGCCTGAGAAGTCATAGAGAACCATTGTTTGCATGTATTCCTCTCTGTCTCCTTTTTTTCTCTTTTTATCAGCCCCTGTTTTTTTTTTTTTTCCTGGCTGCACGTCAATGAATAACAGAGACAGTTAACCCTCGCCGCCGCCTGTGGGGTGCACCCGCTCTCACTTGTGTGTTTTAAGCCGTGCACGCACGCTTTTTTCTGTGCTTGCTGGTATAATGCCGTGAGATAGAATGCACGTGCACGTGTGCATTTGCGTTAGCTTCATTTTAGCACTTGCCCTTTCTGGTGTGACCTCTGTGCCATACGCAGCACCTGGGCTCACTCAGTATGCACATACAGATGAGGACCAGCCAAGACCAGAGCTGCTTGAGAGCAGGAGATGCAAATGTCACGCACACACACCCACTCACACACAGATGCACACACCATTCCCTTTATTTGTATTACATCCTCTTTTATATCCCCTGACTTTTGTTTTTGCTATTTCCGTTGTGTGTGTTTGGTTTGTGCGCTCGAGTGTGTGTTGCTTATCTTTGAATGTGTGTTCATCTGAGTGTTGGGGATTCAAGGTTGCACTGGCCCCCTTCTCCTTGTCTGGCATTTCCTATTTTTGATCCATCTAAGGGATGTGTGGGACGGAGCATAATTGGAATGTTAAGTGATTTTCTATTTGTGATGATAACCCAGAACAATAAATCAGAAATAACTTTCATTGTCCAGTCGAGGAAGGGGACAGGCAAGGATTTGCTCTTTTGTACTCATTAACCCACAGCCCTTTCTGACTAGAATTAAGAGAAGTCTGTCCGATTCAATGACATGTAAATAGTGGGTGCACCTATACAGCGCTCTGGGAAATGCAATGAAAAAGCACTAATTTGAAAAGGAAATGTGCGTCTGTCTTTTGGATTGATTCGTGAGTAATCATTCTATTCATTTTATTCCATTGAATATCACTTATTTCTTAAATGTCATATAGGCTTTCAACCAAGTATCAGACACCTGCAGCCTGGTCCAACTGCAAGTAAAAATGGCTACATACAAAGTTACAAAACAAACCTATTTTTTACCATTTCTTGTCTTCACTAATTTAACATTATGAAGGTAGATAAATAGATAGATGAGAGTCAAGCAGTGAGATCTATGTTAAGACGCTGTTAAAGGATTGACATTGAGAGAGAGGAGGGCTTACATAAACAATGTTTTATATTTTTCGACACTGCTTCAATTTTGTCACACACATTTTAATATTTCATCACTGGCCTCTGGGCATGGATAGCAGCACAGTGCTAGTTAACAAGGTCAGCATGAGGATTGAGGTGAATCCAAAATCTAATCTGTCCTCGGCATTTACATTAGAAACCGATGCTGCCGATGTGCAGTGGTTCGACCGAAAGGTCAGACTGGCTTTTGTGTCCCAGCCAGTATGCTAATCCCACAGCTCTGGCCTGATGGAGGGGCTTCTACCACTGGCTCGCTCCTCTGATGTTTGGCTTTCAGTGATCACACAATCTTCAAGTGCTTGCACTTTTTGGGGCTGTGTGACACACAAACACACACACACACACACACACACAGAGGGATGCACAGTCTGATGATGCTCCTTTTGTAAGAGACATCCGTATCAATAACCCAAACGCAGCTGGATCTCCAGTGTAAACAACACTAGTGTTGCTCTATGTGGTAACGGGCACACAAACACACACAGACACACACCCACACATAGACACATACACACACACACACACACACAGGGAGGGCAGCACAGATGGTGCTTCACATCACAGAGGGGAGCTAGCAGTGACCCTTAATAATGCCCTGGGTGGTGTATAAATATGGGTGCCCGTACGAGCGGGTGCATGTGAGGTCGGGGCACCCCTAGCAGCGCGAGGCTCTGTTCTCCTCGGACAGAGATAATTCCCTCCCTCCGGGGTTCAATAGGTCACTGGATGGTGGGGCGGTGCAATGAGAAGAGGAGAGTAAAAGAGAGGAGATGGGATTTAGAGATCGGCGCCTGCTGGGCCAGGTTATATGGACCAAATGGGTCATACGAGGGGTGAGTGACGTCACCGCAGAGAGAGGCGCAGCACCAACAGAGGAAGCAGGGATGGAGACTGACTGAGACAAAGAAGGATGAATAGAAATATGAAGTTTATGTAAAGAGAAACGTTCAATTATTTAAATCCCGTTGACTGCCACCAGGGTACAGCCCCCAGGTAAAGGAAAACAAAAAGACAGGTAGGATGTGGAATGGCATGAATACAGATGGAGGAGAGGAGATGAAGAGATGTATGTGGAGATAGATGAGTAGCATGGCGAGGAGGAGTGAGTGAGTGAGAGAGAGAGAAATGATGGTGTACAGCTGGCAGCCTGTCACAGTCTCCAAGGTGTCTCCTGTCACTGTGCTGGCCTGCTGTCACACTCTAGTGGCCTGCCCAGAGCGCACATACACACACACACACTCACAAATATACACACACACATACAGAGTACACTATGGTCATGAATAAACCATCCTAATCCATAGAGAGCAACCGGAGGAGGTGGGAGAAAGGCAGACATGGAGAGCACAAGAATTGATACTGAGGACTACTTTCTGAGAAGTTAGGATGCTGGCTGTCAGGTGTGTTTTGGGTCTAGTGAGACTTTTGTACACTTGGCACACACTTTCTGTCATGGGGAGGGCGAGGAAGGGCCGGAACGCGTACATTCCAAGTCCTTACGTTTAGTCATCTGGATCAATAAAACAGTCCCTTAAAATTACAATCAATGCATTTCTGGAGTTGTGATGAGTTGGAGGAAGCAGGGCAGGGGGTGAAAATCAACTTTTTAAGGACTTTGTGTAGCCTCCATGTGAAGCTAAGAATGAGGGAGCAGGTTGAGCGGTGTGTTGTGTTTCTTCAGGTAGTGGATCTTGCACACACACATGATAGAGAAAGTGCGGCCACAGGTTGAGGGGCGGGACTGACACATGCCTGCATGCACACTCTATGATCATGCTTGTCTTCGCTAACTTTTCGGACCTTGAAAACCTGAGTAATAAGCAATTGGGACTTAAGTGACATAAAATGTGGTTTTGCAGCTTCCATGCACATGCAGCAGAAAAAGAAAAATCCAGACACACATGCTGAAAGCAGCAGGGGTGGGAGGAGAGTTAAGTCTGTTTACATGTTTGTTTCCCCCCGTCTGCCTCCAGTTCAATGGCGCCATTGATCGGTGGACGAGCCGCTTGAAGTGGTGATGCTATGCGTCAGAGGCAGCCGATGTGATGTGCCATCCTTTTGTCATGTCGCCCTCCTCTAATCCCAGCCAGCAGGCCTTTGCCTTTATGCGTCTGCTGTTATGCCTGCGGTCTCCCACAGCACCGGGAGCCTGTGTGTGTGTGTGTGTGTGTGCGCGTGTGCGTGTGCGTTTATGCAAGCGTTTGTGCACACATGTGTGCTGTTGCCCTGACAAATCTATTCAAACCCCCGACCTCCCTGCCTCCACTGGCGGTGGCGGTAGAGGTGAAAGGAGGGGACGGGGGGAGGGAGGGAGGAGAGGGCCCTCTTTGAAAGAGTTCCCTCCTTCCCCTATCTCCAGCCGCCTTCAGCCCCGCTGCTCCACAGCCCAGCTGACATCTTCCTCCAGACAGACTGAATGAATTAAATGAGATACAATGAGACACTTGATGTAGCAGTCAAGGAGCCCCACTGCTTCTGTGGCGCTTCACACCGCTCTGCCCTCGAGCCCGGGCTCAGAGGAGAGCACATCTAGGGCACGGCGAAGGATCTAAAAATACACAAAATGCTACTGTTTACCAAGATGACTTGTCATACCCCGCCCCTCCGACCCCACCCCCACCCTTCTCTCCATTTTTCCCCATCTCTCGACTGATATTTCCTCAACCTCTTTGACTCCCCCCTTCCCCAACTGCCAGTACGCTTAAGTGACAAGGTTGAGAATGCGGAATATGGCCGTAAAGCGGAACGGGGCTTTTTTCATTTTACATATTTGAGGAGCAGATTCAGATTCAGTTCAGTTTGTGCTTAAGGTCATTTGTGTTTCCTCGGATTGAATGCGCAAATCTCACATAAACCGAGCTTTATTTTAATAACAGGGCTCTTTGTGCACATTTCCCAGCTGAATTTTGTTGATATTTGCAGAGGATTTGCATACACGGGCCAGATGTTTCATCATAGCCGTCCTTCACAATGAGTTTCAGTATTTCTCTGTAAGCTTCAAATAAATATATCGTTGCAGGACAAAGGAAGATACGCAGCTCATGACAAACAGAGGATATTTGCCTCGCCGCCGCCGCAGCAAGGCAGCAGCCAAGAGGGGCTCAATTAGGCATCAGTTTGTCTTTATATATTTTCATACAGGAACACAGAGAGAGCAAGAGGGAGATACTTTGGGGGGTCGATAGATAAGCAGACATGTGATGTGTCCCAGGATCTTGGCAACTATGTGGTGTGAGTCCTGTGTGTTGCCGAAGTGGGAGTCGGTTCGCCAGATTTGTCCACCCAGCGCCATCTCCGCCGGGGGCCTCGGGAGTGTAGGGTCACCGAGGGCAAAAATGCACAAAAAAAAGGATTTGTACACACGTACATGCATATTTGTATCTAAGCCTGGATGGTTCTCAACACTGCCCATCTTTATAGGAGACCCCCCGCAGTCGAACACACACCCACGCTAACACACACTCACACACACACACACACACACACACACACATAACTGTAATGGGCCGGGGTGAAAGTAAACAAGAGCAGATAAGCAGTGATTCAGAAGGACGCCAGCTGCACATTCTAATCTCTTTACATTTTCTCTTTCTTCTATTGAACTTTTATCTTATCTGGAGGAACGTCTTCTCCAAGCATTCCTTCTCAGTCCCCCCCTCCCCTCGCCCCGCCACCCCCCACACACTAACCTCAAGGGCCTGTACCAGAGAAAACACATTCTGATATGTTGCCATCTGCTGACCTAAAGAATAAAAACTCCCCAAAATTGTTGTTTTGTTGCTACAGTTGATTACTGATACGCAGGGGTTTAACCCTGCAGTGCTTGATTTAACCAAGTTTGGTTGGGGGTGGGGGGTGGGGGGGGGGGTGCTGGTGCCACACAGACAGTCCAAAGGAAGATGAAGACAGCAAAAACAGATAAAGAGGTCCTCTCCTTTTTTTTCTGACAGTAGAGATGTCAACCACAGGGGGTTTGAGAGGACTAGGGGTGTTTGCAGGGGGGTTATGGGTCAGCAGGCCGGGCAGGCGCCCTCCCTCAGGGCGCCAGGCGAGCCGCCGCGGTGGAAGGCCTCGGCTCTCCACCGCAAACAAACGCCAAGCTGTCTGAGCAACATGTCACAGAGCTTTTAATTGCTTGTTCCTGTCTCTCGCTCTTTTCTCTCCTTCCCTCGCTCAGCCACACACACTCCTCCAGCCCCCCCCCACTACCACCACCACCACCACCACCTTCCCTCATTTCTTTGTCTCTCCTCGCTTCATTTTTTTTTTTTTGCTTTGCTTTCCCTCTCATATCTCAGTGTGTTTTGTTGCATTGAAGCGCTTATTTAAAATAATGCAATCATGGAAAAATGTACATCAAATTCCCTCCTTTTATTATCCCGTCTTTGAGTCTATATTAGTGGGAGTGATGGCAGAGAGTGTGGGCTGCTGAGCGTTCGTTCCCCCCACACGTGGATTCCTCTGAGAGCGGAGTGTGTAAACGTTGAGGGGAATCTTTTCCTCGGAGTCTCATCAATCTCCTTCCCTCTCGCCTCCTTTGCAGCACTGCTGTAACTGGGTGTCAAGTCCGGAGCCCCTGGACACGCCGCTGGAGCCCATGCTGCCCGACTGCCCCCGCGTCTCTGCAGGTATCCGCCCGGCTGCGTGCATCATCACTCCTCATCATCCTCAGCATAATCACAATCACTTTCACATAGGCTTTTTGAGTGAGGAACAACCGAGCACGGGCTATATTTAAAGGTCAAAATCAAAATGGTACAGTGCATTTTGTCAGTTTAGCATATTTATTGAGCTGTCAAAATGTGGAAAAATAGCTTAAATACATGCATCAGTTTAAAGAAATAAAGGCTTTTGTACACACATGGCACATATTGACGTCTGTATGTAGAAACAGTTGGCTGTTTGTGTGGGGGTTTTTTTAAACAGACTTTGTAACTGTATGTTTCCAACTTCCCAGAACGAAATTTTTCTACATTTCCAGCAGGCCGTCGTTATAGCCGTAACCGTGACAACGAAAGTCACATAAAGTCAAACCACAATGTTTTCCGAACCCCTCTTTTTGCGATTGAACCGAAGCAGACCTCGCAGCCAGAGCTTTGGCACCTCATAAAGCATCATTATTTTTTAAAACTGTTTTCTTTTTTTTATTTTGGAAGGCGGACGACTTTTTGATCCGCGATCAATGAGAACGTGTCGGTTCGCAGTAAAGGCTTCTTGAAATGATCACAAAACAGTTATTGAGATATTAGAACAATATGTGCGTTATCTTCGCTCGCGGATTTGGACATGTGCAGATGATGGCGGTGCAGGGTTGTGTATATGTGTGTGCTAGCAGTGTTTCGCTCATGTAAGAGGCGAGTGTGTGTCGGGTAGATTGGAAGTCTTAGCAGGGCTGATGGCGAAGGATCATTGTCAGAGAAACAGAAGCAGCGGCAGATTATCTTGAAACACAAACACACGCAGGAACAGAGGCCCTCTCAAAACGCACCGCAGAAACGCTGCGTTTGATTTCGCTTCTATTTTCGTCGTCTTTGTTGCACCCTCTTGCTCTCTCTCTCCCCCGCTCCATCTATTTCGCCTTCTTTTTCATCATCTACTCTGTCTCCTATATTCATTAATCCTCTCCTGTGGTGTTTGGCTTCCTGTCCCCGTGCCCTCTCTGTGGTTGACTGGCCTTGATGATGTCACGGCCATCATGAGAATGTGTCCTTAATGTAGGATTAGGGATGAAAGCTGTAATCCGCGACATGACCGTTGATAAGAGATGATGATTGTGGCGTTGTTTGAAGAACGGCGCACACGCGTGCATCGGCAAGCATGCTCCGGACACAAAAGGCGAGTTGAGCCACCGTGTCTTTAAATCAGGGAAATGTCCGCCATAAGCGTTTAAGGCACCTTTTTTAAAACGTTATGTGTTTCTTTAAGCATCCATTCCCATGTCGCGTTAAAACATCCCGATCAATCACCCGCATCATCCATTTTTATGTCCGGCCCATTGTATTGAATTCTCTCCGCAGCCCCCATGGTGACATCATCGTGAATGTATAGGTCATCTTTCACATGCTCCACATGTCGGTGAATACATCTCTTAACACTGCTATCTCATCTCGGCCACTAAAGCACCATGTTCCACACGGAGCTGCGTGGGCGGGTTGGCCTCGACATCTAGCAGTGAATCAGCTCCTTGAAATGTCAGCTAGCTTTCAATATAAAACCCATACTGTATTTCATGTTCAAATGTCAATTTTTTTTTTACTGTCATGTTTAATGTCTCGTCTCAGTGACTGCTCCCGGCCAAAAAGATAGCAACCTTTGAGCCAAGACATTGCGGTCTAGTTTTTTGAAACTCCTGACACCGCCGCGGCCCCCGGACCTATCTGACACCGCGTCCATCTGTATGTATGCACTATTGACTTGTGCTCTATTGACTTTAGCTACTTTAACTGAGCTGAAAAGATGCGAGTCTCTGCTCTGTTAACAGAGCTGCCAAGTCAGCTTGTCTCTGGTCTTTTGGTGGCAGCCTCTGATGTCAAAGGTTGACTCGGTCGTCTTTGTGTCCTTGGCAGCCTGGCAGGTTTTGCAGGCGGCGGCTATTGTGGCGAGAGTCACAGCGGAGCGGCAGAGGTGACGAGGTTGAGAGAAGGTTGAGGGAAGGCTGTCAGGGCATCCTGGCCCCGACGCTTCAATCACCGCTCATGCAGCTCCCAACAGTCACCTCCTCTCCTGCCATGAATGCACTTGTCGGGGTTGCTATGGAGGGAGTATGTGTGTAGGTGGGGGCAGGCCTGTTTTTGGGGGGTTTTTTGTTTTATTTTTGCGTAATGCGCCTCAGCTACAGAGAGGAGCGGCGAATCCTCGTTGTCATGCACGAACATCATGTGCGGCAGACACACATCACAGTGTGACCCACGGCTCTTGTGCGGAGCCAGACTGAGCCAGGCCCGGGGGCTGCTGTGGAGCATGGCATGCGATCAGACACACACACACACACACACACAACTTAAGATGTCTGACAGCGAACAAAGTATTGGATGTCTCAGACATGTGGGACTGGTCAGACAGCCTTATGGGAAAACAGGTTGAAGGACGAGTCTTGCCTTTGCTCTTTTTCTGTCTCTGCATCTGTTCTTCCGTGTTTTTTCGTACTTTCTCCATACATCCCCCTCCTCCGCATCCCCACCACCTCCTCCTCCTATGTGCATCCTGCCTCCATGTGTGGCGCAGTGATGATAGGATGATTTTGTTCTCCATGCTGGTAGGCTCTTGGCAGAAGGAGGTATAGGGAGACGTGAAGGCAGTGAGTCTGTCTGATTTTTCCCCAATCATCTGTGAAGGCAGCACCGGTGCTCTAGCGTGGCACTCTGACAGAGCGGGAAGTGCCCAGAGAGGGATGGAGAATAACGCATAGCAGGGGTGTCCGCTAACATCTCCATTTCTTGTTTTAAATCCATTAAAACCTGGACCCAATCCCTGCGTATTCGACTGGCTTTCCTCCCTTTCTTCCTTTTTTTGTTGTTTTCATCTCATTTTTTTCCTTATTTCCCGTCTTGCAAAAGGAATTTGTTCCCCCTAGAAGGTCATTGCTCTGGTGTTTGGCAGCAGCTGAGCACGCTAGCAGAATTTTATCAGTTAGGAGCATGCCGAACACAGGCTAAATATGCAGATAAAGTGGAACAAATCTCCCGCTGGAAAGGCTTCCCTTTGTGTGTGTTTGTGTATGCGGTGGAGCGGCTGTGAGGCTGAGGGAGAAATAACTAGCAATGTGGGAGCGTGGTTAAGTGGGGTTTCGCCGAAGCCTTCCCCGAGACGTTCGAAATTGTGGATTTGACGCCGCGAGAAGGACGACTGCAAGGTGGGAGGATGAATGGAGTCGCGGCGAGTCTCCCTATGTGGCCTCCTCCGTTATCGCCGCTCAGCTTATTGAGCCGTTACCAGTGAGATAGTCGATTGGCTGTTTGATCAGTAAAGATGCTACTGCGAGTGTCGCGGAGGGGGAAAATCCTGTTTGCCGACAACACACACACACACACACACACACACACACACGCGCACTCCAGCACACATGCACAACTTCCTGTTGGGTGATTACTCATTGTCCGAGCTGATTATTAATTACAAAGGGAGAGCTCTCTGAAGGTAAACACTGATTAATGGCTAACAAAAGTAAGTTAATGTCTTACCTGTACTTTAATTACCAACCCTGTTCTGGTACAAGCATCCCAACACAAGGCTGTAATTAACCCTAATGGACTTCAGGAAGAGACTCACTTTCATTTTCTTTCACAACATAAATACACCACTGTATGTATTTTTTGCAGTATTATTATTATTCTTATATAGTGTAGGGCCCTCCCTCTTCTCCTTTTCTGGCTCTCCTGCAAGATTACTGTAATTAAAAAAAAGAGGAGGGGGGGGTGGTGGGGGTTGGTGAAAGAATTTATTTATCTGTAATCTTCCTACCTTGTATGAAAGTGGCGGTGAGTGGGCTGCACAAAAAAAAGTGATGCAACATCGTCATAGAAGTGAGAAATAATTTCCATGCAATGACACGGGAGGTCACTCTGCCTTTTATTCCGTACCTAAGGCTTATAGGTGTGTGGGTTATTAGATGCAGAGGCACAAAAGAGTGAAGATAGGATGGTACTCCAATATGAATGCACGCACACAGACACGCACACACACACGCACACACACACACACACACACACACACACACACACACACACACACACATTGATGCAGTTGTGCTCTGTCCTGCTGTTCAACTAGACTATATAACCCTCAACTCACTGATCCCCGCACTGCTGAACACGAACCACCACTGGCTGTTGACACACGCACACACACACACACACACACACCCACCCACCCACACCCTGTCTGACTGATGTTTGTGTGATGACTTACTCCAAGAGGAAACCGAGGCTCACTCAAATTAACCTCAACCCCCTTTCAAACCACTGTTTTTTCAGCTTGACATTGTGGAAGTCCGCCTCCTCAAAAAAAAAAAAAAAGATCACATTAAGTGTGTCAGGGTTTTTACAAACGTGTGTCTGTGTTTTTCCTCGCCCGGGCCGGCGTACGTCGCACTTGTGTCGCAGGAAATAGACAGGTAAACTGTCACGAGCTGGGGCCTCGACCGTTGACCCAGATTTGCTGGGGTTGGCCTGGCCTATTGTCTGGGTCGCATTATACCATAATAATGTGGAAAATGCTGACAGCAAGGATTCGTGACGCGTGGGACGGATGTGTAAAAAGCTTGCAATCAAATGCTGATTTGCAAGATGGAGCAATAATTCCTCAAGATAATACGCTGATATCATATCATCATCAACTAATGGTGGATTTTTCGCGGCGATAAGCAGTAATCAAGAACATCCTTTGTAATATGTCCTTTTAATACCCAAAGTCACAAAAAGCCTTTTTTTATAGCACCATATAACAAGGGGGAGCTTAATACCTCGCCCCGCTCGCCCACTGGTGAGCCAGTTATTACAACCTTATGCTGCACAGCCAAACATTGTTCAAACCCATAGAACTCCGTTTCAAATTTCCAGTGGGGATCCAAAATGTTTTCCAAAGATGCCAAACACGTCTTGTTGAATTTTGGGGCGTGTGTTTTAAAATTCCACGGCCCGCAAAATAATGGCCTCTCACGTCGGGCTGCCAGCTGAGGGAGAACCTGTGGGGGCAACGAGTGTGACTTTAATAGGCAAAAAAAGACCGGCTTTGTCCCGCCGAAGCCAGCCCGAAATCTGGTTCATGTCTCGGGTTGTCTGGATGTAGATGCCGCCGGTCATTTGGTCGTCCACTCTTACACAGCAGTGGTGTCAAAGCTGTGGAAAATGAGTGAGGAAAAGAACATGAAGGGTGCCAGATTTTTTCTTGTGAAAATATGGATTGCAATGTATTTAACTCTCCGCTGCCTTGGCTGGGGCGCCACATTGGCTCCATATCAACAGTCTGGTGTGTATATAGGAGATATAAACAGGGCATATATGCAAAGAGGGGTATTGCAGGCAGAGAATATTTTCACTCTTAACTTTTCTTTTGAGTTGTTTTGTGCGTATTTTGAATTTGATGTGAGTGGGGAATTAGGAAACATTAAAACATGACAGCTGACAGTTCGCCAAGTAAGTAACAGCTAAATTAAGTCAGCTCTAATTTAAAGTGTGAATGTGAATCTTTTTTTTAATTCGAGAAAACGTGTCGTGGCACATTTCTGCCTCAATGTAAGTTAGTATCCTTGAGAGTATTTCACTGTAGCTGGATATTTTGATTTGGGTTGTGAAATTAAATTATTAAGACTGCCAAGTTAGGGTCAGCCTTAATTCAAAATGTTGCATATGTCGAGATGAGACCACAGATCTGTCTGTGGGCGGTGTGTGCTGGGTTTATTGTTGGCACGTGTGGAATTCGGCTACGCAACTTTGTGCTGGTCTGTCCTTTTGAGTGTTTCTTAGTAAAGTGATCAGATTTTTCTTCTCTTCTTTGATGGAACCGAGCAAATCCTCACTGCTTTAGATTATTAGATAAAATCAGATTCATCATTTTTTTCAGATTATTTTTGAATCCCTAGAAGCTCTGGAAGATGATAATTGACGATAATTCTTTGCTTTTCACCAAACCAGACATACTTGCCCATCATTGCTATGAGTCTCCCTGCCACACCTTGACCATGATTTCTCCTTGTGAGATGGAGCTGAAACATGCAGCTGAAGCTCTCTGAGAAAAACGTTGCCGTTAGATTCAACATTGCCCCTGGCCCATTGTCAGGTCACAGCATTGTTCGGCGGTGACAAGGCAATCTGTTCAATCATGTAGGTTGCCATCTTACAGGGACGTTTCCTTTGAATCAAACACTTGACCACTCTGATTCACTTCTTTGATTCCACACGAGGCTACCTGTCCTCGCGTATTGATCAATTCCAACACTTTGATTCCCGTCAGAGTGGTATCTCACAGCCTGGATCAGGGTCATCAAAGATATGCCGACACAGTCAATAGACAGGCCCGGGCTACAGGACCCCGACAAGGGCGTTACAATTTGTTTGTTTTAAAAGACATGAGGAAATGAAGTTGATCGATATGTCAAGCTAATAATTGCAAGACCTTGTCAAAGTTGAGCAATGATTCTCCAGCAGTGAATTTCGAAAGTTTTAGTGTTGGGTGTCTTTTTGTGCCAGTGTTTTTTTCTTCATTTTTCTCATAGAAACATGACACAATAGCACATCAATGGCAGTAATTGTAAAGTGCATTTTGAAGTATGTGTATAGTCTCAGCTCTCATTTAGATATTTCGGTCTTGATTTGATTTCTGAATAATTATATAAGACACACAATTCAATAAATTGTCATGTCTATGTCCTGTCATGAGCTTCATCCAAATAAAAGACAGGGAACAAAAGTAAAATAAGCTCTATAATATTTCACCCAAAAAGTCAGGTAATCATTCATCTAAAACACCATCCATGGCTTTTTTCTCTCTATTTTTTCTGCATATTAATTTACTTAATTTATTCTAAATTTATTTGGAAGGAGCTGCTCAGTTGTACATCAGTGGCCTTTCCAGCTTTTTAAAACAATTCCCTCCTTGTTCTCCGCAAAGATTGTATTAATTTTGTAAAAGTGCGGTTCTTTTGAGCCATCCACTTCACACGTCATTGTCAAAACATTTCATTTGATAGCACTGGAAAATATTAAAGCTCAAGCAAATGCCCCCCATCCCCAAAACACATATTTTGTGAATGTTGATGCCATTGGCTGTCAAGTATTACTTTACTGCTGTCCATAGATATTTATTAAAAGTGATACCACAGCATGTTTGTGTGACGGGATGCTGACACGATGTGAAGTGCGATAATCACATTTTATATAAGAGCACCGTTGCTATAACAGCTTAGGCTATTGTGATTATGCTAACGAGAGGCACGTCTGGAAACCCCAGTCTGTGGTCTTCGATTCCCCCCTGCACTAGGTAAACTCTATCCGGGAGGCATTTTATCCTCTCCTGTTTTTTTGGTTTTTTTTCATGCTCAACCCATCATCCCGGGAAAGAGAAGAAAAGGGAGAGACAAAAAGGGAAAGAGCCTGCCGTGCATAAATGAAAGTTCAACAAGGTTCAATGAAACACTTATACAATTTGCTGCAATATAGTGAGGTTTTATAATCTCATTATCATCTTAGTGCCAGATTTGCCCATGAGGGCCGTTCTGTATTCACTCTTATTAGCTCCTCAGATTTGTCCATTTGTCCTTCTGCTACCCGCCTCACAGCCAATCACTGAGACGGAATCTCTAATAAATGCCCCCTCCCTCCTGTTTTATCTCTTCTTTTATTTTCCTCCCCTTGCTATACCTCCCACTGCTTAATTTATGTTTTGTTTTTTTACTTACTTTTGCCACAGGGCAAGCATTTCACTCAGCACTGTTAATAACTCTGTGTACATAAATATAAATATAAACATTTTCTATTGGAGTTATTTTGCTGTAAACACATCTGCCCCGTCAATATAATGGTAAAACAAAATTCTGGACATTGGACGCACCTTTGTGAAAATTCTACATTCGAGGTCAAACATGCAATTATTGAATATTATTTTATTGTATTCAAAATGACAGATTCCTCGTGCTACATGAGATTTCAATCTATGTACATTTTGATGAAAAGCACCAATAAATCCATGTGCCCACGCTGTTTGTTTACTCTGACAGTGTTTTTAATCTTCTTTCATCTACAAGGCTCTTTCCTCTCTGAGAACTCGGGGTCAGATGGGGGAGCTAACGTACAGGATACAGTAGAGCGGGCCACAGCCTGCTATCGAATCCCCAAGCCTCTTAGCTGCTGAGGGTAGTGTCCATCCGTGGTCACTCAGAGGGCATCCCCAGATTAGTGCCTTACAGACATGGATCTCATTTGCCCATATGGCCTCTTCTCATTGAGTTGATATAGGCTCTAATCCGCCCAGCCTTTACCCCTGACCTCGACATGTGGCAAACTACTTAGAAAGAGAACACACAACCACACGTCTAACACATGTGGTTGCTGCGGTGGAAACAGGCCAGAGTAAAGATGAGGACGCCGAACGTCATTCAGAGCCCGTCGTTCTACTGGGATCTTCTTGCATTCCCCATGTGCATTGTTGTACAGTCAAAAAAGCTGAAAACACCATCAGAACATGCTGGGTTCCCGTGGCTGCAAACTGGTTTTTCGGTGCAATCCATGGGGTGGAATTAATCCAATAAGCTCCACTGGGGCACAGCAAATCCTAACCACTGCTCGCATTATAAGTCTTAGCAATCACCTTCATCCCATAGTCTCTCAGTATCAGTGTGCCCTCATTAACAAGGCATAAGATGCCACCCAACAAGTGTCACAGGGATGTTATCCATGTAGCAACACCCCAGTGATGATGCTTATCATCATTATTGGCACTGACCTTGCCTGTTGGAAGATGACAGGATAGCAAAGACACAAGCTCACTTTGTGAGTGCTACATTTGTCTCCCCATACTGGAGCAGTTTCTTGCCCCTTTTTTTTTTTCTTTCGATGCTTAATTAAGATTAACCTGCAGAGGCGATACTTAAGAAATACGTGATCTCTATGATCCTATTTTACTGTAGATGTACTGTAAGTAATTTGGTCGAGCATTTAGTGTCCCTTGCAGGTGTTGCCACCTGGTGAACATAGTTGATGTGATAAAGTAGATTAGTGCAGGTAGAGGTTAATCTTTTAAGTGTCACGATGAAGCCTCACAACTTGCTCACTCACTCCAATTAAAGCTAAACAGCACCAGTTAACAGATACCAGTGTTAAAGAGGGACTAAAGCTGGAAAATAATCGAGCAAAAGAAAACCTAGAGGTACAGAAAAAAACAAATTATTAAACATAAGAAATAGATCAAATGAATACAAATTATATTCCAAATAAAGCACCAAACAATAATTTGACAGGAATTTGTAATATTTATTATATAATCGTACTGTTACAGATTTCGAATAAACTATAAATGATGATAATAAATATAAATGGCAGCAGGCTTTTGACTTTGGTTCTGCTTCATCGATTTTAAGTTTTTTTTGTGAATCAAGCAGTGTTACTAGAGCGCTCCACTAAATTTGAACAATTTAACAACAGTAAATGCAGTTGCGTTGATTATATTGTCGTTTTAATTGGATTTTATAATCGTGTGTATTCATAGTAATTGGGTACAAATTAAGCTTTTCGTAGATTCTACTGATGGTGCATTCTGCTGGGTTTATATTAACTTCTTTTTTTTACCCCCCAAAAACAGTTCTGGGTTCATGAGGCTAGTTCGTAAGATTTAGCAGCTGTTGAATACACATTAGAACAAACACACTGTATGCCCAACTGCTATGAGGAACTCATGCTGTGATCGAACATCTGGAAAAGCTAGTTGATCTAATATGTCAGTCTGTGTGGAATTTTTGTAATTTATTTTTTAAAATTATCATTATCTTTGTGTTCCTTAAATCTGGCTGCTTATTTTTGTTTTAGGATATGCGACTGTGGCAACAATTTTACCTCAACTCCTCTCAAATTTGGCTATAATTAAATGCACATTTAATATGACTGTTGTGAAATTAAAAAAGCAAAATAAAACATGAAAGCTGCGAGATATTTGAAAGTCACATAATTGCCAAAGTGATGATTAGAAAACAAAAATCACCCTTGAAAGTCCTTGAGTCATAATCAGCTTTAATTTAGAATGTTTATTTTTGTTGTTGTTTTTTTTGCTTAGAAAAGGAAATTACATCTTATTTCTATAATTATGTAAACAAAAGCAGTGGTCGATTCCACCACCGGTGATGCTTTTGAATATGCAGCAGCGACCTTAGATCATCCCGCATGCTTCGTGTTGACAGATAAGAACTTTATTAACCAGTCATCTCCAGTATAGGAGGCACACCGCCTGTGAAACCGACGTGCGCTACTATTAGAGAAACGTGGCAATTAGAGGATGATTTTTATTTTTCTATTTATTTATTTATTTTCACTGAAAGCACTAAGGAGTAGAAAGGGGTAATAAACACAGCTTGTTTGTGGCCTTGGAAGCAGCAATTATAAAGTGCTTGGAGAGTTGTTGTGCTTATTGTGCCTGTGAGTAATGAGATAGGCTGCGCTGTTCTCTCACTGATGCTACGGCTCCTAATCCTCCAGGCTTTTTTTTTTTTTCCCCTGACCCTCTTGTTTATCCACCAACATCCGCTGACCGTCACTGGCCTGTCACTGTTCTTGGCAGCGCAGGGTGACCTTTAACCTGTGTCAGCTGACTCTCACAGAGCTGAAAATAGTCTGGGCCCCATTGCGAGTCTCTGCAATGGGGCTATAAATGCCTCCTATTGTGCAAAGAATGAAGTTTTCCTCGGTGTGCAATAAGTGGATTTATTTTATCGCTGAATCAAACATTCTATAAGCCATTGCCTTGGTTTTTTAGATTGTCTTCATTTCTATTTATTTTGGTTTCATTTGTCCCAATTTTTATTGTATGAATTTGCCTCAAGGAAATCCGTTTAGGGCTTTTGTTTTATGGCATACATATATTGTGATCCTGTCATTTCTTAGTTTTCTGTTGTTTGCCTGCTGTTAAACTGGCTTTTGCACCACTCTTTGTGCTTTGTTTAGCAGGCTTCTTCTCTAAGGTTTCCCCAGTCAAAAGGAGTTCTCCCTTGCCACTGTCACCAAAAGCTAGAGCGATGATTTAGACTATAAAAATGCTCCAAAACTTTAGTTATGTTAGTTGTATATAAATAGAACTGAATTGATTGCATAAATACAGCTTAGTTCAAGAATCATGTTGGAACGTGGGAAGGAAACACCCATTATTTTATACTTTTTTTGTCTTTTTTTTTTTTTTTTTACATTGAACTTGGCGGAGGATTATGCTCTGCGTGACAGGTTGTATTGAGCGATCTGGTTCACAGAGATGTATTGCACACATTCCTGCACACTAGTGTGTAAATCCTTTGTGGAAGAATGCCGCAAGTACAGGTGTGTTATCTGGGTGACCTAAAGGCCAGATACCACTCCCGCCCTCCCTCCCCCTGGCCCCCTGCATGCCGGTCAGCCAGAGTGTCGCCTCTTGTTGGGCTCACCTCCTATCTAATCAACATACGCAGGCCACTCGTCCACGTACACAACTGCGCAAACTGCATGTATGCTCACGCGTGCACGGACATGCTCAGAGATAGCCCTACACATGTAGACACACTTTACGGGGACAGAAACCACAATACTGATAATAGCAGACAATTGATCTGGTCCTCCTCTGGGTTCCCAGATATGACCGGGTGTTGCCGTGAGATTCGGAAGCGGCCCAGAGGGCAGAGAGGGGGTGGGGTCTAAGGCCAAGCGGTGGACATGCAGATCAGGCAGTGGAGGGCACCACAAGGTTGGACAGCAGCGCCTTTGGGGCATGCAGCAAATACATTGGGCCCCTCAACGTTGAGAGAGAGTTCCCTTCAACCTTCTGGAGCCCGAGTCACCTGCTTTGGCTCTGTGGATTCTCGTAACCACCCTCACCTCACCTTGTCCGGATCAGGACAGAAGCCCCAAACCGCAAAGGTGACCGTCACATATACTCTAACAATGTATTCTGAGGTAGAAATTCCAAATCCAACCTCGCGGTCCACTTAATCCCCTCTTGCCGAGTGCATGCCAGACGATCTTCTGATGTCACATTACAGTTCCCCCTTCTGCCCCCTGACCTTGCCCTGTGAACAACATGTAGCGAGATGACAAAATCCTGAACAAAAGGAGGAGATTGTCGGTCATGGAGTGAAGGCGGAGGGGGCTCGCGCATTGTGTCGGAGGTGCGTCTGAAGCACTAAGTAAGGTTGGCACCAGCTGTTGGGAGGGGAGTCTCCGAGAATCGAAGGAGAAGCGAATTGTGTTTGGCACCAGGCTGCTATCAGGCAGTAATTAGTATAGCTAACATCCCAGATGAAGGAGTCAAGTCTAGGTCAGGGTAAAAAACTTCAAGGGTCTTAACGGGTAAGGGTCGGAGGCTAAGCAATGCCCCCCTCCCTTCCCTGAATATAAGCTCATGCCGTGCCTGCTCAGATTTGCTGAAATCTGTATTGACCTTTGACCAGGAGGTGCCGCGGCTGGTCACATGTCAGGCTGGCTCCTGTGGGCCACGCTAAATATGTTCGCGTCAGATTGCCTGAGCGGCTCCCACCGAAAGACCCGGGCCAATGCAGAGATTTAGCCTTACACTCGATGAGGCTCTTGACATAGATGTTACATTACAGCTTAAACCCGTGCTTGGCATTCCTGCCCTGCTGTGGCTCCAGGATCAACCTCTTCCAGTCGCACAGCCGACCCCCTCGAACCAATCAACAGATAACCGCACACGTGTGCATGAATAGACAGATGAGCCAGAATTGGATGTTTGGTGCCAGAATTCTGGCCGTTGTAATCTCTTTCACGCATATATCGAGGAGGTTGTAAATAATCTTTGTGAATGTGTGTGTACGGATGGCTGCCGGGGTCATCGTGCAGTCATTCCTGGTTTCTTAAAAGACCTTTAATCCCCTAATGCAGCCATAATCTCTTATAACACATTCAACATTAGTCGACAAATCACATGATAATAAAGTGATATGAAAATGTTTCTTTTGAATGACAGGCTCCACAGAGGATTTAAGCGAAGGGTTTAATCACAGTTTTGACTCTTCGAGTTGCTATATTTTCTATGTTTTATGGTTTCAGTCTGATGCTGTAACCCTCAAAGAAAAAATAGAACTCCAAATTGTCATTTTAACATAGCGTTCTGTCCACACAATGTAAAGTGTCACTTGATTTACATTCTTTGCAAATTGTAGTTTCTGGGTGTTCTGCATGACAGGCACAAAAAAAACTTTTGTTTTTAGGAGAAGATAAACAAGGTTCCGGTGAAAAACAGAGGTTTGAACAATGTGAACTTTGGTGCATTTCATTTATCCCGTGTTCTATTTATGGCACTTTTCATCTCTTGAATCCTGGCCTAGTTTCTATATCTTGTTTCTGCAAAATACGAGCTAAGCTGCGGTGCACAAACGAGACAGCCATTAGATCGTTGTGCTGTAGGTCTGAACCCTGACCGGCTAAGCCTCTTCCCCCGCCCTCTGATAAACCCCTTACCCCGTCTCGCCCCGCACCTGCCCGCCCCATGCCCTACCCTATCCCTCTCCTTTCTAGGAAATGATATTATGGTGTTTGGATCATCCTCATTGTCTTCCTCCATACTGTAATCCTATTTGCTCTGTCATGTGTTGGTGTCCACAGATGGTACGGCATGTGCATGTGTGTGTGTGTGTGTGTGGAAGTGGTTTGACACCCAGCTCCCTCGCTCACAGCTGTTTGGACCAGCTCACTGGCCCCATTGTCTCTCCCACACATCCCAGAGAGGGTGGTCCTGCACACACACATAGAAACACACACACATGGCCCTGACCACCCAATCGCTGTGGTGCTGAAATATGAATGAGCGTAATATTTTTGTCAGAGTGCTAAAGTTCACGCCTCTGTCCTTCGCTTCCTGGCTCCCTCTCCCTCCGTCCTGCCATCCAGCCCCCCACCCCACCACCACCTCCACCACACAGCCGCCGTAATGAAAATGTTAGGCTGAACGACTGAATGATTGACTGAATGGTGTGGGGTGGGGGGATTTTGGGGAAGGGGGCTGGGAGAAGGTGGGGTGTGCTTGTCGGGTAAGAGGCGGCAAGTTCCCACTCATTGTTGGGTCTCGAGCAGAAAGACAGAGAGAAAGCGCAGCATGGTGAGGAGGGGGGGCTTCTTGGCAGTGTTCCAATAGTTGGCGTCTCGGCGTCCACACATTTAGTTCCAGCTGAGTGCCCACAGTGGGCATTGCGGCACTGCCTTCACTCTGACCTCTCGACCGCGGACCACTGCTCGCCTGTTTCCACCACCCCTTTTGATTTATCCCTTTCTTCTCCTTCTACCCACCCTCCTCCTCTTTGTACTTCAGAAATGGCTTCATAACAGGCAAAACAGAGATGTTTTTTCCGAATTGATTTGTCAAAGCGATGGGTTCGGTTTGTGATCAGGCAGCCAGTGGGGTGCTTTTGCGAGTTTTGTTGCCTAAACACTTTGCAAACCTATCATTCATCTCTTAATCAAAACAAAACAAAA
>CAESWR010001105.1:20301-30852 GCA_903171835.1 Mullus surmuletus | reverse complement strand
TTCTGAAAAATAACACAGGTGGGGTTTTCTCATTAATTTGTCTCAGACGTTCAAGATCTACTTTTGATAAGAGTCTTTCTTTCCCCGTGCTTTTAACATGGTTTTCCCATGGTCATTTGATCAAATAAGAGTAGTTTGAAATTCATGAATACTCACACAGACACATAATTATTGCTGAAGTCACCGTTTAACTGACATTTTTAATCAACCAACGAAATAAATGGGAAAAGAGCCAACGAGCTTAATTGATCTTGATTCAAGTGTTATACGTCGAACAAAATGACTTTCCTGCAAAAGCAAATTTGTACATAAAGTAGTTTTGACTAGTTTACGCTTGTGGAGTGTTTTTCTGGTAAAAGAGGCCATTTGTGTTACTTAATGTGTCAAGCCTCGGAATAGAAGGCCCACTGAGCGGGAGCAGCAGGGTTTCTCTCCAAACTTGAGGACTTGAGAGGCAGTGCCCAAAACATTGACTCAGAGAATGTTAATGTTGGAGCGATCCCATCGGCATGACTTGTTGGAGGGGAAGGACTTTGAAGGACACTTGTGGTAGTACTCTAGGAAAACAGACTCTCCTTTCATCACCTCTCAACTGCTAACCGTCAATTTTTTCATCAGTCTTTTCCCACATATTTATCTTCCTTTACTGTTCTTGCCAGTGTTTCCTCTCAAATAAAGCACCGATGATAGGATTTTGTTTACTTTCAAAAAAGCACATTTATTTTCTCAGGTGTCTTTATCATAATCGCATAAATCAACCAAACTTCCTACATGAGTTAGGTATTTTATGAACAAAACCCCCCCAAAAATTCATGCCCCATGCCTATAGAATTGTAATCCTGTTTCCTAACATTCATGAATGAAAACAGCAAATCAAAGCCCGGGGAAGTTGCTTGCTAAATTTCAGTCATTCCTCATGCACACACACAGCAGTCGTCCTCCCTCCGCCTCCCTGCAGCCAAGCCCAAGGCCATCACCGCAACTCCGGAAATTTTAGTGCACAGCGGCAAGGAAACAGCCGGCAGAAATGGAGTGCTGCAAACAACTGTTTATGAATCAGGAAAACCAAGAGGGAAAAGTGAGCTAAAATAAGTGAGTGGATTAAGTAGACATTGAAAGTGCTTTTTTCTGCAATGATCTCATTTCTTCGACCACTTTTATTATTAGACATCTTCAGCTGTGGTAGCAAAAGTAGAAGAAACATATGCAGCATGTTGAAATCACAGGTGTTGCCTTGCTGAATTTGGCACGTTATTGCTCATCTACTTTGATCTAAAAACTTCTTGTTCCCAACTAAGAGGTTGATGAACATAAATCATTGATGTCAATGAAATTTTAACTGGGAAGCTGCCAAATCCGGAAACTGGCTTGACATGATCCGCTAGATCTTTTTAGAGAGGATGCATCGCTCTGCTTAGTTTCGTTTGAACTACTAAAACATTCGGTCCACCCGTGAGTGTGAGATAGTGTTGCACCCCCCTTAACACCTTTGGGCACAGAATTAATTGGCAACAGATGCTAGCAGCATTTGTCATTTTGAGCAGTATAGGTAACATGGAGGGGTCTTATTGCACTCCAAAGAAGAGGAAGGGGAAGAGATCTGTGTTTGTGGCAAAAACTTAAAAGACTTATCATGCCTTTTTTAATTCACTCCATTCATTTTAGTAGTCTGGGGTGGCAGAAGTGAAGCACTCATGGGAAAGGAGCAGCATTTGATTGGATTTCACTCCATTACTTGTGAAATGAACTGATCACCAATATTGAAATGAATGAATTCTCTCTGGTGCAACTGATTGATAGAATGTCTTTGCAGTGCCACCCGCGTGTATCAGTGTCACCCAAGCACACTTTAAATTATATATAACTGTGGTGTATTAAGCTAACCTGACATTATGGGAAAAACATAGAAACTAAAATAGTCTGCGCACTAATACAAAACGACAAGTATGATTATAAATTGTTATAAACACAAATGGTTGTTTTGGAGGTCATAGCATGGCCTATTTTTTCTCTGTCTCAAACAAAATCCATAATTTTAATTTCAAAAAGCTTGTTTCTGCTCATGGAGGTCGCCCCGTTGCGCTGCTGCCGCACAGACACCAGAGAATGTGGGCACGGAGCCAACGTGGGGAGGGTCGATAGCTGTTATACGAGCAAACGCTTGCAGACAAGCAGATTTTGGGAAGCCTAATGAATTGCACCTGTATTGATCTCCATGGGAAATGCTTGTATGATACAGGAATAATTTAAAGAAAAAGACCTGGTTCAGAGGGAGGGGCGTAGGTGAGGTTGTCGACCATGGAGGGTTTGTGTGTGTGTGTGTGGGGGGGGGGTTTGTTTGTCAGAAGGCAGATAGCAGGATCAAGATTGGGTATTGACGAGATAGGGGGGCCGGGTGACTGAGCTACAGAAGCTTGAAATAAACTGTCGGAGGCGCACGGCCAGTCATTACAGGGAAGCCGCCTGGCCCTGCTCAACCTTGAGCCAGTCGATAAGCTATTATAACCATGCAAATTGTGGCCAAATCAGAGACCTGACATATTGGTATTATATTCTTGTGCAGCCAGCGGGTTATGCATCATTATTGGGAGCCAGCAACAATATACATTATGCTCCCTTGTTCGTTGTGTGGACTCGGGAGGCAAAAGCACTGACACAGACATTATGTAGGACAATAATTTGTGAGTGTGTGTGTGTGTGTGTTTGGGCACATTGAAATGTTTCTGGGGAGTACAAATTGGAAAACCTGATAAATGTCTATATGCCAAGCTCTTGTGCCATTAATTTTATCGCACTTTATAGGACTCCACCCTTCTCTACCTCCTCTGTCTCTCCTTTTCAGCAGGAAGGCAGGCTGCCAGGTCATTTACTCTCAGTGATAGTGTGATGCATCCAGCAGGCCAGCGCTTGGGTGATGTAATTTGGGCTAAAGGCTGTGTAAACACGGCTGTGACCTTGGTTTTAGAATTGTCAATAGGGCCGGGTTTGAGAACAGAGGAGAGGATTGTGTGGGATTGGGAGCGACATGCCCCCGCCGTGATAGCAGCAAGTCTCCAGCTCGACCGGCTGATATGATAACCTGAGATACCTCGGCCTTACCTCTGACCCGAGCTGCTCTCATTTAACCGTCTCTCTGCGCTCCTATCCCCCCCTCATTGTCAAAGGGGTGCTCCTTTCTCTTTGATATCGATGTACTCGCTGTCTCTCGAAACACTCGTTATTGCCCTCACCCTCGTGTTCTCTCCTCTACCCTTTTCCTCTTCCACTCTCCAACCCCACTCCTTTCTTCTTTGATAGCGGTATCTCTGCCCTTCATGTCCACAGTCTGCCCTCATCTTCTCCGCTGTGGCGTTTTACTTTAGTTTTCGCGGTCGTCTGTCCTATGCTCCTCTTCATGAGCTGCAGAGGTCAGCTCGAGTAAACACTGGCTGACAGCCCAGACAACACGGAGCTATTGATCTGGATTGGTGGGAGAGGTGATGGGTCTCGTGGTTGGTCTCCGGAGGGGTTATGACCTGCAGGTCTAGACCACACCGATCTGGGTGCTTCAGCTGGGGGGAGGTTACATAAAATTGAGTATAAGGCCAGCAATCTATTGAGAGTGCCTGGAGACAACTCGGCCTGCAGGTGTAAAGTGTCACAGTTTGGTTGGAGACATTGAGAACATAGAGTATTTGTATTAGTCAGTTTTGTTCTTTGCAGCTCCACTTATATTTGTTCATGTATATTGTTTTTTAAAAAGAATCTATAAATAGTTCCAGGTTACATGACCCCAGTTGTTCCAATGAACCTTTGCTAGTTTTACAATTGATTTTTAAATTTCACTGGCAACTCTCAAATCTTTTTAGTCATGGCCTTGTGGGTAACTCATACTGTGTTTAATTCATAGGCAGACCCTTGCTGCTACTTATTTTGCTATTAGAGCTCAAATGCGGCATGGAAAAATATTTAAACTGTTTTCATGCCATGCTAATTTACATCTGTAAACAGTCTGTCCAGCCAGTGTATGCAATAAGCATTAGAAACTGTACACATCTTATTTTATCTGATGTAGTGTCAAGCAGACACATACTGCATACTTTCACACAGCCCCTGTGTGTACATGGGGGAAAAAAATGTAATTTCTAATAATTTTAAAACTGCATTAGCAGCTTCTTATTCTATTCCCACTGCAGGTGGTAATGTTTATATATTTTTACATCTGAGAGCCTCAAGGATTAAAAGAATAGTGGTCTAATGGCATGCATTATTTATCTGCCGGGAGGTATTTAAGCCTACAGGGCTCGCACAGTGTTGGTCCTGAGTTTAGCTCAGATCTGTGGGCGAGTTTTCATTGTCGATGCTTTTATATTGGAGAAGGTCAAAATCCAGTCGAATGGGACCAACAAAAGTCAATATCATAATTAGAATTCTACCAGCAAGAGGAGGATTATAGCTGGCCCGTGAGGTAGTATGTATTGTTGGGAGAGTTTAAGAAACAGACATTTTTAAGAATTGGAGGCTCGGGAATGAATAAAGAGAGTTGAAGATGCAGGCTTAGCTCTTCCTCCTTTTGTCTCCGATTTCAAAAGCGTGGTTAAAATTTACATGGGCTTCAACCAGTAGTCTGTGCCAAGCTGTAAGCCACAGGAGCCTCATAGACTCGCAAACAACAGACCATTTGGATGTCTTCAGAGACGAGCGCACAGAGGGCAAAAGATAACTGGGCCTCTCGGTGACCACTCGAGATAGGAGATGTTTAGCTGCTCAGGGCAGCACTGTTGATATTTGAGAATACACAAATTTGTTCCACCAAGTTCCGTGTGCAATGGCTTGCAGATGGGCAGCGATTAATCAGAGAGGTAACTGTGAAGTAGTTTGCAATTAGACTGGAAAGCTCTGAGGCATGCTAATTGAATCAGAAAATTAGCGACAGCTCTTTGCTGAGCTGTAATAGGCTAGCTGCTGCTTGTAGCAGGTGCTAGCCCACTCAGCTGTGGAACAAGGTATTTAAGTCACATTAGCAGCAGTAAAAATATTCCTTGATATGGAACAGTTAGATTTTCTGCTCGTTTTCACCACCCGAGTAGCAGGAAAGAGCCAAACAGCAAGCCAGCCAGGCAGCAAGCAAGTTGGCTGGCACAACATTCTGTAGCTCCACCACGCAAATGCCACAATGTGTAAGATGTAGGAAGATATTTGAAAAACAATTGGGATGAGATTGAGAGTGATCACATAATACCGTCTTTAGCTGTTCATGCACTGTGGTTATAAGCTTTATTTTTTCTAGCTCTGTATATCCTCTTTGCTCTCCTCACCTGCACCTCAGCTCCTCCCCCCCTTGTGTGCATCCACCGCCTCCCCCCTTCTTCTCCGTTCTTCCTCTGGCCTCCCCAGGGCTCCTGTTTGATGACATCTCTCTCTGACACAACATGAAAAAGTGGTGAGAAATTAAAAATTGATCACTTTTGAGAACAGGGTTGTCCTATCTTGTGCTTGTTGGCTACGAGTGGGAAAGAGAGAGACAGACAGAGGCAGAGAGGAAGACTTGCTCGTGTGGAGATGCTCGTGCAAGCACAACTTCTTTCAGGGTTTCCGTAAAGTTGGAGTTAGGGAGGCGAGCGAGGCAGCAGAGGAGCAAGATGTGCAAAGAGGAGAGAGTGAAGCAGAGGTAGAGAATTCCCCTGGCAGACAGTGTTGTGTTTCATAGTTCTGCCTTTAAAGCATGCTGCGTGCCACACATTCAGGAGGAGCAGAGGCCATGACAGAGAGCGGGAGGGAGAGATGTTTGTGTGTGTGTCCTCCTCTCCGCCTGTTGAGCCCTCTGTATCTCCTCTGTATTCTAATCCTGCTCTGGCTCTGCTAACTGATATCTCCATCCGCGACGGCCACTCACACACAAACTTTGACTTTCACTGAGGCTCACAAGCAGAAAAAATGCACATATACCCTCTGACACACAATGACACAAACATACAGGCTCCACCTCAGTCTCTAGTCGTATTTGATAAGGCCTGTAAGAAAAAGAATTTGCTGTGTGCATACAAAGAGTCTATTGATTAACGTGTTTTTTGTCTGTGCTCTAATGTAGTGCGACTGTGCTTATTCAAAAATGAGAGAGTGGAATCAGGTCTAGGGCAGATGAAAAGCCATCTGCTATGAACCAATGTCATGCATTGATTTTCCCGGTAATGACTTTCCAGAATCTAGACACACTCATAACCTTTGAATCATACAGAGCACATACACCTTTGCATACAAACACCAGACAAGTCCTCTTCCGCTCAATGAAACCCATATGAAAGAAGTAATGAGGGGAGGCTTACCTTAAATGTGGGGGTCCAAATGTGGGTGTTTCAGCAATAGGCTCTTTGACATTCAGTACGGAGTCCATTGAGCTCTACATCCCTTAAAACATAGGGACATATGCTAGTTTAGCGTATCCTACCCCACCTCCTTCTAGAGTTATGATAAGGGTTAGAAATGTGGGTGACTGTAATTTAAAAGACTACAGTTTGGAGAATAGAAAATTGTAGATACAGGGGACCAAGTTCTACATATAGATTTTTTGGACATTATTTTGATTCGGCTTACTGTAACAGTTTTGACCAAGTGACTTGGGCATGGACAGAGTAGTCAATGAAAACACTAACCTCAATTTTGTAAGTACTTTGATTGCAAATCATTTTCTGATGTGAGTCTGAAGTCTCTACTGTTCACCCTCCAAAATTAGTCAGGGGAGCTTTGCTTTCTTAAGACATTATCTCCACACCCTCTCTTTTTCTTTACTTTTTTTCACACCCCTACTGAGAGGATAAGGGTACTACTCCCAGTCTTTGACTGTGGAGCATTTACTCTGAGGTAACCGCTGCGTTACCTCTCTCAGCTTTTATTTGGAATTTGGCACCTGCCGCACAATCAACCCAAAAGGGTTTGTATGAGCTGCAAGGTAACTTTCCCTCTTCAGTACCTCAGCCGCCACCCAGTCGTATGTATGGGTATGCCATCAATTATACAACAGAAAATGAAGCAATGTCATGTGGTTTCTCGACATGGAATCATTTTTTCCATATTTGATGCTCTAAGGATAATATCCTTTGACATAGGTTATATGCTTCTTCAAATCTAATCAAATAGTACTTTTCCAGCAGTCTTCATACTCCAGAGTGAGCTGCGAAATTCCTCCAACCATGTTTCCTCCATGTACAGCTGCAGTTCAGTCAGCCGCACTCCCAGCAGCATCTTCCAACACCAGCTTGTTAAACAATTTCAAATCTCAACGCCAACTTTAGCCTATTCATACAGTTGCCCCCCTTAAGCCCTCCCCTCCATCCTTCCATCCTTCCCTCTGTCCCTCCTCTGATCCCATTTCACAGTGGAACCATCAGGAGCTTATCCCAATCTCAGTCTTGGCCGGGGGCCCAAAACAGTGCAGGGTCACGCCTGAACTCAGCTGTGAACTCTCAACCTTTCCCTCAGCACCCTTCCCTCTCTAGTCAGCCGCCACCACCGCCGCCCCCCCCCCCTCCATTTACCTAGACTTCGTCTCTGCCTATTTTAGGAGGGTTTTGCATGAGGGCTTTGATATGCAGTGGATGCTCTTATGCACAGTTTACAGGGCACGTCTAAACACACTCAGGGTGTCGAGTAGAGCTCAACAATAACATAAACTCTCTGCTATTATCCAGACAACAGCCAGTACACCGGCCTGCCACCCAGCCAGGCAGCCTGCCAGCCCACCGGCTAGCTAGACAGAGAATAACATTGGTTCAAGCTGTCAGTCAAGCAGCCATCATGGTAGTCACTCACCCAGCAACCATTGACGTATATGAAGGTGGGTTAACTAATATTGCTTTAAAATGTAGCATTTTAGTAGGAAATGCTTATAGTTGATTTCCCTTTTTTATCCATTCCAGTTTTAAAACATCTAAGTGGATCTGATGACACAAGCTAGTGACTAATGATAGAAGATTCAGCCAAAAGACTTCACCTCTCTGTTTTAGTTATCCTCGACACAAGCCAGCAGCTTTAGCCTCAGCAAGACCTCTGCTTTCCATGTCACCCTCAGCTTACTCTCACTCTCTCTCTCTCCCCACGCTCCCTTTGAGACAGTGTATTTCCTCGGTATCAGGAGTTACAGTAATGAGATTAGGGTTTTAAACAGCTGAGCTCCGTTCGTAGTATTGTGGGCCACTGGTCATGCTATTCCGGCCTCCCTGGCCATTCCCCTGCTTCTTCTTTGCTAACATTTAAGGGGTCAGAAACAGGTCAGAGTAAAGGTGATGGCCCATGTATGCACAATGATATTTGGCTGAACAAAGAATATTTTTTTTATAAAACTTCAGGTTACATAAAACCATTTTTTAGATTGTAGACTTAAAAAAAAGACCTGAAATTTATAATGGATGTCGGGCTGAAGATCCTCTGATATGCATATTTTCAAATAGATTTTTGTTTTTTGCAAAAGACGTCTGATTGTATAGAAGCCAATGAAAAAAATGACCCCATTCCTATTGCTTCTTTCTTCGTTTATTATTGTTATCTGGTTGTAAGTCTTTATTTTTATACTGTGTGATGTGACAAAAGAGGATGGTATGTCTGGTATTATGTCCTCCATTCACTGTTCTGCAGTTTGTTCTCTTTGTCCAAATAAAACCACCTCCAGTTATAAAGCACATCCACACAGTCTAAATGCCTCACTTTTGAAGACAAGGTTGTCATTCAATATATGAAGTTCTTCCATTTTACTGGAAACATGTTGTTTATAAAAATCATGTAATTATATTGTAAGAAAAGGCAGGTTTATTTGAACACAATTCGAAAAGCATCTTAGGTCGAAAACCAAATTAAATATGTTAGAGTTAACACTGTGGAGTTCATAGAGAGGTGATGACCGTGTGGTTGTGCCTGTATTAGCAATGTTGCGCATGCTGCGCAGATAATGTTAGCTAATATCTGACCCTGTCTGGAAGCAGCGTGCAGCCTGGCGGTGACAAAACCACAGGTCTTCTGAAGTGTACCACTGCATAAAACCCCGGCGTTTGCCTGTCATGCTGAATGTCAAGCCAGCACAGGGTTCTAGAGCTAAAAGTGCCATCGACACCACTCTCAGCTGTGTTCACAGAGGGTGGGAAGGGGGCAGAGGAGGAAGGTGAGGGCAGTTTGGCTGGCAAGGCTCCACGACACTGTTGGCTTCTCATATTTAATTCAGCTGAGAAATGACTTTATGTACTTACAAATCTGTGTTCTTTGGCGAGTCTTTATATTCTGTGTGCACTTATGTGTGGGTGTGTGCAAGATCATGATCTCAGTGACACACATCGCCTTAATCAGAGGCACATCACGCACCGCAGTTGACCCTATTGGATAGTGATGGCCCCACACCACAGTACACTGATGCAATCCGCTGTAAATACATTAAACCAAGCTGCAGAGGAGGAAGCTGCTCAACCAGCCTCTCTGCCTCTATCCATTTTTTTAGCTTTCTCTTTAGCACATCTTTTATTTTTCATTTGCTAAATAGGATTTAATTACTATATTTATGTAATTCTCTATATTTTCCTTGATTGACATTTTGTTTTGTTTTTTAATGTTTGTGTACATCTGAAAAAATCCTACAGAGACATAACATGCGCTCAAAGTGACGCTGACCCTAAAGTCAGCCGATCCGGTTCACCCCCCTCTGCCTCTCCGTGCTGCCTGCTGCCTGCTGCCCACCATTACCACCAGCCCCGCCCCTCAGCGTCCACTCACCCTGGTTGGCCATAAGTCTCGGCCCAAACCTGCCTGGGGGTCACTAGGAGTGCCAAAGGTGCGTTGAGTGACGTGGCACTCTGGCTGACCCCTGGTAGCTTGGCAGGGCTGCCTCCCTAATGAGATTAACTGGGTAATGCCGACTCAGTGTCTGTTTCTCCTGCCGCCCAGTCCGGCCCACCCTGGGGCTCTTTATTTAGCCAGCAGCAGGACAGGGTGTGCCAGCATTCGCAGGTCGAGGGCAGGACAGTAACTTGCAAGCCCAATGCCCTCCATCTTCCCTTCCCCCAAACCCCATCTCCCGGAACTGCCCGAATTCATAGCTTCACCAATATAATATTTGCATTTGTTGTTGTGTCGGTGCAACCTTTTATGTCTGCGGCTAGCTCTTTTTCTCTGCATTAACCATATACCTGTATTGCTACACATCTCCTTTTGCTCTCTCGTTATTGCTCAATGAGCATGCAGGTAAAAGTACCCAGTAATGGCCAGACGGAACAATGCTTGGGCAATGATCAAACAATGCCCTGATCCCTTCAAACACATGCACTCTCTCTCTCTCTCACACACACACACGCACACACACACATACATCCATGAGCCAGGCGATGGAGCAAGGAACCAGGGAAGCTCAGCTCTCATGTGTACGTGTGACTGGCTTTGATGATTGCTCATAGCAGCGTGAAGTGCAAAGCTGCTCACAGTACTACCCTGCAAACACACAGGCTTAAGCAACATTACAGGAGAGGCGGTGGCCACCAGTCTGGAAGTAGCTGGGCAGCCCAGCAGGCGGCTAGTTTGCAAAAACTGGGGGGGGGG
>CAESWR010001105.1:8890-20293 GCA_903171835.1 Mullus surmuletus | reverse complement strand
GAAAAAAGGGAAAAAAAGCATCAACATTTAAAGTAGCCATTCAAAACGGGATGGTAAATTTACATTCTCTGTTCATATGCAACCTGCACTTCCTTTATTTGGGTGGCTCTGCGGGGTGTTTTTAGCACCCATATTAGCAGCGAGCCAGTTTAAGTGCCAATTAAACGCCTACAACTTTGTCACCGTGAGTGTTTTTATGAGAGGGTCCTCATCAGACAAGGGAGGCCTCCTGTGGCACAGGTGTGCCCCCCTCAGCTCTGGGGTCACTTTCATTCCAGGAATGTGTGACAGTCTGACAGTGCTGTGCGAGACCAGCCCAGGTGTCCAGGTGTTCATGCTTTCCATGTGCGATTGTGTGCGTGCGTGCACGTGCCAACACCTGCTCGGCCGAGGCCTGAGGGCACAGACAGGTTCAAGTTCCACCCAAACAAACATCCTGTACCAATCGCTCATTAGACGTGTGTGTGTGTGTGTGTGTGTGTGTGTGTGTGTGTATGTCTGTGTCTGTGTGTGTGTGTGAATGCATGTCATTTGTCTGCAACCAACTTACTCATATGCCCTCTGCACTTGTCATTTACACTTCTGGATTGTGTTACCCAGACGTGTCAGAGTCAGTTTTTTTTGCCCAGGTAGACAGCCCAGCCCGCTCTTCACCTTGTGATTGCTCTCGATCACACTGGCATCAGGTTCTGACATTTCAAGTCCCTGCTCATCTCTGGCCACTGGAGAACACCCTGGACAAATGTGTAATTCTCAGCCAAGAGCAATATTTAGAGAGGTGAATTAGCTTTAACCTGTATCCCATTTTCTGTGTCACCCCACACCTCTCTCACTCTCTCTCTCTGCCAGAGAACCACTGAAAAGAACTCTCTCTCTCTCCTACTCTCTTTATCTCTTGCTACAGCACAAATACACAAAATGCATGCTGAAATGAACAGAGCTACAAGGAGCGTGCGCACACACGTTCACTCAAACGCATCTTTCCCCTCCCCCATATCACATTGCTGATATGAACCTTTAGAAAAGAGAAAAGAAATCCTGTTGAATGAAATGAAATTGTGAGGTGGATTTAGAGGCCTCCATGTTAATCTCCAAAGAGAGCTGCAAACATAATAGCCATGCAGTTGGAAACTTAATTAACCCGAGACCTTGGCCATAGATGGCAGGTCAAGGGAATCTCACCCACGCAGCACCTCATCTTTTCACGTCGAGGCATTGCTCCACATTTCTACGAACTGAAGATCTCCTTCAACTTCTAAAACTGTTTATATCTTCATAATTCCCTGTAGACTACATACAGTATCTCTTGCTGTATGTATAGGCATCGTTACGTGAATGGCATGACCAAGCTGTGTTTCCATCTGCAGCATTCGTTTTCTGTTTATGCAACTCCTCATTTCTTTGGGGTGACACACTTATTTATGGAAAGATATGATTAACACAAAACTTGTATACATCTGACTGTGTTTTAATTGTAATCGCTCCATTTCTCTTTGTATTTGAAAAAAGCAAAAAAAACAAATGTAACTAAATGATTGCAGAGTGTTATTTAATGTAATCTACATATCTTTTACACATTTTTACATTTGTTATGAAAACAGAATAATAGATAATTACCAAGAAACACAATGTCTTAGGGTAACTATTAGCATATGAGGAAGGATAAATTCTGTTGAGCTGGAGTTGGTGAATAGTGAACACTCTTGCAGTTGTGGTGTCAAAGGTGTATTTAAAATGTTTAAAGTGTAGTATTTATGAGGGTCTGTCTTGTTTCCTGTTGTTGGTTTAGTTATGGCAGAGGCGAAGTTGTACTAAGTTTCATTTAAACAGTGCAAACATTTTACACCAACCTCAGGGCGCCCTGTTATATATGTTGTATATGTCATGGGAGCTGCATGGGTTTTTTGGGTTGGGGCTCCTGTCTGAACACATATGAACATCTGCGATGGATGTCTTGGTGCCTGGGTGTGTTTGTATTACCTTGTGTTACCCTTGACACACAGGCACAGTTCCCAGATCAGGATAATTGGGGTGGCCCAGTACATGGACAGCGGGACAGGGCGTTCTTAACGTGTGAAGTCACCAACAGTTTACAGTCGAATCAAACTTGATGATAATTGTGATATATAAAAAGTAAAATATGCAGGTGACGTTGACAATGTAATAAGCGTAACTGCTTATATTTTGATTTTCATTAATTTGCCGGAGTAGTGACAGATCCTCCATGTGCCAAGTTAAAGATGATAGCTTTATTTTATTTTTATTTCAAAATGTAGTATAGATATTGTGCTAATATTGTTATTGTGGCCACAGTAATTGCATAGCAGAAATCTGATATTGTGAAAACAATTTCTTGGAGTCCCAGACTTTGCTGGGTTCCAACTTTCACACACACACTTTCATTAGAAGGGAAGAATGTCAGTTTTCAAATAGAAAAGTCAATAACGAAGGCTAGAAGGTGAAAAATATAGCTTTCAACCAAACACTCAGAGGACTTCAGTCTCTGACATCTGTACATCTAAATTTCACCGTTGCCTATATTTTTATGGCAGGAATTTGAATGTTTTTTTACTTTTCTTTTTTCTTTTTTTTAGGCAGAGAGCGAGAGAGATGAGATTAGCCAAAGCCAAAAAAGAATACATAACAGCAGGAAAGTAAACAGGAAGACGGGGTAATTGAAGTGTGTGACAGTCTGGGTAGAGAGGTGGAGTAAGGGGAGGGGCGGAGGGGGGTACATGTAAGGTGGAAAGTGTCAGAGGGGTAAGAGTCAGATAAACAGATTAAGAACTATGTGAGGGAGAAAGGAATAAAGCAGAGCCAGAGAAAAAAAAAAGATGGCATGAACACTGTAGAGAAAAAGGGAAAAGAGCAGCCAGAGAGAGAGGAAGATAGAGAGAGGATCCCGCTTCATGTGGGAGATTGTAACATCACACTGTAGGGTCCCTTATGGGACAGCCGCAGACGGAGCGCTCTCCCCGCTGCATGCAGGAAGAGGAAGCTTTGCCAGGATGGAAAACATACAAGAGACGAAGGAGAGATGAGCGGAGCAGAGAAAAACGCAGTTCCCCCCTGAGACGGAGTGGGAATTTTTTTTTTGCTCTGCTAGCGCAAACACTATGTAGGCAGATCGCTGAGAAAGAAGACGAGAAGGAGATGGCAGAGAATAAGTAAAGAGAGGGATGCTGGAGGAAGGGAGGGAGGGAGGGAGGGAGGAAAGGAGCGGCGCAAGAATAGAGGAAATGGTGGGAAAGTAGAGGAGAGGGCTTCAGAGGAGAACGGAGAGCAGAGGAGGAATTTCTTTGCAGCAGTAAAATTGATCTGCAACGCGACGCTGTAATGAGGATAGACCAGATATTACTGCGCGATTCAGTCTGAACGTTTCTTTTTAATAATAAACGATGGGACTGAAATAACACTATCATGCGCGACTGAAGAGCGCCGTTTTGATTTGCTTCACAATTCGGAAGCCTCCTCAAAAACACCTTGACTCTTAACCAACTAAAATTACACTTCAAACGAAACGATAATATTGATATTCTTAGCTTACATTTCCACAGTGCGCAGCAGTTTATGCTACATCGGCTGGATCCGGCCCTCGCTGCATTCGCCATGCCGATCACCAGCCATTAGGCCTTTATTACGGGGCGTAACCCTCGCCGGCCGCTGTGTTTTGGAATGAAAACATTATCCAGATTGTCCGCCAGCACTATGCTCAATAAGCTCACTATATTTATATCTTTAATGTACGCGTGTGTGTGTGGACCGGCGGATAAATGTCCAGGGGGGGGCGGGGTGGATGAAAGGTCCCATTAATGTGGGGTAACCTAAGTGGTGTATTAGTGCGACTGGGTGTGAGCCACGGGGTCAGCCGAGAGGCTCTGATCGGGGGTCAGAGTGTGCTGCTGTGAAATGGGACATTTCTGCTCACCAACACAGCAATAAATACAGAAAGAAACTTTAACTGCTGTAAAATATGAGGCAGCCCTCTCCTTTCGCGGCGTATAGGGTGTGCATGCCAGTGGGTATGAGCGCACACACTTATGTGCCGGAGTGTGTGCGGAGGGCTGCGGTTTTGCTTCAGGGAGGGAAGAGGATGGGGTTAGGGAGGGGTTTAATATGCTACTTTTAGCCCTCGGGGGGGCTGTACAGTTGAAAGTCGGTGCATGAGGCGTGCAGAATCACACCAGCCTGCATTACAGAGGGACGGGGGGGGGCGTTATGGTGGATTGGACGGACGGGGAGTTCGAGGAGGAGGGGGCTGCTATAAAAAGTGAAATCATATCACTTAGCAGCTGAGTGCAGATAAAGCTGTGTTTGAACTGGGAGGCATAAATTATACATTGTAAACAGAGCGTTGGGAGACTCCGGATTGTTTAAATTATGAGTGAGGATAGTTTTTCTCTTCTCTTTTATTCCCCCCCACACACTTCTGTTTCTGCCACTTGCGCTCGGGCTGCACGCTCTTTTCTCTTCCTCTTGCTTTTTGCTCCTCCCATCTTCCCATCAGCACTGAGGTCGTTAGTTTCAGATTTATTTATTTTTTTGCAAAGTTACAGGTAAGTACATCATCTCTCTGAGTCAGTTTTGTAAACAGGAGGCTACTTTCCCCGTGACGGCAGCTAATTGCCAATTAAAAATATATAAAAATAAATTCCCGTCCTCGGCAGCAGCCCACTTAATACCACGTCCCCTCAAAATCACCAGCGAAATTGGTTCAGTTCTTTCCTTTAGTTACTGTTGCACCAAGTTTGAATGAGTCCACCACTCCCAAAGTATCTGCCCTATTGTTTTAATTTGCGACCCGAGGCATCAGATTGTTGAGATGCCAAAATAAGCCCCGCCCTCTCCCCTCACAGTGTTATTGAGGAGCGGCGTTCATGTCATGAACGGAGGACAAAACCGGCTGGCAGTGGGTGTACAAGATTTGATCAATGTTCCTGTCCTGCATGGTTCAACTTGGGTGTCCCTGCGTGTGTATGTGTGTGTTTGTGTGTGTGTGTTTTTAAAGGTGTCTTCGTCCCTCCTGACAAGTGCAAAGTTATTGATCAGTTTATTCTATTTGCTTTTGACCGCTCAGCAGCATTTCTCTGCCCACGAGTCAATAGTGGAGAGATTGAGGGGGTGAGGACCTCCTCTGACCCCCCACGCTACCCCCCCATGTCTAATTCTCCATCTCATCCACCGTACCACACACACACACACACACACACACACACACATACACACACACACAGAGACACAAAAATACGCTTGAACAAAATGAACGACTCTCTGCCTCTTGTACCCACACCTCTGATCCCGGCTACAATTTTGATTAATCTCAAAGAGGAGCAAGGTCGGGGCAGGACCGTGTGTTTGTGTGTGTGTGAGTGCGTGTGTGTGCGTGCGTGTGTGTCTCTGGTGTTAGCTGATGCTGTCAGATAAAGGTCTTAAGCTCTGTCGGGGTGGGTGCTCTGTTTTTTTTCCCCCTCTATGCACATGTATCTGTGCCAGGGTGGGTGGGGATTGTGATAGTGGTCACTTCGAGGCGGGGAGCAGAGACCCAAATGCTCCGTTTTTGTCTCCATTTTTTTCCGTTGCTCTCACGAGCAAAACTTTTTCGGGGACCAACTATCAAACACTGTTTTGTGTGCGTGTGTCGTTACAAGCACAGTGCCCATGCAAAGAGTTTTTCTTTTTTTTCCGTCTCAGTAGCAATAATTTGCTTCAACAGTATCATTGCTTACCAAGCACAATTAGTGCACGGCTTTGTGCCGAAAGGTACCAACACGATGTATTACCAAGGCCAACTTTTATTGTCAGTCGACGACGCCGGAGCCTCCCGAGCAGACACCCTCACCGTGCTGCATTGTCTGAAGATGAGTTTTTGTCAGTCTGATAGGTTTCTTATTAGAGTTTTATTATTTCCATGCTGGAGGATTCCGGTGCGTGATTAAGTGAATGGAACTTCTCTGTGCTTGTGTGCAATTTTAACTTACCCGCGCCTTGGATGAATGCGCCAAACCGGGAAAGTTTTACTGTGTACATTCCCTTTATGTCTGAATTAGCATAGCTCTGTTTCTCTCTCTCTCCTCCCTCATCAGTGTTTCAGGACTTAGTTCATTTATGAAGACCAGACTGGGGCAGCAACCCCTCGCCTCTCCGCGGAGCGCACAGAGATAATTATTCTCTTTCTGACTCACACATTTCGATGAAAAATGCATACAGCTGAGGCTCGGAGCGGCTTATCAAAAGGTTAACTCTTCCCTACAGTTGTCTGCGCCTACAAAGGGGAGCGTCTCCGCCGACAGTGGCAGCGACAGACCACTTTGTCTTTTCCCTTCTGGTTTGTTTGGGTGTTTTCAACATTGTTTTGACCCGCCGGCGGACCCGGTGCTTTTGTTTTCCCCGAAGTTAACTTTCAATCAAGAGACAAGCCAGCTGTTGTTTGCATTGTGTTCTATACATCATTTCTCGAGCAGCCAATGAAGAGCAGATTCACAACAAAAGCACATGAATATATACTGCATTGGGTTATTTGCACTTTCAGTTTTATGTCGTGCACACCTAACCATGGAAACGTTTTTTTGTGCATCACCATTTATTATAATTTTATCCATGATCCACACCAACCGTGATGACGACGTTTGTCCTCGTGGGAAACACAATATCCGATATTCAGTGTGCGCCTCATTGTGCTTGATTGCTCTTTAGATCATCTCATTGAGATTCAAAAAATCTTTTGCTTTTCTCACCTTCACATACGCCGTATTCCCACGTATGCTTCTGTCACTCATTCATACGGACACAAACACACACGCACACCAACTTGAAACACACGCACACACGCACACACACGGTCGCACTCGAGGCCTTATGTGGAAGGAGCTCTGCCTGGGAAAGTGATAGCAAGAGAAAAGAAGCTCTGGAGAGAGAGTTATCTCTTTAGATGTCATTGAGGGGGCGCCTCTTTTCTCTCCCTCTTCTTTCCCTCTATCATTTTCCTCTTTTCTTCACCTCTCTCTCTCTCTCTCCCTCTCTCTCTCCCCCCCTCTCTCGTGTTCCCACTTGCTCTCTCAAATCATGCTTGCCTCCAGTGGTATTCAGACAGTCCAAGGACAAAGTAGAGATATGCTTGGAGCAATGGACTGTCCGTCAGTGCGTATTTGTGTGTGTGCGTGTGCGCAAAAGTGAGAGAGTGGAAGTAAGAGAGGTTGATGTTGAGTCTTTGAAGCTGTTCCCCCCCCATGTCCTGTGAGTCGGGAGGCGAGTCTCTCTCCGTTTAACCCCCCCCTCCTGATGCCACATCACACACAAAAACAGACTTTCAGGCGGCGGTGGACATACGTAGCAGCACAATGCAAGATTTAAGATTCACCCAGAGCACAGTGCACAGCTTGCTGTTGTCGAGGTCGTGCCCTTGTGTTTAAGGACTGTTACATTTACTTCATTTTATATTTATTGACTTGTCAAGGTGACTGTAATGATATTAAATAGTTCATTTCCATAAAGATGTAAGATATGTTTTTTTTATTTTTTTTTTTTATTCGCCTATCTGAGCCTCGTATCTGTGGCACTAAGCCAGGGGTCTCTATATTATTAAGTCATGCCGTGTGTTAATGTGGCCTTGGCTTGTCTGAATAAAGCAGACCGCAGTAGATGGCCCCAGGGTCTGTGACCCTGAGAAAGGCACCCACACACATACACACTCACACTCACACTCACACCTACACACAAAACTCGACCAGATGCCTGACCTTCTCCCCTCGCGGCTCAAACACACACACACACAGAAAATCCATCCCGGAGACAGACTTCTCCCTGTGTGTGTGTGTGCGTGTGTGTGTGAGTGTGTGTGTGTGTGTGTGTGTGTGCGCGTGACACACAGCCGTTCGGCTCTCGCAGACAAACAGGGGAAATCCTCCTTGTCTTGCCTTGTCCATCACAGGCCATCTCACTGTTCCAAGGCACGTGGGCGCCTGCAAAAAAACAAAAAAAAACAACACCCAACCACCCCCAAGCTGCTGGGCCGGGCTCCAAAAACCCAAGAGATTTAACCCACACACACACACACACACACACACACACAGGCATATCTTGCGCAGGCCGCTTGGCTCCAGCCAGGTTCCCCTGACGCAGGGACACACGCAGACAGGAAGTCGAAGGGGAGGTTTGTGTCAATTCGCTTCTCTTAGAACACTTCAGGTCTGACCCTCTCTTGACCACACGGCTTCCTCCCCCTCCGTCTCTCCGTAAACAACCACATCCCTGCGACTGAAGGCGTGCCGGCTCGCCAAGACTAATAACATCACTCATGTTTTGATTTGAGGCTCGACGTCTACGTGCGTTCAGGAGGCTGACTCACGTAGACTTGTTTGTGTGTTATGATTGAGTGCGGCGGGAGAAACCTGGCCGCTGTGTGTGTCTGTGTGCGTTTCCTTCTGGGTTTTCTCTGATTGCAGGGATGGTAGATCTTCGTCATGGAGGAAACCATGTTAACCTGTCACCTTATTGGTCTCCTCCTCCCACTATTTATCTATTGTGCGCGCCTTAAAACACACTCCCGCCCATGCACGCTCGCGCAGGCACATGTGCGTGCACCAACACACAAAGTAGGGCTTGTCCACTGCTCTTGTTGAGTGTGTGTCAACTCCATTAGCACATTCCCAGATAGGGCCAGAGCCCTCTTATCTGTGGCGACCCATTAATTACACTTTGTTCCCTTAAGTGATCTATTTCAGACCTGTCCCACCCTCAACACCCACTCTCTCCTATCTTCCCCCCCACTGGCCCGCTCCTCCCCTACCTGACCCCTCTCTTACCCTCTCCTCTTCATCCTCCAACATACTTTCTCCCCCTCTCTGTATGTGTTACAATGCATGGGGATCACAAGGTCGTGTGACAAGTAGCTCTGTACATGCGAGGCAGGTGTACGCATGTGAGTCTGTTTGAGACCAAAAAAAGGGACACTTGAGGCCCACGGAGTGCCCTGTTAGTGGATGGAGATGTTCAAAGGCCCGTTGCAGTGGACCCTCACGTCGGGAAAGCGCATACTATTCATGTTCCATCCCATGGCTCTTCAGCTCTCATTCCTCCCTCGCTGCTCCGCGTATCTCGTTGGTTTGCCGAGTACAGATCCACAAAACAGCCCTCGAGCTGATGTGAAAAGGCAGCATGTGTGTGAATCACATCAATGCACTTTTACGTCTTGACGTGTTTATTTGTGCTCGCTGCTCGAATGCCCTTTGCACCTGGAAGACGCTCCGCAGCAAGAAGTGCTGCACGGGCTGTTTGAACCGTCTACTCCATACCTCTCAGCTGCCTTGGCGCATTCGAGGCGACGACAAGCCTCTCGCTGCTGACGCTGCTCCTCCAGGCTGAGGCCAGATGTGAGATTTCGAGCTGATCTAGAAGTTTGATCACTTGCATTCCTGCTATTTTTCCCATGTCCAAAGGTACTCGGAGAACCTCGTTCCTCTCAGAAGTGTTTTCCTTGGGTTGATGAGAGTGACGTTGATGTTATTATTTTGAATGCTGGGTATTCGTGTCCACTGCAGAGCTCTTTTCTTTTCTGCAGAGCTCTTTTCAAAACAAATGTAGCTGCACAATGTAGCTGCAAAGGTGGCAAACAGGCACAAAAAGAACATGCTTGGCAAATAGAGGGCTAACAGGTGCTTGACGCAGTGCTGGATCAACATCTACATTGGGACAGAAATTGTGGATGTGGAATGTAAAAGAGAAAAAAAATGAGGTCTTTTATACATATATATACATATATGTTACCATGTGTTACCGTGCCTCCAGAGCACTCCAGAGGCCTTTGTGGCTGCACCTTACACAGCACAATGTGTGTGCCAGTGGTGTTAATGGCGAAGCTCTATTCTTCTATAGAGCTGGCCCAACCAGGTTGGGGAAGGAGAGCTGTGTGTAGGTGTGTGCGATTTCCGCGGCCTTGTGTGTATGTGGGTCCTCAAACTCAAGGCTGCCTATTCTGTGACCACTGATTCTGAATGCGGCCTGTCTTTCTTACAGGTGCAAGGGAGATTGCGGGGGTGGGGGGGGGCTTACTCCCTTACTCCCCTTGTCCCCCTCTCCCTTCCCCTCCTCCTCCACCTCTTTTGTGACTGAATGATGTGCGTATGCCTCATATTGTGTGTGTGTGTGTGCGTGTGTTTCTATGCCCGGCATTGTCCTGTAGGTGCTATGGAGGTGTGTGAGGGGTTCTCGCCTGTGCGCTTCAGACCTCATTGTGCTGAAGGGGGAGCAGAGGTTGTGCGTTCATGTGAGTGAGGAGGGAGTGAAGTGGTGTAGCGAGTGTGCAGTTTGGCTTCGATTTTGTTATATAGACTCCGCCTGCGCGCATGCCCCGTCTGCGCCAGCGTCTTTGGCAAGGTTGTCTATCCCGACCCTTGCCCAAGCATCGTGAAGTGTGTGTGTGTGTGTGTGCATGCGTGAATTTGTGCGCGTACACGCATGCATGCAGTGCCTCCGCTAATGGACAATCTTTGTGGGGGCCCTCTCTTTTCAGCCATGCTGCTTTTGAGACACATTGTGCCCAGGCATAGAAACAGAAGCTCTCCATTGCCCCTCAATAGGCCAAAAACAAAACCGTGTCAGGCGAGCTAGCAGCCCCCGAGTGTTTGCCATTTAAGTCCCGACCAATGGTGGTGCAGATGGAACAAAGGGCCCGGACAGGGAAGGAGGCCTGCACTGTTTACAGTGCTAATGTCTGGGTGGCACTCCCAACAAGGCCCCTACACACACACACACACACACACACACACACACACACACACACACACACACACACACACACATGTGCACATATACTCACTCAATATCCCGTCTCGCTTTCTCGTGCATGTATCTCTGTCACACATTAGAATCAACAGGTACGTGCACGAGATATTATACTTTTGTTACAAAACATTATTATTAAATCATTAGGATTTCCCCCACTTAACCAATCAAATATGTGCTTTTTTTGTATTCCAAAAAAATCAAAATATTCCATATTTCTAAATCAAATATGCGTTTGTCAACTCAATGGTGACTTTTTCCTCTGCATTTTTTTGTCTTTTTTTCCAACACTGCCAGCGTTTATTGATGGATGGAGAACAATGTGTGCAGACTTTGAGCAAAGCAAATGTATAGATGTTAAGTTATTCATTCATTTGATATTGATTTCGTTGTTTGTCTTCCTGGTACACATTTACATAATGTTCTTAAAGAGCTCATTAGAAGCTACGATGGTCATAGTTTTGAAATATAATATATATAATATGTGTTATTTTGATGAGAAATGTCTCTGTTAAACACAAACCACAGCTGCCTCTCATCTCACTCTGCAGCAAAGTGCTGTCATAGACGAGGGGCACGTTTCAGCTTTCGATTTTTCTTAGTTTCTTTTCTTTTTTTTTAACA
>CAESWR010001103.1:501194-527618 GCA_903171835.1 Mullus surmuletus | reverse complement strand
TATATCACACCTTATCTACTCATGTACTTGTTTTTAAACACGGCATAAAGCTAATTAACAATAACATTGACTCACCAGAAACTCTCATCATACACACAAACACCCGGGTACAACGTGGAGTACACGTCTCACAAACACCCGGTACAACGTAGAGTACACGTCTCACAAACACCCGGTACTACGTAGAGTACACGTCTCCCAAACACCCGGTACAACGTGGAGTACACGTCTCCCAAACACCCGGTACAACGTGGAGTACACGTCTCCCAAACACCCGGTACAACGTAGAGTACACGTCTCGCATCAGTCCACGTGAAGCTTAGAAGAAACGGGGACGCGGGAGTTCAATGACGGCAATTTCTCCGGTGCATTCTAGCGAGCACCTGCGGCTAATAGCTCAAGCTAGCGTCTTTGCTGCTAATAGACTCTACTCACGTTTCACTCGCGTTTCATTTGCAGGACCCACGGTCCGCTATCCAACCCACGGCAGCCAAAACAGGTTCCACTCTCCGCATCGACAACAAGTTGACAAAATGTCGTAATATCTAGCTCTCTTACACTCAAAAACGGGCGGCAAAAGTTAGCGCGCAGCCACTTCGGCGCCGCTCCGGCAGAGAGAGAGAGAGAGAGAGAGAGAGAGAGAGAGAGAGATCAACAACGCGACAGCACGTAAGCCCTGACTGCGTCTGATTGGCTACTGGCCACGTGAACCCCTCGTGCCACCTGAATCTTGTACACTTACACTACAGAAATGCACATTCCCCACATAAAATGAAACAAAATTATCTTTTTTTATACAAATATGATTGAATTTCCGTACATTATTTTTTTTTTTTATTTATTGAAGATAAAGATTTTAAATCAGAAATCCTATTTATTTATCTATTTTAATCATTTTAAGATTGTTTTAAGTCAACCTCTATTTATTTATCTATTGGTCTGTCATGCAAAAATATTTACTTATTAACTTGTTTGTCTGACTATTATTATTACTGGTAACTGGATTAAGGTCTAGTAACCTGGGTTACATTAGGAATGAAAACTTCAAGTGAAGTCACTTACCAGGGACGCAGAACTCCAGGCAGCAGGGAAGAAGACGTGAAGGTTTGCTGCTCTTTGCTCCTCTGTGAGCTTTGTGCAGTCCCAGTGGCACAGCAGCTTCTCCATAGTGGGAGCTTAACTGGGCGCAGGTGTGCTGATTAGTGGCGGGAAATTTCACAGGAAGTGGTGGACAGAGCCGAGATGGATACAGTTTTACAAAATAAAACAGGAAGTGACACAAGACTGCAAGTCCTGAGAAGAATCTTTAGAGCTATCTGAGTCATATATGTAACATTGATATCATGTATGCCTGCACCTTTCACTTCCTATCTATTTTGGTACTGCCGATTCACTACTGATTTAGATATTATTAAATCAGTTTTGTGTGATTTTAATTGCACAATTTTCATCCTGGGATTAGAACATAAATTTATGGAGACAAGAATCAGCTTTCTCCTCCCTACTTCAGAATAAATACATGACCATTTTTATTTCTCTGATCAGCCTGGTTGCAGTAGGGGACTAATTAACAACCACTGGTAATAAGGAGGAAAATACAACTGCTTTTGAAAGAGTGAATATTTTCAAAGCCTTCCTTGAGAAAGTTCCCTCTGGTGGACAAAAGGGAGAATATCACTTTCAATGCATGTTCAAAGTCCTGCTCTCTGCTAAAAACTCCTTTAAATCTGAAGCAGCTTTAACACTACCATTCTGGTTACAGGACCAAATTTTGAACTAACCCACCAATTAATTATCAAAGTTTTCTTCACTTAGGCCAATAAATCCATTTGGCATCCAAAACATACTTTTAAGGGTATCGCTAAATCCCTAATCCAAATCTAAATCCCTAATCCCAAATCCCAAATCCCAAGACTTTAGAGGTGGCTGAAATCCTTTTATTGGTGGTGAATTGTGTGTGTGTGTCCTTGTATCTCTCTCTCTTCCTCCAAAAACAAAACATGCTGTTACCAGAAGTTGAGTGTTGTGGCTGTTATACCACTTTGACAAAAGAGGGCTCTACAGTCCTATAGTAAAGATTTTCAGAGCCGGAGTACATTTACTTCAGTACAGTACTTGAGTACAATTTTGAGGGATCTGTACTTTACTCGAGTATCATTTTTGGGGAATACTCATGACTTTACTCCACTACATTTCTATCCATAACCGTGAGTACCTGTTAATTCTTCTAAAAAAAAAGAAGGAAAAAGGTCCATCCCGGGAATGTCCTAACCCGTGGCACAGACTATTTCCATTTTATGAACAAGTTAATGATAGTTTTCACTTCACGTGTTTGCTGTGTTTACCAAAACAGAACTTCATCACTGTGTACACAAGTTCATCCTCCAAATTACGTAAGCATGTCAGGGTACGTACATTGAAATAAACTTCCTCACATTTCTAAGATAGATTCTAGCTACAGAAAAGTGCACTAAACGATTGGCTCGCTGCGATAATGCAGCTTTTTACATTCTCGGCTACGTTTGAGTAGTGGAAATCACACGGTAAAAAGATGAAAATTACTTGATTTTACTTTCAATTCCTTTTACATTCTCCAAGGTATTAACATTAACATTTTGCATAACTCCATGTAGGACGTTTCTGTACATAAATGTAAACACTGTGGCAGTAGTAATGCAATATTTAGAAAATGTACTCTTGATACTCAAGTACTTTTAAAAACAAGTGCTTTAGTACTTTTACTTAAGTAGACATCTAACTGTAGTACTTTTACTTGTACTTGAGTAAAATTTAGCAAGGGGGATCTGTACTTTTACTCAAGTAATGAAGCTGTGTACTCTGTCCGCCTCTGAAGATTTTGCACAGCAGCTTTAACCAGATAAATCAGCGTTGCGGTTCAAAACTGTGTGATTAGCAATTGGCTGACAGAAAAAAAGGAAAACAAAATGATGTTTTCAGTTGTTTTATTCAACATTTGAGGTCCAAGAACACACAGCTGACTCCCACGTCTGTCTCAGGGTACATCTGCGGCTTCCTGCACAGCTGTTGTTGCCAAACACCGTGATGTCGTGACATTCAGTTCAGCTTTTCTTAACTCTGGGACCCTCATGGTGTCTTCAGAGGAGAGCTGACACCTGTGGATCCTGCAGCAGTTCACACACTCCGTTGTCTGCCAGCTGCTGCTTGTCCTCCTGCAAAGACACAGTCCCATTGATCGCTGATCTGCTGTTCAAAATGACTGTGCCCTCTGCTGGATGTAACAGTGGCTCACCGGGACATTTGACGTGGTGGACACTGCAGGTTCTGAGGCGGCTTCATAAACCGGGTTGGAGATGCTGCGACCACCGGGCACCACGGGCCAAGACTCCGCCTCCCCGTCATCCTGTCAGACAAAAAAATTCTGCTTTGATCTTTGAAAGTCAGTCAGTTACTCTGCCACTGTTGCACTTGCACACGCGCACGCTCGCGTGGAGACACACACACACACAAACCTTGAAGTAGTGGAATTGGAAAGGTTTGCTGTTGTGGGTGTAGAAGTGATATCCAACAAATATGATTCCCGCCACCAGGAGGACCAACAGCAACATGCCAACACCCAGCCCAGCCTTGTGGGTCACATGCAGCTGCAGAGCCAATCACAAGTCAGGTCATGGGTCAAACAGTTGTCAGACACTCCAAAGTTTGAGTTAACACTCACCTCATGGTAAGGGGGCGGGGCCTGCAGTGGTCCTTGGAGAACATGTATCATCCCATTTGAAGCCAGAATGTCTGAACTGGTGACAAACCTGTTGTTGATGTAACGGGATGTCTGAGGAAAAAGAGAAGAAAATGAGTTGTTGATCGATTAAGCTGTCATGGTAAACATTGGTGATAAGAACCGACCAAAGCCGAAGGTTCAAGTAGGTTTCCGACTCCGCGGACGGCGAGGGTCCCCACACGGGTCCGGATACGACTGCCGTTGGTCAGCTGGCTGAGTGGAAGCGCCTGACCCTCCGACAGGTGGAACTCCAGGTCCCGCTGAGTCAGCGTCTACAGAGACAGATGTTCTGCTGAGCTTCCGTTGCCTTCATTCGCAGGCGATTCCGTGCTCGTCGACTCACCTGGTTTTCCAGCAGGCCGCTGTTGTCGGGTACGAACAGCGTCGCCTGGACTAATGGGTCACTGAGGCGTCTCAAAAACCGCTCACCTGATTCAGATCGCTGAGAGACATTGAGGACTTGCTGCAGGAACAGAAGAGTAAAGATGAGATGAGAAGCTGTTTGACATGTGCATGTTTGTTTGTGTGTGTGTGTAGGGGGGGCACTTGCCAAGAACATTCATCAACAAAACACAACGGCACCGCAGACTCACTGTGAGGAAGTTGGAGAAGGTGGGCGTGGCCATGAGAACCTGCAGCAGATTTCCTGTACAGCTCAAACCATCTCCGATGTAACCCGCCTTACACTCGCACTTCACCTCTGAAAGTTCAAACACAATTTCACCAGATTTACACAATCATCAAAATCATATGTTAATTATGATGTTGAACGATACCCGATCATGATCATGATAATGAGCCGAACTTTGGATTGAAATTAAACCATGTTGCAATTACACTTTAATTCCACTTTCCAACTGACTTTGAAGCCCGGGGAAACACCGGCACCTTCCCGACGAAACGCCGCCACCTTCACGGGGAGCGGCATGCCGATGACAGCCACACCTAGCGCTGCTTTCTGCAGACACGGACAAGACAACCCGGTGATGGGTCGGTGCCGGTGCCGTTGACAGATCTTAGCTGGATCAACTCGCGCACGTCCGGGGATTAAGATGCTTTTACACCGGCAAGGAGCCAAGTCAGTCGCGTCATTACGGTGGAGAATGAAAGCTCCGCCCCCTGTGGCATCCGTCCAGCGCTCGGCGACGCTCGCATCAGCTGGCGCAGCGAGCAAACTGTGAACATTCAAGTTCTGCTGCTTCACTCTGACAAACTTTGACTGAGGAGAAGAGGGGAGATCCACCTGGCGAGCATCACGGTCACCCACCGCCAGCAGCAGCCCTCCTCCTCTGAGGCCACTTTGATTTGACTGATTTAGCCGCTTTCTCAGCAGGCTGAATGAGTTGGAGCAGCAGCCATGTGGTACATCAGCCGGCAGCTGCATGATCAGATGCTGGGAGGTTCCGGTTTAGGTTCTACTCCGCCATGTCCGCGCCAACATCAAAGGTCACCAGTGGGCCCAGTGTGTGTCTGATACATCAAAGATGGCGTGTGACATCATCACGTACAACAGCAGGTTAACGCGGGTCGGGGGTTCACACTGAGCCGAGCTGAGCCACAAGAAACCCGCGCTGCCTGCAGCGTCATTTGACCCGGGTCGATATACAGAGAGAGCCCTTCCACACTGCCAACAAGGACCTGCGTCATCCCGGGTTAACCCTTGTTTTTCGGGCAGTGTGAAAGGCTCTTAAGTCTTGAGCTTCCTGCTTTTTTGCACCAGACACATGTGGGAATGGGATCTTTACAAAATGTCATGTATTTGGGAATGAAGATCACAGGTGAACGTGTGAAAGTCACCTTTCATCCGATAGCAGAAGGTGTCCCAGGTCTCGCTCAGGTTTTTGCGGACCCCGTAGTCCACAATGCCAACGTGTCCAAAGCCACAGTTCGGGTTGGAGTACGTGGTTGGGTACGCGACGCGAGCCTCATCCAACCAGCCAGCTGCACACATGTTCAGACCGCCCTGTGCAGAGCAAGATGACCATCAGAGGGCAGCATCACTTAGACTGATGCACACATTTCTAATTCTGTTGTCCTGCATGATTTATGCATCGCTATGACTTATGACGGTAGATATACCATGTTCGATTTGAAAATGGATTTCATGAAGCAGTTACCGTTACGTTTACTAACCTGCTGGGCGTAGGACAGCTGGACGTAGGAGCCCAGACGTCCACCCACTGCACTGCAGGCCTGCTGAGCGGCCGTGTAGTTCAGTTTGTACTGACCTTTTTCGGAGCGCAAGTGAAACACACCGAGCGTCACATCTGCAGACATGTTAGACAAAAACCAAGACCTCTAAAAAAATCCAAATTTGCAAATGCTTACAAAAGATGATCCATTACAGCTCTTGCTTGAGATGGTGATACAGTTTGATCAACATAGCTTTTTCATGCAGCTGGTGTTCAAATAGCTGAGCTCAAAACAGCAGAGCTAAACTCAGATTTCACTAAATTACACTCACCTTCAAAGTGGAGATCAGTGCACTGGGCATCTTGGTGACAAAGTCCATTTTCCTGGAGACAGCGGCTGATTGGCAGCTGTTTGAGCTCACAGGTGACTCCGTCTCCAATGTAGCCATCTTTGCAGGTGCACTTCCTCTTCCCCTGTTCACACAAAAAGGGGACACCTTTACAACAAGAAAAGGGAAAGAGGCAGAGCTCAGGAGATGCCGGGTCCTCACCGGGGCCGTCACGGTGCAGATGCCATGCTCGTTGCAGCCGCCGTTGTCTCCAGCTGCACATGGGTCAATAGGCTGGCAGGTGAAACCATCACCAGTGTGACCTTTAGGACACGTGCAAGTGACCCGTTCTCCTCTCTGAGAACACTTGGCAACTTTTGCACAACCGCCATTCCAGATCTGACACAAGTCGATTACTGAGAGAGATAATCTGTTAGAGACGGGACACCAAGTTTATTTGCGCTTGGCGCTGACATTTACCCGTGCAGGTGAAGCCGTCCCCTTCGTAAAGCGGCTGACAAATGCATGTGTTGTTTTCATGGCAGACAGCTTTTTGGGCGCAGGATGGAAAACACTGGAAGACCTCAGCTGGAGAAGACGCACACTGTTAGCCTATTTTAGCACAATGCCTCGACAGAGAATTATACAGTAAACCGAGATTAGCACAAAGCCTGGGACGAGACAGAAACTCTTAGCACGGTTTAACACAGAGACTGAAAGCTGGACTGAATGTTGATCGTAGATTTGATTTGGCCTGGCTTGCATTGCCGTTTGCTCAGCTCACCTTGTGGTGTCTCACAGAGCTTTCCGGTCCAGCCAGCTTCACACAAACAGGAGCCGGTTCCTTTATGGCCATCATCACATGACCCATGCTCTGAGCAGTTACAGGCTGAGAAGACGAAGAGGGCATCAGAATTATGTTAATTGCAGTCTGTGACTTCACACAAGAAGCTTCTCACCTTTACAGCTTGGTCCATAAAATTCTTCACTGCACCGTTCGCAGGCCATGCCTTCAAATCCTGCAACGCAGGCGCAGGTGCCGTTTCCTAGGTGACCATCGTCACATTTGCCACGATTACTGCATGCAGAGCCAACACCGCCTGGACAGACTGTACAGGAAGAAGAGAAGAAAAGCCTAAACTTGCTTCTATGATCCATCATGTGCCAATGCCTGTTCAGGGTAACAATAGTACACAAGAACTTTGAATGGTTTACAATTTACAGTGGAAGTGATAGCCATCGCCATAAATCCACTGTAAACATGAGCGCATGGTAACGCCAGCGAAAGCCGCATCCTCTCCTTGAGAGGAGCGTGGAGTGGGCGTGGCCAGACACTGCTAATGAGCATTTAAAGGTTTAAAGGTTTAGTAAGGAAAATATGAACGCTTCAGTTAACAAATAAACGTCATCATAGATTGAATTTTCCCAGTGAAATCACAATTACATTTATGATCTTCATCATAATCTAACTTTTGTAATCTCTCACATCAGAATGGAAATTCACTATAGTGAGTTTGTTTTTGAGTCGTCTCACCCTGGCAGTCTCGTCCATAGTAACCATGGCAACACTTGGGCTGCCAGAAGTTGACGGTGCAGACACTGCGACAGCCTGCATTCTTAGAAATGAACATGGTGGGCAGATCGCAGCGCTGGACCTCCTGAAGACAGCAAAACATCAGACGTTCACGCAAACATGCTGATAAAAAAAGGTAATACAATTTAATGTTATTTGTACAGCGCCAACTGATAACAAACAGTTATCTGTATCTCACTCTTACATACAGCAGGTCTAGGCCGACACCCTCACCAATAGTTGTATATCGACAGACCCAACTATCCTCAAAGAGCAACTATTTGGCCACAGGAGCTTGTAAAAAAATTGGAGCAGACCAGTTACATCTACCTCAACCAGTTGGGTTTGACAGAGAGAGAGAGAGAGAGAGAGAGAGTAGAGAAGAGAATGTTCAGAGAAGAGATGCAGGAGTGTGAGCACAGAAACATCTGCAGATGATGTTGTGGTGGATGATGATCTGTTTGGTGACTACAGTTACTACTAACCACAATAAAAATGCGACTGCTCCTGCTACGGCCAATACTCACAGTGATCATAACAACATCATGATACGAAGAGGAAGACTTTTGCCCTCAAGCCTTTTGGCCAGAAAGTATTTCCTTCTGTTATTGTGACAGGTTTAATCATATGAACTCTAAAGACAATCATGACTACAACAAGCCATCTTGATAACTTTGGCTTGAGGTCTTCCAGTCCTCTATCTCGTCAGGTCCTCCGGTCCTTGATCACAACCTGCTGCGTTTCACACACGTCTGTTCTGGCAGAATTTCTAGGAGGCAACTGCTCCATCCTCTGAGGACACTGACCTTTAGTTTGGAGCCTCTCGGGCAGCGAGCTGAAGATGTGCACAGACCGCAGCTCATCTACCACAGAAGAAGAACACAAGTCAAAACCTCAGCCTGGCAGCAGAGCAGCTGCGAGCCGCAAGGACTCACCTGAAGGTCAAAGGTTGTTTGCGAGTCACAGCGCCCCCCAAGGCTGGGTGGGGTCAGTAGGCAGTCGATCCCATAGGCGATCCCGCCGTTAAAGACCAGGTGTCTCTGAGTGATACGGCACTTTCCATCGTTGACGTATATTTCTCCCTGTCAATGTGTAGATTTCGGTTAAATGCCGCCACTCGCTGCCCACCGTTCGCCGCCGCGTCTACAGACTTACGATGGCGTCCGTCCCACCACAGCTGAAAGAGAGTGGCGAACCCTGCAGCGTCCGAGCCGAGTCCAGGTGGATCAAGCCTTCAGCATAGATCTGTTTGGAGGAATGACAGCAAAAGGGGATGCATAGAATTTGAATAGAAGGAAAACAAGAAGTGCACAGGGACGGGGTTGATGGTGCCACCTTGTGGTTCAGCAGGATGTGGTACTTCAGATACTCCAGCAGCTGTGCTCGGTTGTGCTGGTGGTACAGGAAGTCCTTCTGTTCCTGCGGCAAAGTGGACATGACGGTGTCGGAGGGCAGGAAGATGGTCACAGGCTGATACATCCCATCATGCATCAGGTTGATCACACCAGTGTCCTAAACACACAGGAGACATGAGTTAAGCAGCTGTTAACGGAGTTGGAGCCTCAACTCGCCATGATGAGCTTCTGACCTGCAGCAGTTTGTAGAAGCTTCCATAACCATGGTGACGCACCACGTCTGTCAGGTTCGGCTGTGTTCAGAGCAGACACACATTAAGCAGCTAGCTAGCTAGCATTAGTTGGTGAGTGAGCATGACAATGTTGGCTGGGGCCTCACAGTGACGTCCTCCACGATCTTCATGTCCATGTTGGGAGGAAACAGAATCCTGTTGACTTCGTGGAAGATGCCATTGATGCCGATGCCGTCACTGTATGTCACATTCACCTGGTTGACCAAAATGTTGGCCTGAAAGTTGGAGAAACGTTAGCCTAGTTTAGCACATAGACAGCAGTGACATGATGGCGCTGATGGCTCACCTGGGAGGAGCCCGTGGTCAAGACCAGTCCTGATAGCGATGTCATATTTCGAGGTTGCAGCAGGTCAGAGGGCAGCAGCGTGTGACACATAACAATGTGGCCACGCAGGACAGTGGCCAACTGTTCTCTGCATTTATCTGACATCAAAGACTTCATCTGAGAAGAAAAATCCGAGACTTAACACTTCCCTAGTGAGATTGCTCATGCTGCCATTGGTAGGCTCTGACATTAAAACAAGCTACTTTGAGGAAGATCTAATGAAGTTTTGACACAGAGTCGGTCTATGAGTCAACCATCAGAATCCAGTTCAGCCAACTGAGACCATTACCCTGCTGCCATTGTTACGGTCGGTTGCAAAGGCGTTGCTGTTTGGGGCAAAGACCGTGAAGGGGCCACGCCCCTTTAGGGAGATTTCCACCATCTGAAAGTAGAGTCACTCAGTCACAAACTTTTCAGTTCCCCAGAAAGTTATGGAAAGGAGCGCCACCTCACTCACCATCAGGCTGAGGTAGAAGTCTCGCAGCCGGTGAGTCAGGATTTCCTGTGGAGAGACAGCGGTTAGCAACTGAGCTGGGCGGAGCTTTGTTGTTAGAGGCTATGGCCGCTCACCTTCCCTACAGTGCCTCTGCACGTCAAACCGTCTCCCACGTAACTGCTGCGGCACACACAGCTACGAGTGCCAGGACCGGTCATGTTGCACCTGGCATACTCATGACAGCCCCCATTTTTCTTTAAAGACATCAGAACACATGAAATACAACAAAGCTCTGCCTACATCAACACCAGAAGCCACCAGTGTGGATAAGAGGCAGCAGCTCCATCATCATGATAACACGCGCACCTTCTGGCACAAGTTGATCATCTTGCAGCTCTGTCCGTCGCCGGAGAAACCGCCTCTGCAGCTGCAGGACGTCTGACGAGCCAAAAACAATATCACCATCACCATTTTCACAGAGAGAAACCTGATTTGACACCTTCACACTCCTACAATTGTGGATTTACTTTGTTTGGTCCGGTGTGAACACACTCTGCATTAGCATGGCAGCCACCATTCCCCTCCAGGCAGGGATTGATTTCTAAAGAACAGACACAAACACACACACACACACACACACACACACACACACATACACACAATTCCATGCATGATCATGCGTTACAGCAGTTATATATTTGTCATATCTAAACTTACCAATACAAATCAGCCCATCGCCAGTGAAGCCGCTCCTACAAACACAGTCTCGCTGACCGGGTCGAGTCCGCTTACACACAGCAAAGTGACTGCAGCCGCCGTTATCCAACTCACACGCATCTTTAGCTACACATACACACACATCCACATCATCACCGTCAACACCATCATCATCATCATCATCACTATCATCATCATCATCATGGGACTAGCAACAGTTACTAGATTACTGTTACCTTGACAGAAGGTCCCATTTCCGTGGAATCCTGCAGCACAGAGGCACTGAGGTTGGGACTGTTGGATCACGCAGCTGTCAGACATCATCAGCACGTCAGTCACATGTTCACTGCCTGTGTGAAACATCCACTTTTCCACTAACACTGATGCCGGTGGTCTGGCCACTTTTAGCAGAAAAAGCTAATAATTAAGGAACATAAAGACTCCACATAACTCCATTAAATGGGGATCATATAAAAATAATGTCTTCAGAGGATCTCTTCTGCTTCAAGCAAAAAGGAAGTTGGTGTCAACTCACTTGGCGCTGGTGTGACACTTGACAGAACCACAGACTTCATCTGCTCTAGATTCAATCTCTGTACAGGCACAAGAAATATTTGGAGGAAATCAACTTAACATTTTCACAAGAAAAACATCAAACATTTTTTGGGGAATAAAGTCAGTGAGGAAGGAAAAGAATGAGGACAAAAGTTAGGGTTAGAGTTTGCTACTTTCGTCACACAGGATGCCTCTCCAGCCCACGTCACACTTGCACGTGCCATCGCCCTCCAATCCGTCGTCACAGCGCCCGTTCACACACCCACAATCTGTGGAGGCAGGAGGGGGCAGATGAAGGTCACATGAAACCCACTGTGGAGGATGAGGTCATGTGACTGAAACTATCCTGACCCTGATCGCAGTGGACGCCGTATTTGCCGCTCTGGCACCTCTGGCAGGCCGTTCCATCGAAGCCCTTGTTACAGCGACACAGCCCCGTGCCATTGGTTCCGTCCAAACAAAAGCCATTCCCAAAGCAGGGCTGACCTTTAGGCCCAGGACACGACTCGCATTGTGGCCCAAAAAAACCTGTGCAACACCTGGGCATCTGTAAAGATGCATCTGTGGTCATGTGACTGCTGCTGTGATGGTGTAAACTCAGAGTGTGAACAGCAGACATACGATGGAGGTCTGCAGGCAGGTGGCTTTGCAGCCGATGGTCAGCAGGCGCTCCCCCTCAAACATCCGGCTGAACATGCACTTTTTTCGTTTGACTGATTTCTGCAGAGGAATCACAGTCAGCGTGTCATTCAGACAAACACTTGGTGACTTCAGGACAGTCCAACTCATGGTTGCTTAAACACAGAATGCCAAAACCATTATCTGGAGCTAAAGCCAATTAAAGCTTCATTGTGCAGCATTGTGGGATCTTACGTCAGGAACGGTGTCGTTGGGGCAGATCTTGCTCCGTGGGAACAAACAGTCGACGCAGGCTCCCTGTGGACACAACAGAAGCTCCTCGGCACCTAATCATACAGCACTTCGTCCCACAGCTTCGGCCCACCTGCTTACCACCACTTTCTGATATTTGACCTCGTCGCATCGATTCTTGATGATGTGAAGAACGTCAGAAACACCATGGATAACGCCTCTGCCGCTCAGGATGTTAGACACATTGACCGGAACATCATTCACGAACAGCTGGACACGAGATCGTTCAAGGTTACGTCAGAACACTAAAACATGCGCACAGTTTTCCTGGCCCTCTGGGTTTCTGACCTTTCCCTCTCTGGAGAAGAAACCCAGCTGGAAGTTGAAGCCCAGCATTGTCTGTTTGTATCCTCCAGCCTGCAGGTCGGTCTTCAGCAAACGTTCCGATGCCACCACGTGGTAGCGGGTGGTATTAACATCCTGAGCAAATAAAGCAAAAAAAAATATACAAACCTTTTGTGGTAAATAAAGGCAGCTCCAAACTTGATGTGACGCCAACCTTCATACCAGAGCCGTCGCAGCCGTTTTCTTGAGGAAATTGTTGATGGCAGTGTCGGTCGGGGCAAAGACGGTGAAGTCTTCAGCCTGCTCTATCTCGTCCGTCAGGTTGTACTCCTGAAGATGAGCCACAGGGAAAGCTGAGCAGAGGTGTGAAACATGGAGAGAGGTCTTCAAACAGTGGCCAAACCTACGATGAGATATGATCTGAAGAGCGCGAACTCGGCCTGAAGCTGCAGCGTCGCCAGCAGACCTTCACTCAGCTTCCTGTCAGGAACTAAAACCTGAAAATCATCAAGCATGTTGAATCTGAGGTGAGGAGGTCATTCACTTCATCCTTCCATCGAGGATCAAAGCCAGATCAAACCTGATCAATGAGGTGAATCACGCCGTTAGTTGCAGTGATATCGGCCATCGTGACAGTCGCCCCCCCGACGGCCGTAAGCTGGCAACAATCAGGACAGAACAACAATAAAGCACAAACACAGCAGACAATGGCACGTCGTCAAGGTGCTGCCTAGCAATAGACAACCATTGCTAGGCAGCAACCAACACAGTCATGGCTTTTTTTGTAGAGCAGTTGAGTGGCTGCACTTTCACCGGGCAGCGGAAACTGACCTCACTGGTGGTGGAAACAGGAAGTGAGGTCTTGAGGAGGGATGTGACAGAGGCCATCTTGCTGAGGCTGGACAGCAAAAGGACACCTGCAATCATGTGGTTTCTGAGGGCCAGATGGAAGTGGTCAAAGAGGTGAACGCCTCAGACTGGAAGTAAAAATCTGTGAAGGTCACAGTCGTCACCTGACAAGACTCTGCAGGTTTCCCTTTGTGCTCCAGAACTTTCTGTCCTCTGCAGTCATCTTTTGGACTGCGGCCGAAGACGGCAGCAAGAGAGTGATGTTCTGCTCTGAGAGCGAGCGAGACAAACCGGACTCCTGCGAGAGATGCACATGCGTCTGAGTTCCCCACCTGTCCCACAGGGGGCGTCGGGTGGCAACACAGCTCAATGTTTAGGTACACTCACGGTCGTCCACGTCAAAAACTCGGCAGCTTCCGGCAGAACCATCAGCTCCTGAAAGCAGCACAGACATCAGCTGTGTGGTGGAAACAGCGCAATCGTCTGAGCAAAGTCTGCAGCTCACCTGCCGGACCGACCCGAAACAGATCTGACCGTTTCCTACGTAGCCGTCATCACAAACACACGTCCACTGCGAGGACAGCAGCCGACAGGTGGCCTGCACAGACCCGCACACACACACGTCAGTCATCACACACACACTTCCGCCTGCAGCATGTTCAGTGACGTAGGTTTGCTCACCAGGTAATGGCAGCCGCCGCTCTCAGTGACGCATTCGTTCACCGCCTCACAGTCGTGCCCGTCTCCTTTGTAGCCACTTTTGCACGTGCAATCGCTCTGTTTGACAGGATGGAGACCCACAACAGCAGCAAAGTGTCACAACAAGCTGCAACACATCTGTAACAAATCTGTTTGTCCTGTAGCATATTGAAGGCTGCACAGGACCTCTTCAGCAGAGACATGACAAAACAATTTTCCAGAAGCACTTGAGCACCGGCGACTCCAGTGCACTCTGCTGACCTGTCTGAAAACTTCTGTTCGGAAAAGTGAACGCCACTTCATCTTGAAGCTTTAACTGGATTGGACTGACTCTTGACTGGAATTTCCAACTCCTCCCTGTCGATGTTTATGTCTGAAGTGGTGCATTTTCAACAGGGAGACCCTGGGTTCCCAGTTCCCCTGAAGGGCAGCATATCAACACAGTGGCATAGACAGTCACTTCTCCATGTCATCTCCATGCAGACATAGCTTGTTTTTCTAAGTGCTTTGTTCTCCATCTTCTGAGAAGCTTTTTCTTCCCACCACTTAAGCTTCCTCATGGCCAAGCCCAGACTGCTGGAGTGAGGCCCTCACCTGTCCAGGCCCCACATAGATGCAGGTGGCGTTAGGGTGGCAGCCACCTCGCTCAGGACTTTGACAATTGTTGATGGAACGACATTCATCTCCGTCCTGCTGCCATCCGGCCAGACACTGGCAGGTGTGACGGCCTGGACCCGTCTTTATACACTTGGCCTGTGGGGGGCGACAGACACAAAATGTTACGACAAGCAGGTTTTTTCAGCTGGTGTACGTTGGCCAGCAGGTTTTGCTATGCCAAGTTCAAGCAAAATAAAGGAAAGGCAAACAACGTACATTGATGCTGCAGCCTCCTCGGAGGGGTGGCGCACATGGGTCGGACTCTACGCAGGTTATGCCGTCACCTTGGTAACCGGGTTTACATACGCACCTGAGAACACACAACAAAGCCCCGTCTGGCCTCTGACAAGTGCGGGACCAGCTGTTATACCTGTGAGTCCACCTCACCGTGCGGTTCCCTGGCTGAAGTCGCAGTCTGCGTGGGCGTGACAGAACTGAGCCTGAGCACCGCAGGCCGCCGTGCTGCGCTCGCACAGGCGCCCGGTGAAGCCCGGCCGGCAGGAGTCCACTTTGCAGCGTCCGTCCGAGTCGGGACGGTTGTCACACTGGCCGTGGATGCAGGGACATGCTGAGAAGACGGCACAGAGGAGCTTTCAGCATCCTGTGAGACGTCATCACATGTGCGTGATGTCATCACACAAGCACGCACACTTACTTCTGTCGCACTTGGGTCCATATTTGTTGGCAGACAAACAGTACTGACAGCGCGATCCTCTGAAGTTTGACTGACAAACACACGATCCATTTCCTTCCATCCCATCGAGACACTGAAAGACAATCACTGAAACTTTTATTACTGACCTTCAGATTCCAACATTCAAACACTTCAGTGTTCACTTTTCTGTGTCATGTCACACTAAAGGTAAATAGGCAAAAGTCATGTCACCTGTCCGTGTCCTGAGCAGGGTGTCTGGTAGCCGCCGGGACAGGCTCGGCAGTCGGGACCATAGAAACCTTTGCAGCAAGCTGGAGTCTGAACACGTATTATTGATTTGTGAAAACAGCCTTTGGATGTATTATTCGTTTTCTTATCTGTAATGGTATTGAAGTGTCGAGAGAATGATGTTGCTGAGAGACAAAGTTCAGATAAGTTCAGAAAATGAAAAAATGAATCTATTTGAGCCTCTGCTTGATGCAGAAGCGTGAGGATGCCTCTACAGACACTTTAAATAAGCAGTATCATGTTATAGCGTGATACATGTGATTGATGATATTTTATTGTTAGAACAACAAATGTGTCACGCATCCGAGGCATAAAGTAGAACTTCATTAGAGCATGCCAGCCAACATCAAACCAACACAAAACACTGAGTTTCCTGCCTTTCCTCAATCAAACATGGATTTTCTATGAAAGATTTTTCTTAGAAAATAAAGGTATCAGGATACAATGTGACACAATGCTTTTTTGCTAGCTCATCCTCCAAATCTTTGTTTTTGACTCTAAAGCTTCATATCATTGATTATTTAGTCTCTTGATTGATGGGACAGTTTGGCTGTTGGGCGGAGTTAAGTCAGCAAATGGGGGAGCTCTGTACCGTGACGGTGATGTTGCAGAGCGGCCAGCAGCCCGTCGCTGGCAAACTGACGGCCGCCAGCCCAACAGAGATGGTGTAGAGACAGCCAAACACAGAGGAGTCCTGAAGCAGCAGAGGAACATCCATACACTCAGTGATGACTTATTGATGTGGGATGAGAAAAGTGTTCAGATTGAGGAGTCTTACTGTGTAAACTCCAGATGAGCATGAGAGTTTGACTTTGGAGCAGCTGACACATTTGTCCTGAAGATGAGAAAATAATTGGCTTTATTCCTGAGGGACAAGAACTGGGGTGTCAGGAAACATCAGAAACATCAGCACCAACATCACAGAGATCAGCAGCAACATCAGAAACGTCAACAAACGTCCCGTTGTGGACCAGTTCACATGTTGTTCATCTGCCAGCTGGCAGGAAAGCGAGCTCAGCAGCGTCTCACCTTGATGATGCGGCTATCTGTGATGTCACAGCGGTGGGGCAGCACGGGCTCGATGGATGGCGGCATCAGAACTGCGTCCAGCACGTATAGGCGGCCGTTTTTGGCCTCCACGGCCGCCTCCAGCACAGCAGCTCCATTAACCAGCAACTGGCCCTGAGAGACGGAGCAGGGCAACAAATGGGCTTCAGTAACAACCAGCCATTTTCCTGCTCAACATCAAAATTAAGGAACCACCTTAAATCTGATGCTGATCAATTCTGTTGTCTGATATTGTGGGCAAATGATCACTTCACACTAACTGTCGTGTCACGTTTCTGCAGTGCGAAGCACTGATGAAGCTATCATGGCATAATGCTAGGCACCGTCCATCACCTCCACACCAAGGAGCCCTCATGATGTGAAGTCCACCTCTGTCTGAGCAGTCCACTACTCACGTTCTCAGTTCTGTTGATGGTCAAAGCCTGATTGGCCATGGTCATGATTCTGGAGCTGGAAACAGCGTTGTAGACTTCCAGCTTCAATCAGAAGAATCAGTCATTATTAAAAACACCTTTGATGTTACATTAGGCAGAGAGCTGAAAGGTCAGCGGACAGCGACCTTACCGAGGTCAATGGAACAATGTGGTGCCTCAGCAGCTCCACCAGCTTGTTGGCTCCCTGAGGACAAAGACAAACTGTTTGAGAGCTGAACATCATGGCAGTGATGAAGATGACCTTGGGTGTGTGCGCTCCTTACCGACGCGCTGCTCAAGTACTCCAGCTGCCCCTCAGCCATGGCATCAAAGGCAGCACCCACAGGAGCAAACACCGTCAGCGGGCCACCCAGGTCCATCAGAGACGCCATGTTGGCTTTCTGTGGGAGAACGTGAGGAACAGGCTGATGGACACCCAGAATCACCCGCTCAAACTTGAAGTCCAGAGCAGCCGTGTTTTGGCCCAAATCAACTTTCCCATAACCCAACCTGATCTTGATTCTGTTCTGCCCGGCTCTGGTTCCTGAACCTCACTTTAGCCTGTGACCTAATGTTCTGTGCTGCTTCCAATCTCTACTCTGACCCTGGTCCTGTTCTCGTTATCTCCAACATGTTTGGTCCATTCCCTGATCTGATGGAGACAATCAAAAAACTAGCGGACTTACTTCCAACAAATATTTGAACTTCTCAAACTTTCCATAGTCAGAGATGATCTTCATCAGGTTTTCCTGTGTGGGAACAATCAGACGTCAGTTTGTCACCAATCCATAAATCAGAGCAGAGCAGAGTGGACCGGAAGGTGAGTGGCACCTCCGCGTCGCTTTCCACAGTGGCGGCGACACTGTCCATCAGTTTGTTGATGATATGGATCATCCCATTGGATGCGAGCAGGTCTTTCTCCAGGATCAGGCCTCGCTTCCTGCTGCCGTGGATCCGGAGATTGGCATTCCTGTCCTGGAGGAGAAGACACAGATGTTTGTTTGAGGACATCAAAGTCGGGCTGTGTGAAGCCTCCACGCTGGCTTGCTGGCTCTCACCCCCTCCGACACGTCGATTTCTCCTGATTTTCCCGTCAGAGTGTAAAAGATGCCACTTTTCTTCAGAGTGTCAAAGGGCATCACCCCGGCAACCAAGTGCATCTTGCACAGGTACCTCGCTTTGGATTGATTCGCCATCAGAGTCTTCACCTGTGTCACGTGCAAACATCCTTTTTAAATGTCACTCAGTTTTGAAATGCAGCACCAGCAAATACGTTTTCAATGTTTTCTCACTGGCATTCCTCTGAAGGCGCTGTTGGATGGAACAAACAATGTGAAAGGACCCAGATCCTGCAGAGGCCACGACAGAGAACCTGCACACACAGAAATATGAGTTGCAGCCCTGAAGCGATTGTCATTGTTAGTTGAAGCTCTTCAATGTTACATAACATGACTAACTCGTCTAACTAGTCACTAACAAACGTAGTCCTGGAGTTTACCAAACAGGGTGATGGCTCTGGTCAGCCGGCCGGTCCAGACGCTGCCAGGCTCCGTGTTCAGGTCCCGGAGACGCTGCATGATGTTGCCGTAGCAAAACTTGCCATTTCCAATGTAACCATGGTAACAGGAACACCTGGAGACAACGGACAGACAAACAGACGGATACTTGTGGCTGGCTGCCTCCGTTCACCAGGTTGTTGTCAGAAGATGAGAGAGACTGACTCGACTTGTCCAGGTGCCACCGTGATACAGTTAGCATTCTTGTGGCAGGAACCGGGTCGACAGGCGTCCATCAGATTGCAGGCGCTGTCCGACACGCGCTCCGACCCGGGAAGACATTCGCAGTAAGACTGAAGGAGTCAAACACACAAGTGTGACTCCACAGGTGATCCTCGATCCCGTTCCCGCCCTCTCGATCCTGCTTGATCAGGAACCTACGGACAAGGCCGACCTGGCAGATCTCTCACCTTACCCGGTCCATCGTAGACACAGCGGGTGGTTTTGACAGAGCAGCCGCCGTGGTCGGTCTGACACGGGTCGATGGCAATGCAGATACGCCCGTCTCCATGGTAACCTTCATCACAGGCACACAGGTGCTGGTTTGGACCCGAGTGGACGCAGGTGGCGTGAGCGTGGCATACTGGCTGCACACATGGGTTTATGGCTGCAGAGACACAAACTTTCTCTGCTTATTGTTGTTTTTACTACGTTCCGCTTTGGACCATGTTGAGTTGAAGATGGTTTTGGTGCATTTGTGAGATGCACTCTGGCTTCCTGTGCAGGTGTGCAGATGGATGAAGGTCACGGTGACTCACACAAACACTCGTCTCCTGACTTGCTGTAACCAGGGAGACACTGACACACCAGCCGGCCTGTCAAAGCTTCCTCCAGACACCGAGAGTTCGGCTTGCAGCCCAGAGATGCACACGCAGGGAGTTCTGCAGAGACGGAGCAGCTGTGGTCGGTCAGGTGCTCCAAGGCCAGACCGGATCCATCACAGGAAGAAGAAGAGGAGGAACATCGTCACTCACCTTGATCACAGTTTGGACCCGTGTAGCCCGAGAAACAGGTGCAGCTGCCATCACCTCTCAGTCCGCCGTTACACAGACCGTGGACACACGAGCACACTGGACAGATGTAACCAGTTAGAATCACCACATTCACCAGTTAGAACCGCACATTAACCAGTTAAAACCGCACATTAACCAGTTAGAATCGCACATTAACCAGTTAGAACCGCACATTAACCAGTTAAAACCGCCACATTAACCAGTTAGAACCGCACATTAACCAGTTAGAACCACCCCACAACTCACAAGTTGGCTTACCTGAGCTGCAAGTGTTACCATAGCGACCAGCATCACAATCCTCACACGCGGTTCCTGCAAAGCCTATCTGAAACACACACACACACGCAAAGTCAGCACAGTGTCACTGTCTGTGTGTGTGTGCGTGTGTGTGTGTCTGTGTTACCTGGCAGCTGCAGGTTCCGTTCCCTCCCAGGCCATCAGAACAGACACCTCGGTTGCTGCAGGGTTGGTCAGCTCGTTCAGGACACTCTGAAATGCAAAGACAACGTGCTTCTCCATCTGTCTTCATCCTTTCATCTGCTCATCTCTCATCCTTTCATCTGCTCATCCTCTCATCCTCCTGTTTCCATCAGAGCACCTGAACCATCATTTGCAGGAGCGAGCAGAGCTCTGCTGTCCTCAGGTGTGTGTGGGACCTCCTGGATGGATGTTCACCATCATCAGATTAAAGCTTCAATCTGCCAGAGGGTTAGGATTAGGTCAAAGGTCAATCAGGATTGACAAAACCATCTGCAAGAGCATGGATGCACCAATGCCAGTGTTGGAATGTTGGAGAAGGAGCTTCAGGCCTGATGGTCAGCAGATGCTCTTCCTGCTGACAGTGGAACTCTGCAGGAAGGAAGGAAGTGAGACCCCCCCCCCCCCCGCCCCGCCCCGCCACACACACAGCACTTCCTGCCACCATGTGACAGGAGTCACCTGGACACCTCCAAGTCTACGGGCCCCACAAGCAGCACAGCGATGAAAAGGTCCGTCTGGGGGGGGAGCCTGCACTGGGGGCGGAGCCTGCATACGTACCGATGCAGTCGGGGCCCCAGAAACCAGGACAGCACCTCTTCAGCTCGGCCTCCTTGTAGCACTCGAAGGAGCAGCCGTGGATGGACATGGTGATGCGGGCCGAGCGGACCTGGTACCTGCAGACACGACGCTCGTTGTTTGTTCTGACAGTCTGACCATCACAGATCAAAGGTCAAAGGTCAAAGCGGCTCACTGGCAGTCCTGCGCGGTGGAACCGGGCGTCAGCTGGTAGCCGGCGGGACACTTCATTAAGACGGTGACGCTGCAGGCATGACATGCGGAGCGCGTCCTCAGAACCTCAGAGCTGGTGTTGGAGCAGAAGGTCTGAGAGACAGAAACAAATAAACTCAATGAAGGTTTTAATTCAAAGGATCCACTTCACAGTAAACAGGAAGTGACTTAATGACTTTCATGTCCTCTGCTGCATCTGATACAAAGTCCGTTTCCTGTTTGAAGCTCTGCTGCTTTGATTCCAGATGGGTCAGATTCTGCTTCTCCCTGTGTGCTAATAAGCTTTTTCTCCCCCCCAAAAAATCTGAACAGACGATTAACTGCCAAAAAATCTTTTCAAGTCGTTATCCAATGAAGAGAGCTTCTCCTCACTTAGATCAGGAGCCCAGGAGGTCCCCGGGCCACGGTTTGAACCCCTGTGTCAATCCTTCTGAGTATTTCATTTGTCTTCATCAGAGGGAGAAAGAAGAACAGAGGAGCAAATGGGCGTTACCTGGTGAGAAGCAGCTGCAGCAGCATCCACCATCTTCATCATCATCATCATCATCATCAGCGTCGCCGTCATCTTGGTCTTCACGGGGCTGAGGAGCAGCTGGACAGTGAGACGTATGCTCATGGCTGCAACTGCTCTGCTCTGGGCCCTCAGCAGTTCTCGTCCTTTTCACACATCTCACATGCCCCCTACCGCCCCCTGACCCCCCCCCCACACACACACACACACACACCCACTTCCTGTATCAAAGTGCTGACTCTGCACCTCAAACAGGACAAGCTGCAGCTCCTCATTTGATTCCGAATCAGCAAACAACCAACTCATTTTATAGTTTATGCAAATGATCCCGAACATCTCAGATGTTTTCGTTATTTATTGGGGGGGGGGGAGCGGGGGGGGGTCATGCAGTAATGTGGTCATGCGATGTTTTTCCTCAAGGTATTTTAACCTCCCCTGTTGGTGTTTTTGGCATCTCAGCTTCATCAACTGTCACTCTTCAATTAATCAGTTGATAAATGTCACACACACTGAGCCAACAGCTGTGTAACTCCATGAGAGAGCGTGTGAGAGAGAGAGACAGACAGAGACAGAAAGACAAAGAGAGAGACAGGGAGAAAGAGAGAGACAGACAGAGAGACAGAAAGACAGAGAGAGAGACAGGGAGAAAGAGAGAGACAGACAGAGTGTTATCAGCACTGTGTGATGACAGAGCATAAAGTTTCAGGAAAGAGTCACAAGTGATGGACTCTTATTTACGATCCAGGATTTCCTGCTATTCTGTGTCTGCACACACACACACACACACACACACACACACACACACACACACACACACACACACACACACACACTTTGCTGTCAAACAAAGAAACTTGATGGGAAAAATCATTAATTATGAAGTCAAACTTTTTCCCTCTGTTTGAATACGATTTTTTTAATTCTTAATTTTATTAGGATTTAATCCCATATGGACCGCTTGAGTCTGAATTGAAGATTGTACAATAATCTTATTGGAATAATCTGCTGGTTACTAAAAATAAATAAATAAATAAATCTAGTTTTCCAGCTTCAAAATTATTTTTAGAAAAAACATTTGCTTTTATATTCTTATTCCTGGCAAATTGTTGAAAGCATTTTTAAAATTTGTGTCTTTGACCGCAACATGTAAAATTAAATATGAAATCATAAATCATTCAAATAATTTCAAAGCTCATTCATGTCCAGCAGGGGGCCGCAGAGCGAGTGGAAAAAACAAAGCCGAACCCCCACTAGTTTCTTTACAGGAACCAACGAAGCAGTGAAGCTTTGTCTTTGATTTCAACTTCAAGGACCTTCAGATGAACATCAAACCATCTCAACTATGGGTTCTCATTTTGTTTTTCAATTCACACATTATTGAAGGTGTCCCCAAACAATTCTTTCACTTCTGATACGATACCAATATTGCAGCCTTGATGCCAAAATCAATATCCGATCCGATATCAGGACGAATCATACATACTTTTATGGCTTATTTTGTAGTGTGGAATGTTAGAAAAGGTTTGATGTTACTCAAACAGAGAACAATAATCAGCAACAGTGAGTATGATAAAAAACGACCCATTTATTATTAACCAATGGCTCACATACATTTCAACCTTAAACAGAAGAATTAGAAGTGCTGGAGCCGAGTCTGGAAGAGACTCCTCCTTGGAGATTTTAGACGCAGGCCGATATAATAATATATCAATATCAGACCGGGACACCATGCAAACATGAAATATTTACACATAAATACTTTTTCTAGAGGCACAAAAAAGGATTCCTCTGATTTTCCCAAGACAGTTGATAATTTTCCGGAAGTTCCAGGTGTCGGAAAGTCAAATGTGTGAACAAATTTCACGTTCCTAAAGTTGAAGCATCGAGCAATCAGAAAAAAGTATCCGCTTTCTCCAGCAGGTTGCACCACAAACACGAGATGAGACTCGAAGGTCAAGACGAGATGAGATTGAAGGGTCCAGGTGAGACTTGGAAGGTCCAGGTGAGACTTGGAAGGTCCATGCGGGACTCGGAAGGTCAAGATGGGACTTGGAGGGTCCAGCCAAAACTCTGAAGGTCAAGGTCAGACAAGTCTGGAGGGTCCAGGTGGGACTCGGAAGGTCCCGGCAAGAACTGGAGGGTCCAGGCGGGACGGGTGCTTACTTACAGGTGTGCATGTCGTTCATGCTCTCGCAGCGCCTGCAGCGGACGTAGCAGCACCAGACAAACTTGCACTCACAGCGCTGCACGTGTCGCACCACGTGCGTGTTGTATCCGCGGCCGCAGCACAGCAGGTTGCAGCCGTCGGGGCCGTTGGATGTGCGGTTACAGCGGCGCCCTCTGGTGCCCAACACGCCACGGCGCCGGTCCTCCAGGCAATAGTTAGGTGACTTGTTCAGATAAATGAGCTGGTGTTTGGTTACGGGGGGGCGAGGTTGCTCCTTCTTCCTGCTCCTCCTGCGCGAGCCGTCCGACACCTGCACGCTGCGCTCATAGCGCTCCTTCAGGTACGCGCCCACCCGCTCGAACGGCGCCATCGTCCTCCAACACGTCTTCAGCGCGCAAGAGCCCGACACGCCGTGACAGCGACACTCGGTGGACACGGTGCGCTCCACAGCCTGAGGGTCAGGGAGGGGAAGCCCCCCGGCAGAGGGCAGGAGAGAGGTGGTTAGAGGAGGTCAGGGGGTCAAAGAATCGAGTCCCAGTAAAGGAGGGGAAGCGGCTGACCTGTCGCCCTGCCTCGCTGTTGTGCTGGTTCATGGTCAGGAGGGCGTGGCCTCCCCGGGTGCTGCTGCCGTTTTTGGCGCCGGTGTCGAGGAACCTCCGGCTGAACCAGATCCCGTACTGGACGTGGTCCGAGCAGCCGCCCCAGTGCCAGCCCTCCGCCGGCGAGCCGCCACCCTGCAGCCGCGCGTCGCAACCGCAGGCCGTCGTGTTGCCGTGACTGCAGGAGCGCGTGACGGCGTGGACCAGCCCCGCCGCCATCGCGGCCCACAGGAAGGCCGCCTCTTTGGTTCCTGCAGAAGCCGGCGTGGAGCGTGACGTTTCATTTGCACTTTGACAGATATTTCAAATCTCAGCACAGAACATTTGGTTGAAGAGTCTCTGCTGAGGATCCTGGAGGCGGAGCATCATATGATGCATCACCTGTGCATCATATGACTTTACTCAACCTCAACGCACTCAGATTTTTTTGAAGAACAAAAATGTCAGTAAAACTAAAGCGCCTCGGTCTGACGTGGTTTGTTGTCCTGATGAGAAATACGTGCTCACAACATTCATACGTCACAACTCTGATCGATCATTTCAGATGACAAATCGTTGTTTTTTTTAACCTTTCTGGTTCTATTGTGTTGCTGCTCTTCAGCCACAGCGGATCCATGCGACATCGATAACTCACCGCTCGATAGTTGGTGTCCGAACACGCCAGTGTCTCCGCTGGTGGAGCAGTTCCAGCGCTCGTAGCGGAACTGGCTCTGACACGCGTGGATGGCGAGCCGCGCTCCGTCCTGGACGCTCGGGAACAGAAACGGCTTCCTCCGGCAAAGGTCGTGCTGCCGCGGACTCAGCGGCAGCCCGGAGCAGCCCTCCGTCTCCGGGACTCCGGTGGAGGTCACACCGAGCCACCTGCACGCATCATCATCATCATCATCATCATAGTCATAGTCATCATCATCATCATAATAACAATAATAATAATAAGAAGAAGAAGACAATTCTACAGCATGCCGTTGATTGATACACACCGGAAGTTTGTTGGCATTTATTTGCCTAATTTGATTTGATTGAAAGTGACTGGCTGGAACTTTGACCGGATTGTTTTCCAGGGCACTTTGAGAGCAGCTTCGTCCTGCTAAACTAAACTCGTGCGGATCCTTTGCGCGTTAAATCCCCGCGTGTGCGTGACGCGGCGGCTTGGTACTCACATCCAGCTGCCGCTGCAGCGGAGCGGACACGCGCAAACCAGCAGCAGCGCCACCGCGCACATGTGAGGGACTCCGCGGCTCCGCTCCATGGCGTCTTCATCTGTGTGTCATGTGGAGCGTGCACCGGGAGGCGGCGGAGCCTCTGCCCCCGCTGATCCCCCGCTGAGCCCCCGCTGAGCGTCCGCTGTGAAGCCGCAGGTCCTCCGGTTCTAGTCCACGACGGCGTCAGCAGTGAACTGTTCCCTGAAGGATCCCAAAGACGGCAGCGGCTGCTCCACTCAACCACCAGACCAATGACGTCAGGGCTGAACGCTAATTGGACGAAACGGCTGAGCGCAAACTTCTCTCAAGACCTGACCTCTGACCTCTTACCAAACAGATCAGTGTCAGATTCTTGAAGAAATTGACGTTACAGGATAAAAGACTGCGTCAAAATTCTACTTTGATCTTTTTTCTTCACATTTTCAGAAAAAAAACAACCAAAAACTGAAATATCACTTTGATCAGCTGCCAGAGAAACAGAGGAAAGGCGATGTGACCACTGTCAGGTTGAAAGTTTATTAACCAAAGTGACAAAAATGTTCAGAAACATTCATATAAATATGCAGGAAAAAAGTACATTTGTAGAAAAATATAGAAAATATAAGACGTCATGTGAGCAGGCAGCACGATCTGCCTGCAGCTGGGAGGCAGGAGCTTCAGACACGGCCAGAGAGGGGAAGAGGAGGAGGGGGAGGAGGAGGAGGAGGAGGAGGAAGAGGAGGGGGAGGAGGAAGAAGAGGAGGAAGAGGGTTGAGGCAGGGAGGAGGAGGGAGAGGAGGAGGGAGAGGAGG
>CAESWR010001103.1:481215-501138 GCA_903171835.1 Mullus surmuletus | reverse complement strand
GAGGAGGAAGAGGGGGAGGAGGAGGAGGGGGTTGAGGAGGAAGAGGAGGAGGAAGAGGGGGTTGAGGAAGAGGAGGAGGGAGAGGAGGAGGAGGAGGAGGGGTTTGAGGAGGAAGAGGAGAAGGAAGAGGAGGAAGAAGAGGAGAAGGAGGATGAGGAAGATCAATCCCATTGTTGCTCCTCCCCTACAGATGTGACCTTTGACCTTCCTGCCTTCCTCAGGGGGCACACATGCGGCTCAGGAGGATCTCGGAGTACACCTGGTTCACTGCTCCTCTCACGTGATAGGATGGTGCAGGAGGCCCCGCCCTCTGAGCCGATGATCGTCTGCTGCTTGTGAGCGCCGACTCATCCAGAGGTCCAAAGGATGTCAACTTCTCCACCTGATCACCAAGGAAGAAGAAACATGATAACAGACCCCGGCTGCGTTTGCAATCGCATACTTATACTTCCTATGGTGGCACTAAAAGAGTACTGTGGTTCCACGGGGCCCGGCAGGTCCTCCATGGTGAGGCGGCGCCCTCTGATTGGTCAGAGAGACGCAGCAGCACAGAGTCTCCCAAGCTGAGGAGTCAATGTCAGGATGTGACAGTTTGACGCCAACCGCTGGCCCTCACCTGCTGCCACGCCTCCACGCTGTGGGGATGCTGTTAGCCAGCGACGGCTAGTGGCGGACTGCGCCGCCACCACAATAAATGCGACAATACAACAAACAGACGTCTGCACACCAAATATGTTGTAGTGATGCGCCACCGTCGTTTGTTGGCATGACGTCATAATGGTCGCATTCGCTATAAACACATACATGGAGCCACAGCTACAGCTGTGAGCATGTCACAGCTACCGCACGGCCACGTCGCTATGACAACCAGCTACCCTGAGGCACTATCCTTCAGTGGAAACACAAAGGTACCTGCTGAGTAGGGCCGAGTAGAGTAGAAAAGAGCCGAGTAGAGCCGAGCCAAGCAGAACCAAGACGAGGAGAGTGGAGTGGAGTAGAGTCGGTACTAAACGTAATGTACTAAACCTCAGTGTCCTTCACGGTGACTTCTTCCACCAGCTTTGATCTCCTTGGTCTCCATGTGGCTCATCCTCAGAACCTACTACTGCATATTGGTGTATGCACTACATCTTAGCTGGTACTCTGACTTGTAGGCTAGTGTGGATATTGGAATACAGCCCCTGAGTTGCCTGACATGCGCCTGCGTGTACACCCACACACACACCCACACACACACACACACACACCTCATGGAAATGGCAGGCACAGCGTCCCTGCAGGAACTCTTTATATCGCCCCATCGTGATTCCAAAGGTGTCAATCACCTCGTACCCATGATGCTTTGCAGTGCTGATGATGTTGCTGTTCGCTGAGTAGAGCTCCTGAATTTCTCTCTGAGATCAAGAAGGAAAACACAGTAAGCTCGGGTGAAAACAGACGAAGCTGGAGCAGAAAACAGGCAGGAAACACGAAGCCTGAGAAACTTACCAGATTGAGAGATCGGATCCCGTCCACCGGCAGATGGAAGCCCATCCCCAGAGACTTTACCAGCACCGTGATCCCGCCCAGGGCCTCTCTGCAGGGGGCGGAGCATCAACATTAGCAGCCTGCTCATCTCTGTCCCTGCACTCTGTGTTTCTGCTCACATCTGAGGCTCTGCTCATTTCCTGGGAATTGTCCTGTCATGTGTGGCTTCGGGTCTGCTCACCTGTTCAGCACCTCTCTGACTGTCTGCAGGTGACTGGTGGTCAGCCACTGGACTCCGCCCACCACCAGCACAGTGCGGTTTGTGTTTGCCAGAGGCCGTGACCTTTGGACAGGGAAACAGCCTTGGTGAAGCAGCCGTTGACAGGCATGGCGAGGACGTGTGTGACACGTCTCCTCACCTGATCAGCAGCTGCTCCAGCGCCTCTCTGAAGGTGGGCCGGCGCTGCTTCTCCAGCCAGAACTGAGGGTAGTACGAGTAGCTGACCCAGGTCCGTCCCCCGTTAAGGTTCTGGTAGACCAGCATGTCATGGGCCTTCCCCCAGTCCTCCAGACTGGAGTTGACCCGCTCCATCAAGAAGTACATCATCCCACGATTGGTCGAGTCACCAATGAACAACACCTGAGAGGGGGCGGGGCCAGAGAAGAAGCTACCCATCAACATCTGAGCACGGGCAAGGCCTGATGAGGGGTTAATACACCTGAAAGGGGGCGGGGCCAGAGACGTAGCTAACAATCTACATCTAAGGAGGGAGGGGCCACAGGCAGGGTTAGCAATTATAACCTGAGGAGCGGAGAAGGAACTAAAGATCAATACCTGTGAGGGGCGGGGCAAGGGGAGGAGTCGGGAAAACTCAAGATGGAGAAGACTGCCGTGACCCACAGTCCGACACTGCATGCACGAAAATTGGTCTACTTCTTGACTAACAACCAATCGTCCAATAATCACAGGCTGGCACAGCCAATCAGTGAGCGGTGTGATGGCGATGACAGGCGCCAACAAAATGGCGGTGCACGCTGATCACATGAGCTCACCTTCCGGTCTGTCAGACAGTCCTGCAGCAAGGGGCGCTCCACTAACTGGTGGTAACAGCCCTCTGGTTGCCAGGCAACCTCTCTCCAATCACAGGTCCTGTTGTCAGAACAGCTGAGACACGGAACCACCCATTGACCTGAGAGAAGACAGGCAGAAATACAGACAGGCAGACAGAGACCATTGATCAGGTGCTGATCAGGTGCTGATCGGGTGGTGAAGTGGTGAAGCGCAGGCAGACCTGGTCCATCTCCAGAGCTGCACGGCTCAGCTGGACTCTGAGAGCTGAGGAGGGGTTGGAGGCCACAGGGCTGGTTGGGCAGAACCTGCAGCCCACAGTCCTGAGGCACAGATGACGACACACAGTGAAGGAGTGAGTGAGTGAGTGAGTGAGTGAGTGAGTGAGTGAGTGTGTGTGTGTGTGTGTGTGTGTGTGAGTGATGGACTGAAGCTTCAGTCTCACATGGAAACTGAGAAACTCAGATTTTTATTAAGGAGCAAGCAGAAAATATTCTTCAGATCTTCTTCAGATCTTCCTCAGGACCTCGTGTCCTAATTCTTCAGCTCTTCCTCTTCACTCTTTGACATCAAAGTGTCGTGTCCTCTCTTCCTCTCAGTTTGCTTCTGTGTCTTGAGTTTCGGACAGTCAAAGGTCAAACAAACCTGAGCGGCCGAGCGCCGCGGCCCCGTGGGAGCCGCCACGTCTGGCTCCCACTTCAGAGCTGCCGCTGCCACCGCCTCACACACGGTGGCCGCACACACACTCTCTGATCCCCCCCCCACACACACACAGACACATACACACACACTCTCTGATCCCCCCCCCCCACACACACACAGACACATACACACACACTTCTCTATTTCTTTTGCCGCAGCCGCAAGGTTTCTGCACCGCAGCGTCACATTCCGCACAGCGCCGACGCAGCTCACAACAAAGTGAGACAAGAAAACTTAACAGGGATTTTCTTGTTCGTACCTGATCTCAGTGTCAACACACACACACACACACACACACACATACACACACACACACACACACACACACAAACTGGAAGGCATCACCATCCAGATCACTTTCATGAGCTTCTTCTGTCCGACCAGCTTCACTATCTGACTGAATCTCAACTAAAACATTTCATTATATTATAACAGAACAAACTGAAGGACCAGCTCATATGATCCAGGAACAACTCATTAACCCCAGGAACAACTCAATACATAAAAGGAACAAATCGTTAACTAAAGGAAAAACTTTCAACTAGAGGAACAACTTGCGTAAAGTAACACCTCGTTAACCAAATGAATAAATTGTTAGCGGAGAAGCAAGGAGAACTCAAAGTGAGGAGAAACAGAGAAACACCAGAGAAGAAAAGATCCCAGTTTGCTTTGATGTGGCTTGTTTTTCCTTCTGCCAGATGTTTGTGATGCTCTCAGCCTGTGTGGCCTCCTGCTGTCTGTCCATCACCACTGGGACAAATATCAATTGTAATTATGATAATTATTCATATTATTATACATTAGTTTTGGAACTGAAAAGTAAAATAAATATGATTTACAAATGGCATCATCTAAGAATAAATAGTTCACGGATTGTGGTGTTTTATTTTTCTTCTTCTTCCACACTATAACAACGCCTCCGTTGGTCAAGCACAAAGACTTCTGGGGATTCTGAGGCCATGAGGTGTACATCCATGCACACTCCTCAAACGTCCGGAAGTAGGCTGGTTTTCGGACGTATTTGAAGGGTCCTCCCGAATCGCAAGTGAAAGGGGAATGTCTTTACACAGCGTTATGATGTCACGCACTTCAAATGTGCACTCCCGGAGTGTGCGGACCCTGAATAGGGACACAGCCTGTGGGCGTGGCCTGGAGCCGCTCTGTGTCTGTGTGGGAGTGGCCTGGAGCCGCTCTGTGTCTCTGTGGGTGTGGCCTGGAGCCTCTCTCCGTGTCTGTGTGGGCGTGGCCTGGAGCCGCTCTCTGTGTCTGTGTGGGCGTGGCCTGGAGCCTCTCTGTGTCTGTGTGGGCGTAGCCTGGTGCCGCTCTAGTCTGTGTGGGCGTGGCCTGGAGCCGCTCTGTGTCTGTGTGGGCGTGGCCTGGAGCCGCTCTGTGTCTGTGTGGGCGCGGCCTGGAGCCGCTCTCTGTCTCTGTGGGCGTGACCTGGAGTCGCTCTCTGCGTCTGTGTCTGTGGATCGTTTTTGGATTGTTTGGATTGATTCTTCACAGAATGAAATGTCTGAATTCTGTTGACATCATGTGTCATCCGTAAGTGGAATGTATCAGAACCTGCAGAGTCTAGAAGACTCTGACCTTTGTGTGCTGGTTGTCTCAGACAGAAGCCATTCATAGATTGTCCTTTTATTCATCCCTCAATGGGGAAATTGCAATTGTATACAGGAGCCATACATACAGCCAGACATACATACAACAAACACATTCACACATTCACACAGAATGCAATAAAACAACAAATAAAGATAAAAGAACTAGTGTAGTAAAGAAGAAAAAGAAAAGAAAGGAAAAAAGATCAGTGCAAGGGATAAAACGAAAAAAGTACTAGTGTAAGGATTAAATAAATAGAAAAAGAAGTAGAAAAAGGAGCAGTGCAAAAGAACAAATGGGTTTGGATGTGAATATGAGATGGCACGAGTATTTTTTCCGAGTGAATTGCACATGTTAATAAATAGGAAATAAATAAGTTATGGTTATGGGGGGTAAAGCTTTATTCAGAAATGTCTGACTTTCCATCTCAAGGATTATAAGAGAGCAAAGACTCCGTAAGCATCAAGTCTGTGTGTGTGTGTGTGTGTGTGTGTGTGTGTGTTGTAGCCTCAAGTCTCCTGCACCTGCCTCAGCTAACGTGGGCGTGAAACCACGTAGGAGCCCAAAGTCTCTTCATACAAGGTATTATGAGGTCACCCTAACCTTTGACCTCTTGGCTATATCATCATTTGCCTATTGAGTCCCAGCAGGCCCCACCCCATCATCTGACTCACCTGCAGGAAGCTGCACATCACATGATCTCCAAAGGTGGGCAGTCCAGGCCGGCTCTCGCGGAGCACGTGCACGGTGTAGATCGCCATGGCAACAGGCTCCGGCTCTGTGGCGTCCGTCACCAGGATGCTGACACGGCTGTTGCCAAGGCTGACGGGGACGTTGGCCGTCCTGTGGACAGGAGAGGGTTGATTGGCCTTTGGTGTGAAGCCACAGGCCAGAGGTCAGAGGTGGGTCTCACCAGGGTCCCTGGTGCTCGTCCAGGTGAACTCTGCAGGCAGAGCTGACGGGCTCTGGCCGGATCCGAATCATCAGGGTGTCAAAGGTCACCTCAGCGTGGTACTCCTTCACCTGCGGGCTGAAGGCCGGCCTCAGGGTGAGGGCCGGCTCCGTGTAGATCTGACGTAGGCGGCCATCAACGCACAAACCTGAAGGAACACCAGCCAATCAGCTGACATGCTGCCAGGAGTCAGCTGACCGCTATCGTCAGCCATGTTTGTCTCACCTGCAGCTGCGTCCTGATTTGGCGATTTGGCCGCATTCAGGTCATTCCTCTGCAGCTCATAGTGGCGGGCGATTGCACGCAGGAGCTCAGAGAGCTTCACTGACGAAGACGGTGAAGACGAGACGCCCGGATGCAACTGATGAAGAGACACACGAAGATGATAGCACTTCCTGTCACATGACCAGGTGTCAATGTGTCATCGCTTCCTGTTTCCTGTTTCACTTCCTGTCCGGACCGGACCAGGACCAGGACCAGAACCAGGACCACACCAGACCGGACCGGATCAGACCGACCAGACCGGACCAGACCAGACCGGACCAGACCAGAGTTGAGCATGGTGGTATCAGTGTGAGGTCAAACATTACCAGGTGAAACGGCGAGCGCATCGTCATCAGTCTTTGAAACTGCAGCAGGAGAAGAAAGTCGTCTTGGGACAAACAGACGCCATCCGTCCGTCTGCAGCCGCCGATCTGAAGGAGAAACTTCATGTTTTAATCAAAGAAAAAGAAATATGAGACAGACTCCTGACGAGTGTCTCACCTGCTCACTGTCCACCTGCCCGTCCCATGACAACAGGAAGTGAAGTGTGTCCTCTAGAATCACGTCTCTGCTGATCTGTCTGTCAAACGCCTCATCACTCAGAGCGGAAAGATTCAGGCCGCCTTCAACCTGAAGACAGACAGAGAGACAGACAGCCAGGCAGAGACGGCGGGCGCAGTGAGACAGAGACACACACATGGAGAGACAGAAAGAAAGAGTGTCCAAGCAGTGGCGATTTCTCTCATACTGCAAGGGAAGCTCAGCTTCCCCTAAAATGTCAATAAGAAAATGGTCAAATATGTGCTGCCGTGTTAATATTTCGTTGACTACAAACACGTTCAGAATCAACTACTTATCTTTTTTTTTTTACTTCTCATTTCCATATCGTCAGTGCATTTGCTTGTAGAAGCCAAGTGTTTATTTACTTCACTGGGACTGACTGGAACAATTTTGTCCCACTGAGTGTGTATGGAGAAGTGGGCGGAGCCTCGGCTGGCCTGCACACTGGGCTTCTGCATGATGACTGGAGGATCAGTGGAAAGGCTGATCCCTGTTTGATTGACAGCTGTTTGGAGTTACACACCATCACTGAGCACTGGGAGCTGAGTTGCATCGCGGATTTTGCAAGTCTATAGACAAACTGCAACACATTTCTTCGTGTTTGCTCGGCGAAATTGTTTGACCATTTCCATTGTTCTTTTCTTAGGGGCGGACTGGCCACCGGGAGTACCGGGAGTTTTGCCGGTGGGCAGGTACGACCGGAGGAGGAAAAAGATCTTTCTGCACAGTAGCCAATGTGTCTCATCCACCGCAACATTTCCCATACACTTGCAGTTGCACGTCTGACGTGCACGCCCTTACACTTCCTCACATACACACACACACACATATATATATATATATAAATATATATATATACACCCCACGATCCTCTCATTGAAAGACCAGGAGCCGCCTCTGTGTCCGACACTGACAGACAGAGGGAGAGAGTGAGACAGGCAGCCAGAGACAGAGAGACGGGGAGTCTGAATGGGCTGCTGAGGTAATGCTGCCCTCTGCTGGGCATTCACATGTACAACACATCGTGTCTGTTCTTATGGAAGTAGTGTGTGTGTGTGTGTGTGTGTGTGTGTGTGTGTGTGTGTGTGTGTGTGTGTGTGTGTAAGATGATTCATGGACTGTCTCCATGGCAACAACAGATGCTCCCTGGGGCCACATTGTCATGGACATCAGCAGGTGTTTTACCTGGATCACAACCGGAGTTAGGGAGCCGCTGAAGTTCAACATGAAGGTGAGCAGCTGGAAACACAACACACACCTGAAACACACAGCATCTTCCAGTCAGCTGACACACTCATACCTGGGGCATGTTCAAAGTCACAGCACTTTGCAACGTTTTCTGAATCAAAAAGTGGTGTGCAACTGGTGTCAGCTACGTTTACTCCTGTTTGGTGGGCGTGTCTCAGGTTTGAGCCAATCAACACAGACCCACAGTGTGCCCACTGTGGGCGGGGCCAATACTGAGTATCAGACTAAATGACAACAGTAGTGATGTGCTGTAATGACTCCTGACTAATGCCTACAGCAGCTTCCTGTGTGTGTGTGAAACGTGTTCTCACCTGTCGACCGCTGAAGCCGTCTCATTGGCCAATGCGGCGGCCTGCAGGACCTGAACGATGGCTGTCTTCAGCTGCCCCAGTGCCTGCTGGGAAGCGTTTGGGCCGAGCTGCTGCAGCAGGAAGCTGTGGAGCTGTGAGAGCAGAGTAGACCAGCAGGGGGCAGCAGACACACAAACGCACAGTTTTTTGTAAAGAAGTGTCTTACCTGAGCGGACCGCCCCCTCACTTCCTGATTGGCTGTCACCACGATGTTGTCATGGAGGAAAGAGGTCAGCGGCTTGACTGAGGTCACCACAACATAAACATTCACCATGGCAACCAGACCGGCAGGTGGCACTCCAGCAGGGGGCAGACTGCCACAGGACACACAGCCATCAATCATCCTCCTCACACCTGTTAGTCATCCATCACTTCAAAGCCGCTTCCCAAATGTCTCACGTTTGTCTTTAAACCCCCGATTGATTGTGAGTCCACGTTTAGTTCACGCCGCAAACAGCCACGCAGCAAAGCGCCCACTGACCCACACTTCTTCTTCTCCTGTTATTAACTTTCATAGCTCACTTTCTGGAGTTAGAAACATTTTTCAGGTGTGTGTGTTTTTGGTGTGTGCGTGTGTGTGTGTGTGTGGGTAAGTATGTGTCTGCATGTTGGAAAGTGTGTGTGTGTGTGTGTGCGTGTGTGTAGGTAAGTGTGTGTGTCTGACGTAAAGTGTGTGTATGCAGTCTTGTGAATGCGAGCAATGGAAGTGCACAATGTGGTATCGGGAGGCACTGATCCCATATTGGGAAGGATATCGGTGACGATTGAATTAAATTCTAGATCGGGTATTGGCGACAGCAGGCGTGATCCATAGCCTGTTCCATATTGGGCGATCTGTTCAGTGTCATTCTATGCTGTGTGTGACGTCATGCGCGGAGCACTGCGCCGCACGGAGGATTGGTATCAGCTGATACTAAATATATGATATCGATATCAGTATCGGAAGTGAAAAAAGTGGATTGTGCATCCTTTGTATCAGCTGATGACTTACACACCTCATGGCTGAGTCCTGAGGAAACTCATGATTGGTCGATCTGCAGAGCTGAGGCTTCATGGGAAATGCAGGTCCTGACAGAAGCAACTGAGGATTACTAATGTGATTATTGATTTGACTGAAAGCTGAGACTTGAACTCACCTGAAGGCTGGCAGAGACCAGAGAGCGCCACCATCAGGCCTGGCAGCAGGTTCACCTGGTGAGCACACACACACACACACACACACACAGTGAGCTCAGCTGACTGTCAGACAGCGTGTGATTGGGTGGCGGGGTCACACACACCCTCTGGTGGCGCTGCAGGTGGGAGGCGGAGACTCTCCTCAAGCAGCTGGGCTCCGACTCTCTGAGACACAGCAGCAGGCTCCACCCACTCTCACCTGGAAGGAGAGGACACGCCATCAAACACTTTGACTTCCTGTCTGTATGCTGCCGCCATTGCTGAGGGCGTCTGAGGAGACGCTCAGCTGTAAACAACTGAAGATCAAAGCAGCTGATTCATGAAGAAAGAACAAAGAACAACAAAGAAAAACACCTTCAGATGTCTGAAAACAAACACCATCATCTACAGCATCATGTGACCCCCACAAACACACACACACACACAGACACACATTATTATCCCTGTTAGTATTGGCAGTGTAACATGGTTCCTCCTGACTGCAGTGACCATCAGCAGACCATTGTGCAGGAGATCATCATCTGCAGGTGGATCAGTTCTTTCTTTGACTGTTCTACATTTTCTCTCTCTCTCTCTCTCTCTCGCAACCCAACTGGTCATAACAGACCCCCCCCACCTCCACCACCCCTGGTGGGATGGTTCTGCTCCAGGTTTCTTTCATTAAAGGGAGTTTTTGCCATTCCTTGCTACTGAGTGCTTGCTCTGGAGGGATTGTCAGGTCTTTGTTAATAAACAGCTGTTGCAGAGGGGGCGAAGCCAAGACTTGCTCTGACCACAGATAACGTGAATTATGACTTGGAGAGACACAAATAAAAGGGAACTGAGATTCAGAGTGAATTGAACACACAGCAGCTCGTCAACTGAGTCAAACGTGACTGACAGAGGCAGCTGTCAGTCACTCTGTCTCCACTTCCTGTCTCTCTCCAGCTGTCCAATCCAATAAAAAGCCCCTCCCCCTAAAAAAACTAAGACACCTTCAGATTGTCAAGGGTCGTTTGACTTTTTCATGAAAAACAACGTGTTTCAGCTTCAGATGTTCCCTGCAAACTCTGCCGTCAAAGGAAGTTTCCACCCTCTCACACACACACACACACACACACACACACACACACACACACACACACACACACACACACACACACACACACACACACACACACACACACACACACACCTCTTCCTGTCATTATACAAGGATGCTTCCTGCCTGCACTTTGCCAAGCAGTGAACTCAGAGTTTACAGTCACAGCTCTATGGCGACTATCAAGGGATGGAGCCTCTTTCATTGAAAACATCGCATTTTTGTGTCATGATCTTCAGTTGGGAAATGCACTCTAGTCGGGTCTGGTGACTGGCGGAGGTGCCTCCTTTGACGTGGTGTTACCGTGTTTTGGTCCCAGAAAGCTGATGGTTTCTGCGTATCTGGAGAGCTGAACCTCATAGTCCATCTGCTGCAGAACTCGCTGGTACATTTGAACCTCAGTGTCGCCGGCGGCATGTTGACCAGTCACGATCACTGCACGCCGCTGGCCCGGCCTCTGGGACGTCTGAAGAGACAAAACAACAAGCAGCCAAGATGGAAGTCACAACTTTGCTTTGTTTCCTGAAGAGTGGAGGAGCACTCACCCTTTAACTGTGTGTCTGTGTGTGTGCGTGTGCGTGTGTGTCTGTGTGTCAGATTAACACCGCTGCTGTTTGTCAGCTGCCACTTCACACTGGTTATCTGTCAGGAACTGGATCTTCTGCTGATTAATGGTGCTAATATTTTTATCACTTCACATACTTTGCATGGCTGCACTTGATTGGTCTGTTCAGCTGTCAATCATCCAGCATCTAAAAATACAGCAACACTGCTGAGCTCGTGACAAGCTGTCAGTCAGGTCAACCTTCAGTCACGTGTGAGAGAGAAACAGAGACAGAGGGACAGAGAGAGAGAGAGACATGGACAGACAGACAGGCAGAGACAGAGACACGGACAGACGGACAGACAGACAGACAGACAGATGGACAGACAGATGGACAGACGGACAGACAGACAGAGACAGATACACGGACAGGCGGACACAGCCAGACAGAGACAGACAGACAGAGACACGGACAGACCTGCGTTTGCCTCTGCAGCGTCTCCAGCCTCGTTATCAACCTCCGGGTTTCCTCCATCAGCTGCTCTGACGGATTCTCGCGCGCGCCGGCCTGTTGCCGTTGCCGTTGCTGTTGCTGTGGCGCGGAGCGGCTCCGGTTCCGGTGGACCATCAGGGTCTGGTAGAGACAGAGCGCCACCCCGAGCAGCAGCAGCGGGCCCGAGCAGCACCGGCGACGGAGCAGCATCCCGGCGGCGGCCAGCAGGAAGCGCATGGAGAAGCCCTGGGTTTACATCGCAGCCAGAGGTCAGAGGTCCGCGGTCACCGGCCAGGAGCTCGGAGGTCAGAGGTCAGCAGCACACACCAACACAAGGGAGAGGAGTCCGGACGGGCCGCGGAGAACAAGCGTCCAAGGCGCCGAACCGCATCGCGATCACGTGTCACGAAAGATTGTGACCTTCTGACCTCACGCGGAACCTTTCTTCTTCGCTTCACCTGATTGTGTCCTCTGATCAAAGCATCGCCACATCCAGAACACACACACACACACACACACAGCCAAAGTTTCACCGAGATTCCTTTCACTCTCCGCCTGTGCTCCAGTAGCTCTTCTGTCGTTCTCACTCAGTTTTCCGTTAGTTCTCCCTTACTTCTCCGGTTGTTCTCCCTTACTTCTCCGGTTGTTCTCCCTTACTTCTCCGGTTGTTCTCCCTTACTTCTCCGGTACTTTTCGCTATTTTTCTCTGCGAAGCGTCCGACTGTCGCAGTCTGGCAGGAAGCATCTGGATCCAATTAACCAGCAGCAGAAAAAAACAAGTTTCCGTTTGAACCGGATCAAGCAGACCAGGACCCGGAGCGGCTCCTCCTCTACCTCGCGGACCGACACCATGAAAGAGAAGAAGAGTTGGAGGAGGAGGAGTTCCTCTGCGCTCCTTCCCTGTAGGACCTCAAGACCTCCGCAACCCCATCCCCTCCCCCCGCTGGAGCACTCTGATGGCTCAGTTATTTCTGGAACACACACACGCACGCACGCGCACGCACACACACACACACACACACACACAGAGATACACACACACATACGGAGCTAACCGGATGAATCGATTATTCCAGCAGACAGAAAATCAGATGATATTCAGTCCGCAGAAAAATCCAATTAACTTCCTTCTTCTTCTTATCTGAGGTCACAGTATAAGTACACACTAGCAGTACACTCTGTGATGAAGAACAAGTACGCTCTACTGCCTTACATACACTCTCCTCTGTAACGAAGTACAAGTATGCTGTGCGGCAAAGCAAAGTATGAGCACGCTGGTACATAAGTAAATAGAAGTGATCTTTAGATGTTCAACAGTCACATGATCACTTCACGCAAATGTGATCAGAAAATGTTTTAGGTTCATTTAGACAAAATTCAAGAGCGAGTGAGCGAGCTGTGGAAAAGCGCTTCCATTCATCCATCTGATGCATATTTGAGCACCTCAGCAGCTGGTGGCTCACCTGCTGAGCCAGTGCTGACCTTTGACCTCTGCTGCTCTGCGCTGGCTGATGTTTGAAGCCTGGCACCGAAACAGAGAGGGAAGCTCAAACACACATCACAACCCTAACCCATACTGCTGAACTTTGACCTTTCATGTGTTGCAGCAGTAATAGTGGGGGTTGCCTGCAGGGGGCAGCATGTGCCTCTGCCTTTGCCTCACTGCGCTCATTTCTTTTCTTCTGTTTCCTAATTGTTTCATGTTATTTTTTTGTTTTATTAGTCTATTTTTTGTTATTACTTTTAATCTGCCTTACATGTTCAAATAAATAAAATCAATCAATCATGGACACAGACAATTCTCCATCAGTTGAAGCTGTCAGAAGCCAAATCAAACTCAGCAGAAACCAAAACATCTGGACTTTATTGGAACGTTTGGACAGGCACACGTACGCGCACGCACACAGTGTGGAGATGAAGACTCCGCCCCCATCAGCTCACAGCTCCTCACTGAGAGTTACTAACTAGACGGGGCTGCAGGCTTCTCAGAGCTCCGCCCTGCAGCCTGGCTCCGCCCACCTCAGACTGCCTGCAGGGGGCACCAGTGAGGTCGGCGACATCATGAGCAGAAATCAAAGCGGTTGCAGTTTTGGGATGTTGTGAGGAGGATGAGAGGAAATGACGGTTCTGACAGGAAACAATGTCAAAGGTCATCTGTGCTCATCTGCAGACTCAGCATGTTTGTGGGCGTGGCTTTGATCCAAAGATGCTTCCTGTTGGCACTAAATGTTTCCTGTGTGGCAAGTGGGTCCGTGACATTTGACCCGCCAGTTCTATTTGTGGCGGCTGCCTCTCCTCTTCATGGCGGCCGTGCACTGCGGGCAGAACCACTTCCCCTTGGGAGCCTCGGTCAGTCCCACGCAGCCGTAGTGGAACCACTCGATGGGACACTGAACAGAAGAGCAGCAGCAGTCAGTCACCACTCTCACCTTCAAATGCAGCTGACTGACAGCCTCAGGGTGTTGCCAGCTGTCAGCCACAGAAGGTCATAGGTCAAGATGATGAAAACTTCTGTCCTCTGTTTGGAACTTACATCTGTGTTGTCACAGCCGACCATCTCGCCGTAGGAAACCTGCAGACACACAAACAAGCGGCATCAGCATCGGCTCGCCTCCACTGCTGCCTAGCAACTGTCACACGCAGCACACACAAGCACCTTCTTTCACCAAAACAGAAGCCGAGAATACTTTGCATCAAGTTGCTTGCTAAGCCGGAAACGCACAGCATACACACGTTAGGTTTTCAATGTCAAAGGGAGTTTTTCCCTAAGAGAGCCACAGCTCAGTGTCGGCTCACTGTCCTCATCACTGAGGCTGAGACGGACGGACAGAGCAAGCTGGAGAACATCTGCTCTCATCAGTTTCTGCTGCCTGACCTTAACACCGTCTCTGAACCCAAACCAGGTTCTCCAAGTACGGCGACTCAGCGTAATTCAAAGATGAAAGAAGGGTAACAGAATCGACCAATCAGAGTGCGGCAGTCAGGATCTCCGTGTGGAATGGCAGTCAGTGAGCAGCACGGCTGAAGCTGAAGCTGACCTGGTTGCAGATGCAGTAGCGGGGCTCGTTTGGGTCGTAGGTCCAGTCCACCTGGCTGTTGGCCTCGGCTTCTGGCAGCACGGCGGCCTGCTGGGAAAGCTCCTGTGCCAGTGCCGAGGACGATGAGCAGGACGACAACGAGGAGGACGAGGAGGACGAGGAGGACTGATGGTTGGAAGACTTGATGCCGCTTCTGGAAAAATGTTTAATGTAAGCTGATGTCAGCTACTCACAAGACCTTGCGGCACAGCGGCCATCTTACTTGGACTTGCGTCCTCTGGAGTCGGAGGCAGAGGACGGGGCGAGCGTCTGGGTGAGGGTGGATGCCAACGCCGACGAGGAGTAGGCATTGGTTTCCCGTGAAAGAGAGAATTCTCGGCTCAACTGGAAGTCGTTGTTCTTGATGGCCTCGTAACTCGCCTTCAGACTGGACGTCCGCCGGCCCTCCTTCATCTACACACACAGTCATTCCAGGTGGTCACCCTCCAGTGGCACTCTGTGTCTGTGTGTCTGTGTGTCTGTGTGTCTGTGTGTCTGTGTGTCCGTTCGCGTGCATGCGCACCTGTGCTGTGGCCTGGACAGCCTGGGCGGCTGCCATGGTGATGGCGCCGGCACCAGCTGCAGGTCCGGTGGGCAGTGAGCCGAGGTTGTAGGAGGCCAGAGGCTGAGACGAGTTGACGCTGTACACGTTGTTGGTGGACGAAGACGTGCTGTTGGTACGGCAACCTGCGACACATGCATGACATAAAAGCCTTTTGTTAACATTACCTGATCAATAAAGCTGAAAATAAATAAACACAAAGGTAGCCAGGCAGCAGCCTGTGTGCGCATCTGTACCAGGCGTGTTCTCCTTGGAGGCGTCGGAGGTCAGCGTGGACAGCAGAGCCTCAGACTTGAACTTCTTCTCTGGGACATGTTCAGTGGTGTGGTGAGTGGGGGCACTGTACTTCCTCTCTGGAACACACACACACCACACACACACACACACACACACACACACACACACACTTGTGCTGTTAACGCAAAAACCTGCTCCTCAAACACCACACACTTGCCACGCTGGACATCACACTCAACATGGCCGACAAAGAAGCAGGAGATCTTGAAGATCATCGGTCACCTAAACACATCAGGGAAGGAACTTACTCTCTGCAGCTGTGTGCGAGTGGACATGGTGGTTGTTGACTGGCTGAGAAGGACTGTCCATCTCCAAAGACCCTGGCGGATAAGAAGACAGGAAGTCAATGTACTCAGCTCCATTCAGCACGTAAACGTGTGTGTGCGTGTGTGTGTGTGTGTGTGACTGACGTCTCTCCAGGATCTCTGTGATGCCGGCGTTATCAGCCTCCAGCTCCATCTTAAATTTGGCCAGTTCCTGGTCCAGTTTACGCAGGTGACGATCCACCTATGAACACACTCAGTTTTCAACTCAAATCAGCTGAATTTTCTACACCTTATTTTGTCAACTATGTACGACTTCCTGTCTGGCTCCACCTGCTCTGTTGAAATGGATCCAAACTGAAACTGACTCAAATATGTGCCATCCTCGCAATCCCAGGCCCTGATTGTACATATCCCCTCTGAGGAATGACAACATGCAGCTGAAACCCCCCAGAGTGGCCCCTGATGAGGACGTGATGAGGACGATGGTATAGGTTTGGATAAATAGATAAATGCTTTATTCATCCCTGAGGGGAGATTCACACAATCCAGCAATGTACAGACACTTAAGATTAAGGGCAACAATGGCTATAACATTAACTGTATTAATCTTGATTCTCACTTATTAACCAGCAATTCTCAATTGTTCTCAATTTTCAATTGTGACACAAGCTACTTGAAAACATGCACTCCTCCAACGCTGAATCGCACCATATGATGCAGAGCATTGGGATTTGCAAGGCGGATGTTGCCATAGTAACATGTAGCAAGGTGTGCTCACGCATTATTTGGCAACAATTGTGGTTTACATTTCAAGACGCAGAATACTGCAGGCCAAGGATGGTGATGGTGTTGATGACATCGCGAGACTCACCAGATCATATATTTGATTGGCCAGCTGCACCTTCTCGTCTGCATCTTCCAGGGCTTTGTAATAATCCTGAAACACAAACCCTGTCAATGATGAGGTGACTCTTTGAGCTTTCTACAGCTTCACTTTCACATCAGCAGGAACTTCTCTCACCTTCTTGATGACCTCCATCTGCTCTTCTCGCCACTCTGGTTTGTTCTTCTTGGCATTGACAAAGAACTCAATTACTTTCTGCTCCAGCTGATCGGTGGCATCTGATAATGAGTGAAGCACATGAGCGTCTGATGACCATCAGCACACAACTACTCCCACAGATTTTGTGAGGTTTCCACACAAATGCATGTTTTTGGTCTCACACGGCTCCTCATATGATACCAGGAGCAGCGCTGAACTTAAGGAACCTTTGTTCAAAACAGAACGATCTAGAAATAGTTGTTTAACAGCCACACATGCACACAGCTTTATTACATGATTGGCTCCGGCGGACACGACAGACGGACACTCTTCACGTTTCAACCATCTAAAGCGCACACATTCCCTTCAGCTGCGGTGGAGCTGCGTCATCATCTACGTCAGGGTGCACATGGAGCAGGCAGCCTCTCCGGTGGGTGCTTCACCTCGTCCACAGAGGGACACAGTGATGGTAAACACATCTGCTGGAGGACTGAAGACTGACTTCTAATTGGTGTCTCTGCCACATTCACATTCAATTTGATTGATAGAACTGTGGGAGACGTTGCTCTGCTGCCCTCACTGTTGTTAGCAGGCTGTTGTTAGCCGCCTGATGCTAGCAGGCTGTTGTTATTGTTAGCAGGCTGTTGTTGTTGTTAGCGGGCTGTTGTTAGCCGCCTGATGCTAGCGGGCTGTTGTTAGCAGGCTGATGCTAGCAGGCTGTTGTTAGCAGGCTGTTGTTAGCCGCCTGATGCTAGCGGGCTGTTGTTAGCAGGCTGTTGTTAGCAGGCTGTTGTTAGCAGGCTGTTGTTAGCCGCCTGATGCTAGCAGGCTGTTGTTAGCAGGCTGATGCTAGCCGCCTTGCTAGCCTGCTGCCAGCCGCTCCGACCGACACCAATGGAGGCCGGTACAAACGCGGGCGGTAGAAACATGCGGAGCGCTCGGTTCGGCGCCGGCACACCGGCAGCCGCGGATGATCCCCGGCTGCCGGTGTGCCGTGGAGGATCCCGGTGAGCGGTGGTGGGCGGCGGTGCACCTACTCTGAACCTGCAGGTCCATCTCTCTCATTTCCGTAAACCTGTCGCGGAGGTCCATGGGAAGCTGCTCGATCACTGCCGGAGAAGAAAGAGGCGGTTAGCCTGCTAGCAGAGCTAAGCTAACACCGGAGCCGCTCGGCCCGGAAATATCACACATTCCACGCTCAATTCGCGACGGAAACGCCGCGGCCGCCTCGTCACGGAACCGCACTCACTTTCCAGATAATCCTCAAGGTACAACATGGCGTTTCAGTCCGCGTCCGAGACGGTTCACGACTCCGATTCTGGCTTCAATATGGCGCCTGTAGCTGCTGTCTACTCGGAAAAAAAGTGCCCGAGAAATAAGAGGTCAGATGACGTGACGCAGTGGTTTCCTGCGCTGTGATTGGCTGGGATGACAGGGAGCGAATGTTTGCGTCTGGTGACCAAATGCCTTATGGGAGTTGTAGTTCAGAACACGTTTCTCTTAAATGTCATGGAAAAATGAATGGGATTTTAGAGACTGCTTTTAAAACTAGCAGATATACGTGTAACAGTATTGTGCGATATTCGTCCATGTGCAGTATTCACGTAACTTTCATATAAAGTATGTTTTTCTAAAAATGTATAGTATTGGTCATATTTTTATTAATTTTATTGATTTATTGATTTACGTTGTTTCTTTCTGCACTATTTTGCCTGTACATGCTGCTGGGACGCCGATATTTGCCCATTGTGGGATAATAAAGAACGTTTACTTCTAAAAGATTTGGATCATTCAATGATGTATCAATCAGATATCAACATTGATCTGTGTAAGTGTCAAACAGACTCAGCCAAGACACTCTAAGCTGTTCTCTAGACGTTCCTTTATTTTGAATATTTTGAACTTATGAAAAGAAAAACAGGAAATAATTCAGAATCATCAAATAAACATGTCAGAGTTGTCATCATCAGCTGGTTGTGGGTGTCAGGTTCCCATGTTCCCCTCAGGATCTCCATGTGGAATCAGTTTTTACTGGCCGTCCATATTGAAATGTAGCTGCAGGTCCAGCAGCAACTTCCAACCTGTTTTCATTTCTTTTAGGATTGTGATTTTCTTCTGCTTCTTATAAATGGGGGCTTTACTGATATCTAAATTGGTAACTGTGATACCATCCGAGCATCTGATGAATCATCTGACCCTGAAACCCCCTCAGCCGCCATTTAATATGGCCTCATCAAAGTCTCTTTTATCCAAGGATAATAAAAATGTTCCGTTTGCTTCACAATTCATGGAAATATCGCTGCCACAGAGGACTGATGGTCTGTGGATAATAATGATAATAAAAATAATCATACATTTTATTTGGAAGCGCCTTTCAGGTCACCCAAGGTCACTTTACAGAGAATAAATAAAAGCATAGTAATTAAAACAGTTGTCTTATGTATCGATGAATGATTATTGATGATCTGAAAATCAGAGTGAGAGGGTTTTATCCTGCTGGGCTTCTTCACTAAACCAGAGTTCACTTCAACACATTTATTGTTTTTTTCCTTAATTCCCAGAAATCGAATGCCCTCTTCTTCTGTGGATGTTATTGTTATGGATGCTGTGTTCCAATTTGCATACTTATACTTCTTACTAACAGTATATACTACATCTGCCCTCCAAAAGTATCTACCATTATTACATGCAGGATTTGTACTAATGGAAAATACTACTGCCATCATCTCAGTCCGTCATGGACACTGCTTGATCTGTCGCAAATGCCCGCACTGAGGATTGTGGGTAAGAATGTCCAAGCTGGCTGCAGACTGCAAAATCCAGCCGGATATAGTAGGTCATCCAGGTATGTTTAGTCTACTGCATTTCACTTACTATGTGTTGGGACTAAGGCGGCGTTCCGCATCGCGTACTTTTACTAGTATATCCTACATCTGCCCTCAGAAAGTACATACTACTGCATGTAGTACTATGTGTACTCTTGGGATTACTACTGTCATCTCAATGCCTCTTGAACGCTGCTTTATCCATCAGAGGCGTTGCACGCTGCGGATCGTGGGTAAGAATGTCCAGGGTAGCAGCTGGCTCAGTAGCTCATCCGGGTACGTTAAGTGCTTTTCGCGTAGGCCTCCAACACATTGGGACATATTAAATATTTTCCTGGCAGACTG